>JANAVB010028619.1:743687-1027566 GCA_029216955.1 Iris pallida
GATTCCAGTACTCTATAAATGCTGATATAAGCGCATTGTCACTGTCTTATGCGCATATGTAAAGCCCCAGTCCCAAAATACGTAGGATCAGGAATACGAATACATGTCAGCAGCACTTCACTAATGGGCCAAGCTACACAACTAGCCCATTAGCGAAATACTTAAGCTGTAAATCATGGTAACACCCAGAAATACAACATAGTCCATAGGTATATACATCTAATCACATCAACAAAGTCCACAAAGAGATCAAGAATAATAAGGAAATGTCTTAAATATCCAGCAATAAAAGTAATGAACTATGTGCGGGTAAAACATCATAAAACCACAGAGATAGAAACAAAGTACAAATCAATGACAAGTCTGATGAAAAGAAAAGGAAATAATGTAGCAAGACTAAATATGAAGGTAACATGATCACGAGAAGTCCTCTGGCACTATCACGTCCTCCTGTGCCAGTACGCCTCCGGTCTTAGTTCTAGAACTGTAAACCTCGGGTAGTCTTCAGCTTCGTCTAAGCCTGGGAAATAGTCAGGTCCTCAGGGGACTAGAAAGGTGCATAATATACATGCCAAGGTACTGAAATGAAAACATGAACTAAGACAATCTACAGTAGCCGTCTATGTGCTATACAAGTGAGATACTTTTCTAGAATACCAGACCCCTTCCACTAAGGCTCACTAGCACCTCAACAGGATATTGTCCCCAGTACCTGTGTCGTGGCACCAAGGACAATAAATTCTCAACAGTGATAATCCCTTACTCTGCTACAGAGATAAAGGTCACTAAACAACGGGATACACGATAATAGGTCTGATATTGTAGTCAAGTTCTCCCCAATCTCCATGTCTAGAATCTAGCAATATCAAGTCTGTACAGTCATCTCGAAAGTAATAGAAATACTGATAAAGAAATCTAGAATGCTAACACGAGGTCAATACCACGAATAGTCATGTAAACCTCGCATCATGAATGTGTTGGTGTCGTGTGGTCAAACATGTTAATGGACACATCAGTATGTACGTAATGCCTAATGTCAATACTCGATGTCACTATCATGATATCGGCACCCCTCTATAAATGGACACTAAGTATCGACGTCCAATGTCATGCAATACTAATAAAAAATAAAAAGAAAATAGAAAAGAATAATATGTAACGAAGGCAAGGCACGCTTGCCTGTAACTGTTGTCTGCGGGTAGGCCTGACAAACTCCGGTGTCCTTGTCGATCCTCCCAAGCTCATTTTTAATATTCTATATCAACATAGTATATATAAATTATATGAGTATCTACGCCTTCTAATTTCCATAACGTTGTTACGACATTGCTTCTATTATATAAGTACATAAGGTACCAAATCCACTCGTAAATACTTTACAATTATAAAAAAATAATATATTTAAATTCTAGAATTTATCTATAAATATTTATATATTGCTATAATTATATTTTCAATAGGGGAATCCTTTCACATGAGGTCCTATGTCAATGCCACATATGACTTCATCAATTCGACCCATTAATTTAGTCCCAAAATAATAATTAAATAATAAATTCTGTAAAAATTCTAGAAGATATTTAAAATAGTATTTATAATGTTAAAATGTACACAACATAAAGTTTAATATGAATCCATAGAGTTTTGACACTTTTGGACACAAGGAAAACATAATATTTCGGAGTTTGGTGACATGGCAAATGTCTTGAATTTTTAAAAATAGTAAACGGGTGCGAAACCTAACTTTCAGATATGCGTCGGAAAGGCATCAATTTCTAGATTCTAAATAAAAATACAAGAAGGTTAGAAACTGACCTTGGATAGTAAAAATTGGCCCATAACAGAATTTGTTGGTTCTGGACACCTTGTCGTAGAATCGACGCCACGGGCAAACCGCTTAGAACTGGGGGATCCGACAATCAAGGGTTAGAGTAGATACACAAAGGTAACTCTAAGATTTTGTTTGAGGAGAAACCGATGAGAAAAAAGTGGATGAAACATCATCTACAAGTCAACTAACCTTCTGTGACGTTTCAGACTTCAATTTGATGGAGTTTCGGCCCAAGTAGAGCGTCGTGCACCTCTCTAACGGCCGTAAGATTGCTCCTACAGTTTCTAGGGTGTAATAGGACGTTGAGGGGATCACGTGAGTGGTGGTGATGGCTCAAAAATTGAGAAAAAATAGGGTTTTGAGAAGTAAAGGGGGTCGGCCTTGGAGTGGTGGCCGCTAGGTTTGGGGGGTTTATGGAGTAGTGGGCGATTATGAGAGAGGGGGATGGTTAGGGTTTGATAGGTATATATTATTAGGGTATGGGCTTTGGTTTGATCTAATTTGGATATGATTTGGTTCGCCTAAGTATGCTATTATTAATAGGTTTCCTAATTTGGCTAGTAGTTTGACCAAGTCAAAGATATAAGAGAATATTGAATATGGCTGCAATTTAATCCTTAAAATTCTCGTAAATATATGTATACTTGGTTTGGGTACTCCTGGTTAGGCTCTAACTAGTATGGTTGACTTGGTTAGGGTCCGAGTAGCATTACTAGTCAAATTGGATCCGAAAATCAATTTAATGAGTCTCATGTGCCATTTGAAAATAAGTAGCACATGGAAACTCGATTGGATGGTACACCCTAGGCATGTGCATTGTAGACTCAAAATGCATAAAAAAACCATATATTGTGTCTTACGGTTTCGATCTATGTCAAGTCCCGAAATCAATTTAGAAGTTGGGCCTAGAATTACAATAAATGAACGAATGACCTAAGTTGACCGGAAATTGTGCGAAGCCAAAAGAATGTTGGAGAACAAATTTGGATGGGACATGATATATCAAACTGAAGGTGGACGAGTCTAGAATTCAATTATGGAATTGGATTTAAGAAAACAATATTTATTGTGCTTCATAAATCAAAGCTACGGTAAACTACTAACATAACCATTATTGACTTTAATAAATTAAAATATCCATATAAAATTTAAAATAATTAAAAAAACATCCAAAAATTAGGGGGCTTACAACCTACCCACCTTAAAAAATTGTCCTCAAAATTAAAAATAACATAATTATATTTTTAAAAAAACTTATCATAAGAATAGTTAAGCTAAGACTTACCGACATCTATGAATAAGTGGGGATAACGCTCACGCATAGAATCTTCATGCTCCCAAGTTGATTCTTCCGGAGAATGGTGCCCCCATGCAGCACGAACCAGTCTAATCGGCTTCCCTCTAGGCGTCTTCTCACTCGTATCCAAGATACCTACCGGCTACTCCTCGTATGATAAACTGGGTCCCACCATAATCTTAGAGTGATCGACCACATGATTAGGATCAGTCACATACCTCCTCAGCTGTAAGACATGGAACACATCATGATTCTAGCAATGAGGGTAATGCAAGATGATATACCACCTCTCTTATATGCTCAATGATATTGAACGGTCTAATATATACCTTGGACTCAACTTTCCTCTATTTTCGAATCTAATGGTGCCCCGCGTCAGTGAAATCCTCAGAAATACATGCTCTCCCTTCTTGAATTCCAGTGGTCGACGATGCGTATCGACCCAATGCTTCTACCGGTCTTGAGCTGCTTGAAGATGACTCTGAATTCGCTTCACGTTATCGACTGTCTGCTTCACAAGTCTGGTCCAAGTATTTGTCACTCTCCTGCCTCTGTCGTCTCGCGAAGTCTTCGAAATCTTGCATCGGTGGGTAACGCTACCTTGACTTTATCCACCAGTGAAGACTGTATTTCAATATTGGTAAGTACTCCTTGATGTCCCGGCATAACGACTTCTATTCAAAGCTCCTGAAGATCCTCTAATAACTGTGGCTGGGCTGTCAAAAAAATATGCAGAAGGCTTCCTACTCAAAGCATCCGCCACTACGTTCGCGTTGCCAAGATGGTACTACAAATCTATATCGTAGTCTGTCATGAGCTCCAACCACCGCCTCTGTCTCATATTCAGCTTCTTTTGCGTGAAGACATACTGCAAGCTCTTATGATCAGTAAATATTTTCATATGCTCTCCGTACAAATAATGCCTCCAAAACTTCAATGCAAACATCATCACTGCTAACTCCAGATCATGAGTAGAATAATTATTTTTATGTACCCTCAGCTGCCTCGACGCATAAGCTATTACCTTTCTGTGTTGCATCAAAGCACATCCAAGTCCACTACCTGACGCATCACTATAAACCATGAATCCTTCCGATCTAGAAGGAAGCGTCAAAATAGGTGCTAAGGTCAACCTCTTCTTCAACTCTTCAAAAGCCTTCTGACAATCTTCTATCCATCGAAACTCTTGATCCTTGCACGTCAACCGAGTCATGGGCTCTGCAATCTATGAGAAATTTTCTACGAATCTGCGGTAATACCCAACAAGTCCGAGAAAACTCCTAACTTCTGTAACAGATGTTGGTGTCGGCTAAGACTCTATGGAAGCTATCTTTTTCGGATCAACTGAAAGTCCTTCTCCCGATATAATGTGTCCAAGAAAAGAAACTCTATCAAGGCAGAATTTGCACTTACTAAGCTTGGCATACAATCTCACCTTCCTTAATACTCCCAACACAACTCTAAGCTAATCCTCGAAATAAAAAAAGCTAGGAAAAAAAGGATAAAAGTGTTTACTACAAAAAATTCCAATACGACTAGTCATACCATTCTATCGTAGGTATAGTATTATCAACCTATTCAATGATACCCGTTAGTTCACTCCTAGCAATCTCCTAATAGGTTCTATGCATTCAATATCAGGGCACTCCTACTCGACTCATAATCTCACTAGGATCTATCTCTAAGAAACTTATCCGTTTCTAGCTACCCAACATCACAATCACACCAATAATCTAGCTTAATTATATTCTATAATATAACTATAAGGTTTAACTATTTTAGTCATTTAATAAGTAGAAGGTAACGAGAACCTAAGACTGGGTCAAACAAACCTATATACTAATTTCAAACAATGGTAGAGTCAAGCAAAGCCGGAAGATTTATCGAATTATTTCCAAAAATGGTATGAGGCCAAATAAGATGCATAGGACGTAGTCTAGGTAAGACTCGAGAACCATATATTTTCGTGATTATGTCACATGAAGTTACTGCCACGCCAGTGTGCATCTGGTTGCAAATAACTTTATTGTTTTATAATATGACGGATGACTACAGTGCACATCTGCTATGCCAGATATACAGGTTCTTGAGCTTATCTTGGCCAAATCTATGAAATTATCCAATTAAACTTTTACGAAAATACAGGAGAAGATATCAATGTATAGGATATGGTTCAAGTAGAATTCAAGAAACATATATATCCATGATGCCGTTATCTGAAGTCCTGTCTTGCCAGTATTTCTCTAGCTGCAAAAAATTTGATTCCGTAATACAAGGATAAATATATTTTTCAAACTTTTCCTTGGACTAATCCATAAGACACTTTTCAACAACTTAGCGGAAAGGAATGAGAAGATTTACTCAAGAAGTCAATGGGGAAGGGTTTAATCAAATCTTAATTAAGGAAGAACACAAAATCAATTATGTCGAGAAAGAAGATAACATAAAACCAATCATGTTGAAAAGTCTGAGAGAATTCTATAATCCTATTTGTGGATGTATCCTCAAGTTCTATTCCTTCATCTATTGCGGGCTCGTAGTATAGATATCACCACGACATCGCACAATTCGTGAAGACTCCACCTGCACTTATGACTTCTAATGACTGTGCCCCTGCTTTCCTAATGTGATAGTAAGGGAAGATATATCCATTATGAAGATTCATCTTAAGGATTACGATAGAACATATCAAACTGGATGCAAATCAAAAAGTCAAGTGCGAGTTCGAAATGAAGTCAAGAAAGGTATCAAGCATGTGGATGTGATCATATGGATCATTCCTATCCTATTTGTAGGATCACGTCGGTACAGTAATGTAACCGAAGTGATTTAACGTAGACCTGTATTGGCCACCACAAAAACATGTAACGCCCTAGTCCAAAATATGTAGGACCAGGAATACGAATACATGCCGGCAGCACTTCACTAATGGGCCAAGCTACACAACAAGCCCATTAGCGAAATACTTAAGCTATAAATTATGGTAACACCCAGAAATACAATATACTCCACATGTATATACATCTAATCACATCCATAGAGTCCACAAAGAGATCAAGAATAAATAAGAAAATGTCTCAAACATCCAGCAATAAAAGTAGTGAAGACTGTGCGGATAAAACATCCTGAAACCACAGAGATAGAAACAATGTACAAATCAACTACAAGTCTGATGAAAAGGAAATAAAATAATGTAGCAAGACTAAATATGAACGTAACATGATTACGAGAAGTCCTATGGAACTATCTCGTCCTCCTGTGCCGGTACGCCTCCGGTCTCAGCTCCCGAACCGTAAACTTTCGGGTAGTCTTCAGCTTCGTCTAAGCCTGGAAAATAGCCAGTCCTCAGGGGACTAGCAAGATACATAATAACATACCAAGGTACAGAAATAAAAACATGAACTAAGGTAATCTACTGTAGCTGTCTATGTGCAATGCAAGTGAGATACTTTTCTAGAATACTAGACCCCTTCCACTAAGGCTCACTAACGCCTCAACAGGATATTGTCCCCAGCACATGTGTCGTGGCACCAAGGACAATCAATTCTCGATAATGATAATCCTTTACTCTGCTACAGAGATAAAGATCACTAAACAACGGGCCACACGACAATAGGTCTGATATTGTAGTCAAGTTCTCCCCAATCCTTATTTCTAGAATCTAACAATGTTAAGTCTGTACAGTCATCTCGAAAGTAATAGCAATACTGATAAAGAAATCTAGAATGCTAACACAAGGTCAATACCACGAATAGTCATGTAAATCTCACATCATGAATGTGTCGGTGTCCTGTGGTCAAACGTGTCAATAGATACATCAGTATATACGTAATGCCTAATGTCGATACTCGATGTCACTATCATGACAGCGGCACCCGTCTATAAATGGACACTAAGTATCGACATCCTACGTCATGCAATGCTAATAAAAAAGAATAACAAAACAGAAAAGAATAATCTGTAACGAAGGCAAGGCACGCTTGCCTGTAACTACTGTCTGCCGGTAGCCCTGACAAACTCCGATGTCCTTGTCGGTCCTCCCAAGCTCACCTATAATAATATATTATATTTAATATTCTATATCAACATACTATATATAAATTATATGAGTATCTATGCCTCCTAGTTGCCATAACGTTGTTACGACACTTCATCTATTATATAAGTACATAACGTACCAAATCCTCTCGTAAATACTTTACAATTATAACAAAATAACATATTTAAATTTTAGAATTTATCTATAAATATTTATATATTGCTATAATTATATTTCAATAGGGGAACCCTTTCACATGAGGTCTTATGTCAATACCACATATGACTTCCTCAATTCGACCCATTAATTTAGTCCCGAAATAATGATTAAATAAAATTAATAAATTCTGTAAAAATTCCAAAAATTAGTTAAAATAGTATTTATAATGTTAAACCTTACACAACATAAATTTTAATATGAATTCATGGAGTTTTGACACTTTTGGACACAAGAAAAATAGAATATTTCGGAGTTCGGTGACACGGCAAATGTCTTGAAAATAGTAAACAGATGCAAAACCTAAATTTTGAATATTTATCGGAATGGTATCAACGTCTAGACTCTGAATAAAAATGTAAGAAGGTTAGAAATTGATCTTAGATAGGTAAAAAATGGCCCGCAATAGAATTCATCGGTTCTGGATATCCTATCATAGAATCGACGCCACGGGCAAACTGTCATGACCCGCACCCAGATATACAGATACGGATACGTGGGCCACGCCCAGCCTATGCTGCATTATCGGTAGTAGAACACTGTCTAGTACCCAATAAATATACACTACATCTAGAAGGTCCATGAACTACAAATGTACTCAATCACAACCAAATATCTAAAAAAGATAAGACAGGAAGATAACTAAGGCACAAGAACAATCAGAAACTACTAGAAGGAATCATAAGACAGAAAAATAAAGAAGGAAAATAAGACAAACTAAGAATAACTACCAGGCCTAGAACTCCTGAGAAACATCTCACGGTGAAGAATACCGAAAAATACTCTAGCTAGCAACATCCTGTAGTCCAATACTGAGGGCACAACTACTCCTAAAAGATTGCCAACATATCCAGTCAGGATGGAACAAGTACATAAACTAACAACAGTTTTATAGCATTGACAAATGTTGTAGGAGACAATCATAATGGAATACAAGATGATATATCAAGACTGTAAGTAAAACAGGATATATAAACTAGAAATCATGTCAAGGTGAATCAGGCAGGGAAAGTAAGCTGAACTGTAATATGTAACTGATGTAATAAATGTAAAATGTGCCTCGAATATTATAGCATAATGTGATCGGTAAGGGTCAAGATCAGGCTTCCAGCCGACCGGCTACAAGTACGTGGACTCGGCCCTGCCGGGATATGTCACGCCCCGATCCTGCAGAGTCCTTTCGTCCTCGCTTTGGACTCTGAGAGACCGTTCATCCTCGCTAAGGCGTGATGTCGTGCAAGCCTAAGTTGCGCTTGCACAAGGCCGAGACCTGAAGCAAGACAAGATTGACAATACGCAGCGGAATATATCGTAGATAATTGAAGCAGCAGCGGACATATTTTTAGAATACAAGCATTGAACACTATGGTAACAAGAAACAATTCTGTTTATTGATTTCATTTGAACAGATTACAAGCTCTTATTTCTCTCTGATACAATGTTACATCTCTCAGAACTTTACAGATTACAATGATCCCGTTCCCATACATTACATCTCTTTATATACAAAACCAACTCTTGCAACAGATGTCATCTCTTTATATACAAAACTAACTCTTGCAACAGATGTCATCTCTTCTGATTTTTGGCTCCTGAGGATGAGGCTCGTGCTATCGCTTCGGACTATCCTTCTCGATGCATAGTGCACCTGCATACAGACTGATGGTGGGTCAGTATATCAGCATACTGGTGAATTATGAACAAAGAGCTACATTTTGTCTGAAACGATCACTGTTCATTTAGTGAGAAAACGTTTCTTGTGATGTGATCTTGCTAGTTTTACCTATGTACATTCCATGCATATAGAGTCAGTTCACATTTATTTTGAAAACATCTTTGAAAAGCCAACATTTCATTTCGTTCCATATCAAGCATACAAGGGACTAATCATTTCAAGCACGATGACTATTCATTTGTGCGGTACGCAGCGTATTTCATAAGCATATCATTTCTTTTTGTTCGAGCAACTGTTAGGGCCAATGACAAGCATGATACATTATCTTTTCTTTAGTGGAATATAGCATTCATGGCAAAAGGTTAATCTCTGTATGTATTTATATAGGAACTTAAGCAACACATGTACATTACTTTATAGTGACTCTTACCATAGCCGACGGTCCTTCCCTGTATAAGACAACGATTAGCATAAGCATAATATATATCGGCACCCTTATGGGACCATTTACGATAAACATACCGGCACCCATTTTCACGTGGGGCCCTCTGCGATAAACATACCGGCACCCATTTTCACATGGATGCCCTCTGCGATAGACATACTGACACCCATTTTAACATGGATTGCCTCTGCGATAGACATACCGACACCCATTTTCACATGGATGCCCTCTGTGATAGACATACCGACACCCATTTTCACATGGGAGCCCTCTGTGTGAGACATACCGACACCCATTTTCACATGGGAGCCCTCTGTGTGATTCTCTTTTCTTTGATACAGAGCCGAAGCTCCTAGATGTTTCATCTCTTTATAATATGTACAAGTCCTTCTGTACATGTTTGGCATTTAGAATATCTTGAGTGACAAGCAATTATAAATCTGTTTGGAATATAACAACAGTTCTATACAGATATAATATGGCATTCTACCTTGAAAGCATACATGTTCGGGGCGTACGAGCAATCTCTTCTCTTTGTTTTTAGCATGGCAACAGTTCTTTTGATTAAAAGCAACATCTCTACTTTAGCATACAGGCATCAGTTCGTTTCTTATTAGCATGCAACAATTCTTCTTAGCATACAGGTTAACTCTTTTCTTGTTCTTAGCACGGCACATGTGAAATCTCTTATAAGCATACACAAAGGTTACCATCTTGTTATTAGCATGACAAGGTTCTCTTAATCATGGCAACATTCATTTCTTAGCAAGGCAACATGTGATTTCTCTTAAAGCATACTCGATGATTTACCATATTGTTATTAACAAAAGCATTCAATCAAAAACTCAGATTCTTATTAGGCGTAAGCGAATCAGCAAAATGAGACTTCGTCCACTCACCCAGATCAATCGTCTTCTGTTGCAGAGCCAGCAATCCGATCTTTCTGTCTATCTAGTCCCTTCGCGGAGCAGGGCACTACAGGATGGCAAGCTATGGAGCAAGTAGTAGTACAGGTCAAGCTATACCCATCGTAAGGTGAGGGTATAGCTATGATACAAGTAGTAACTCAAGGTGGACATTGATCACACTATCTATAAAATTCTCCATTCTCCGAATAGTATACGGATCCGGACATAGCACGTCATGGCACGAGATTCCCTAAGAAGGTAGCTACTCCTTCTCATGAATTGATGTCAATACAAGTACAAGAACAAGATCGAGCAAGTACCAGTATCCCAAGAAAATCCAAGAATGACATCTCGTGACAGGAATCCGGTATATACTAGTCCGTGTACCATCGTGACGAGAATCAAGTAAAACACTATAACTGAATCGGATACAGAAAATATTAAGACAATGAACTACTATCAGTGAATGTACTCGCCTGCGGTCCTGAGCTATCAAATGGGGTCGATGCTCAGAGTGATGCCACAGACCTAAAGATAAGATATATATATATATATATATATAAGCTAATTAGGGTTCAATAGTGTTAGGCTTGATTCTATAGTATAAGCTACGTAATCTAGGTCAGACTCAGTCAACTAAGTCAAACTAGGTCACACTGAGTCACACTTGGTCAAACTAGGTCACAGTAGATCAAATCAAGTCAAACTAGGTCAAATGTTGACTTTACTTCGACGTTCAGTCAAAGTAGTCAACCATAGTCAAACAGGGTCAAGGCTAGTCTCTATAAACATCTACAGGGTCAACACATTCAATTTCAGTGGTTGTGAAATCACTGGAATCGATGGATCTCGAAATACAACAAAAGAAGAAAGATTATAATAATAGGGTGAAAACCAATAGATGTTATCGGATGGTGAAACAACCATCACCAACGTGTCCAGAATGGTTAAATTAGCTAGGATAGCCTATCCAAAAGTCCAATTTGGACACAGGAGCAAAAAGGTACTTTCGGGCCAAAATGGTGTCCGTGTCGGACCCACTTTGTACCAAAAATATGCCAAAATAAAAGTGCACTAAACCTAATAATTTATATGTCCACGAATCTAGAATGACGATACGAACTCAACGGTATATCCGAAATTGGATTCCGACGACCCGATCTCAGATTGGTCCGTTGACCCGGATATTGGAATCTGATTTGCACGAAAAAGCATGTCGGAGCCAATGTCCTCAAAACTCAGTAAATTATATGTCAACGAGTCCAGAATGACGATACGAACCCAACGGTATATCCAAAATTGGATTTTGATGAGCCGATCTTAAAATGACCCGTTGACCCGGATATTGGTATCCGACTTGCACCGAAATGCGTACCGGAACCAATGTCCACTAAAACCTAGCAAATTATATCTCAACGAGTCCAGAATGACGATACGAACTTAACGGTATATTCAGAATTGGATTCCGATGAGCCGGCATCAAAAAGTCCTGTTGACCCGAATTGTGGGGCCTGCTTTGTACCATAATACGTGTTAGGGCCCATGTCCTCCAAATCTAACAAACTTTATATAAAAACATGCCAGAACGATGCCACGAGTCTACTGGTATTGTCAGAAATTGAATCTGGAGTCCCGGGTTCAAAAATAGAATTTAACAAGTTGAAAATTATGAATTCGGACGGCCAACTTTGGCGTCGAATTCAACCAACCAAACAAGCTCACAATGAAACAAAACTTAAGGGTGGGAAGAGGGTTATACCAGCTGTGCATAGGAACCAGTGGCACACCAGATGGAGCTACGATGGAAGAGATACGAACCGACGAAGTTGGCTCCACAAAACTGTCCAAAAATAGTTCAAATTAAAATGTCAACTTGGTGGCCGGTTTTGATGTATCAAACGACAAAATTAACGGACAAAAATTGAGGGGAGGGAAGATCTATATACCGAGATTGAGACGGAGCAAGGAAATCGCTGATCCAATGGTCAAATTTTCCAAAAAATCTGCACAAAGTTGCTATCCCGGAGCGAACTTTCAGCCTTGATCCCGCGCGCGTCACGACGGGATTCCATGCAAAACACACGAATCGCCTAGACGGCACGTCCCGGAGGATGGTGGCCGCCACGGGGAGGTCACCTTGGGTCGCCTGGCCGGAGGGGGGTCGTGGTGGCGGTGTGTGACGGCGGTGGCACCGCCGTACGGCTGTGGTGGCGGCCGATGTTGCCGCTCATGCTACTGTTGCGTTTGTAACTGCTGCTGCTGCTGCGTCTTGCTGCAGTTGCGGCTGCTGCAGCTCCTCGTATGGTGGAGCAGGGAGGCCAGGCGGGGGCACGACGTCAGCGAAGGTGGCCGTGGCTGTAATGTCCCAAATTCGTGATACATATTTAGTGTACGTATACGTGTTTTGGACCCATATTTAATTTTTTGTGATTAGTTATCTTGGCTTATTTTGCATTGGCTTGATTTTATTGGCATTGATAGTTCAATTGGTTTTAATGGTTCATTGGTTTATTATTTTGGATTAGTGAAGCTTGGGTTTATTTCATGATTCATTTGGTTTAAATTGCTAGGGAGAGTTATTGGCCTTGACTTGGTTCAACATGACTTGGCTTGGCTTGGTTCGGTTTATTTTAGTTTGACATGGTGAACCACCCCCTCCCATAAATATCAAACTTCCTCTCTCTCTCTCTCCTCATTTTTATTTTCTTCTTCTTCCTCCTCTCCACCTACACCCAAGCTCTAGGCAAGTTGCATCTTGCTATCACTTAAGGGCTACATTTTATTTGTCTAATAGCTTTATTAGTTCATTCTAAGTAACATTAGAACTTGAGTTTTCTCCATTTGGAGCTTGGAATTTTGTAGATCTAGGATTGAAGTATTTTCGAAAAATGGTGGTTTTGATCTATAAAACTTGTTCATTTTCATGTTTTGATTATTCCATGTGGAAGAGAATTTAATTTTACACAACTTAGACCTTTGCAAAGTAGATTTTCATTGAGATTTGACCTAGTTATGGTCTTTTGAAATTTCGAAATTCCATGGCCATTGCTGTCAGCTTTGGGGAAGATGATCTTCTGTCCCGGGCGCAATCCAGCCTGTCCAGTGCTCTTTAGCGCTGGCGCAGTCCATCTAGCCAGTCCAGTGCTCTTTAGTGCTGGCGCAATCTATTGCTGCGCAATCCAGTGCTGGCGCAGTCCAGTGCTGGCGCAACCCATTGCTGCACAATCTATCCTCTGCGCAACCTATTGCTGCGCAGTTCATCCTCTGCGCAACCCATTGCTGCACAGTTCATCCTCTGCGCAATCCATTGCTGCGCAACCCATTGCTGCGCAACCCGATCCTGTGCAATCCATCCTCTGCGCAATCCATCCTCTGCGCAATCTGACCCCTGCGCAGCTCACTCCTGCGCAGTTGGCCCCTGGTGCACTTGACTCCTGCGCAATCCAACCCCCTGACCCCTTGTGCAATCTATTGGCTCTTGGAGATTTGGTTTTATTTCTCTAAGCTTGGCTCTTCTATAGCCCTGTATATTGATATTTTATTAGATATTCTACGCCCATTTTATATCCTTACGTCTTTTGTCATGAACTTGATTTTACTTAATATGTTTGGAATGACTATTGTACATGACATGGTATGGCAATGAACTTGCATAACACGACAGTGACCCGTAGTGGTGCACTCCTGACATGACCAACCTGACATGATAGTGGCCCGTCGTGGCGCACTCCTGACTTGACATGACCTGATAACTTAGCTTGACTTGTCTTGACACCGTGGGTGGTTCTTTCTTGCTTGCTTGTTAAATCCACTTGTCCAGTCTCGTATCATGTCTAGGATAGGACTCCTGAGTACCACGGTCAGGGATACCTATTGAAATAAACAAAGGTTAATGATTAGAATAATTCAGTAGTCATGAGAGATTTTCCCCAGTTACAGGCGATCCCGTTATCCCGGCCACAATTGTTGGACTTGTAGCCTGCCGTCGAGTAGGGCACATTTCCAGCCCACTGTCATGTGGGGCACACCTAATAACTCTTGATAATTGCTTAATGAATCCCAGTCGCCTGGATAACCTGGATTAGCTGCAGGGCTTGTGGCTGGTGGAACATCTCATTGCATCTTGATAGTAACTAGGATTGTGACAACCCTAGTTAGTTAATGTAGAAAGCCGTAGGCAATGATTGGCCGTGATTGAATGGATGGAGTCTAGTCTAGTATGGTATTGTCTAGAATTGATTGATTGCAGGATTGTACCAGAATGATTGAAAGATTGTCACTCCAGATTGTCACTATAATGATTGTCACTCCAGATTGTCACTATAATGATTGTCACTCCAGATTGTTACTTGACCTGATTTCTTATATTCATCTTGCCGATAAATGGTGAGAGAAACCAAGTTCCGTTCAGACGAAGGGTTACAACCCCGGTCCTTGTTTGGTTTACGTGTTGTAACCTAGCTATCTGAATAGTCCCATAGTTATCTCATCGTATATCATCCTGGCATGCTTTTCCATATGTCCTATCTTTTATTGATTCTGTACAAGAATGTCTTTTATATATCACTTACCATGTTTCTTCTTCGTTTTCTCTTCATATATTATCCCGCTATGTTTTATTTAGCATAATTCTCCAGTTCTTTTATGTCAATGATGCTTCACTTAGTTATTTTCTCTGATTGGGATAAGTGCATTGGTAGTGCACAAACCCCAAACTGTGTTACTTATTATTTTCTTACCTGTTGAATGCTAATGATTTGTTGGTTTTAGTCCTTAAGTGAAGCCTCCCTTGTGGCACTTGCTCTTTCTGGGGTCTGACCCAGCTGATTTTGTATGGCCAGATACCGGAGCAGCAGCAAAGGATCTACCTGCTTTCCAGCCCGATGGTGGTCACCAGGCGTAACCAGGGCATCGAGTGAGTTTCTTTTTGTTCTCCCACTGTAATATTATAAATTATTCTTTTGAGGCATTTAGCCGACGAGCAAGTGTTAGCTCGATTGTACTTACTTACCGTCTGCCTACGGGCTGTAACATGATTGACAAGCCCCGGGGGTTGATCATGTATGACTGAACTCTTGCTAGTCCTTATATTTTGTACGACTAGTTTCATGATCATCTGGATATGTAATGTTTGGGACGCCTTACAATTGTATATTTAGTGATCTGATATCTTGTTACTATTGTTAGTTGGTTGAGATTGAGACAATAGGCTATTTTATGACCTTAAGAGACCGATGGATTGTAGTAAAACCCTCACATATCTAGACAGCCGTGACCGTATGGTGAGATGGATTCTATTTCATCATACGTAGCTGGCTATGTCCGCCCCCGCTCTCCAGTATTCTGGTTCTGGGGCGTGACAGTGGCGGAGTGCGGCGGAGGTGGTAATGGTGTTGGTGATGAAGGTGGTGATGGTGTGGGAATCATGGTGATGGTGGTGTTGTTAATGATGATGAGAGTGAGGGGGTTCAGCTGAACGTGGGTGGTGAGCATGGTGACGAGGATGATGATAATGGTGGTGTGTTAATAAGAGAGAGAGAGAGGGAGTGTTGATGGGGTGGGTGAGAGAGAGTTATATGAGTGTGTGTAAATATATAGAAAGAGAGAGATAATGAGAGAGATATTATAGGAAGGGAGAGAAAGAGGTCGGCCATAGGGGGTGTTGTGCTGGTATGGGGAGAGGGTGATGTGAGGAGAGGGAGAGAGAGTTGTTTAAATGAAGAGAGAGGGAGAGATATTATATATATATATATATATATAATAGATAGAGAAAATGAGATATTTGTCTAAAGAGGAGGATATTTATTAGTAGGAAAAAAGACAAATACAATAGTGAGATGTATGGGTAGTCATGACAGGGGTTACACCAAATTGGGTTTGATGTTGGGTCAAGTTTGGGCAAGCTTGGGGCCAAGATTTAATTAAAATAATAATTTAAACTAATTTAAAATCACGGATGAAATGGGAGCACAAGGGAGATCAATTCGGTGGCACGCAAGTGGTACGTGCATAGTAGATTCAAAACAGGCCAGGGCCATATATTGGGTCGACTGGATTGGACCGATGTCGGGCCCGAAAATTAAGTTGGAAGTTAAGTCACGAATTACGACAGACGGTAAATTGGTCTAAATTGACCCGAAAGTTGCATGAAGCAAATGGAGCACAAGGGAACAAGTTCGAATGGGATACGATATATCAGTATGAAGATAATCTCGTCTACTACAAACTTTAAGAAAAAAGTTTCCAGAGACTGGCATCCCTGATGCTCTAGAAATCCTAGTCACGGTAAAGAGCATTTAATGATCAAAATTAATTAAATCAAAATGAATTATCGAAAATAATTCATTTAGAAAATTCGAAAATAAATCCCAAAAATTCAGGCGGCTTACATCCTACCCACGTTATAAAAATTTTGTCCTCGAAATTAAAGGTTGGTAGTAGGGCTAAAACATGATAGAAGATTTAAGCATTATTTTAGGCACGATCCAAGAATGACGAGTTTTGCACGATCAAGACAATCAATTCAAAATTGTTCAGGCATGATGAGAGATTTTGGCACGATAGAATCATGATATGAACAAAATTATATGTGCATGATTTCATAAATAAGTCAAGTTATTGGGGCACGATTTTATAGACGATTAGGGGAATCAACGATATAAATGAAGTTCAAGTACGGGGTGATCCGTAGGACTTAGGTTGATGGAAAATCAACCTGAAAGTCGCACAGGCTCGATCAAGATGAAAAGCTAACCATGACCAAAACAAGGCTTGGCATGGTTGGAATTTATAGTCACAGCTTGTAGGTAAGCACGAAGCCACGACTTAAAAAATCAAGAATCGTTCGATTACGAACAAGTCAGAATCAGGTCAAACATCGATAAATATAATCCAGGTCGAAGAAATTAGATTTTTGGGTAGATCGGCACGATCAAGTTAAAAATGATGTGATTAGGTATTGTTCGGAATAAATAATGCTTAACACAAACATTGATTAAAATTTAACCACCTGATCATGAGTGAAATCAAGACCCAAACGCATTCAAGAATTTTGGAATGATTAACCACTTAGGAACGATTTAGAATAGAACGAGGAAAATCGAAAATCTAGTCATGATCAGGAATGAAACCTGAGCACGAGCGACTAGAGAATCAAAATTCAAGTACGAAGGAGATCTATTTCGACACAGTCGATTAGGGTTCAAGATTTTTAGCACGATTTGAGGGTTAGGATTATCAAGATCATGAAAATCAAAGTCGGATAATCATGATCTAAAACAGGGCTAAGAGAAGCAAATGGAGAGAAAAATTTGAGTATAGCACGATTGAGAGATAGATTTGATAGAAATCAGATTATAGGTCACATAAGCACGATCAAGATCCAAGTTCAGTTGTGAATGACGAATAAATCATGAATTCAAAATCAAGGTCTTAAAAGCACAATTTAGGAAGGAACCCAAGTCAAATAGGCATGATAGAAATTCAAACATGTTCAATTCTAACATGAATAATTTCGTAGTCACACTAGTTAGTCGTAATTGAAAGTCAAAAATTTTAGGCACGAGTTTGAGGCAAGATAAAATATATAGTTATGATCATTAAATCACGGTCAAGGAAATCCCAAGTTGTCTTAGTCATGCCAAGTCATCTAGGCACGACTAATCACAAGGAATTTGGATGTAATCAGGAAATGAAATCAAGGTCGAAAAGAGTTTAAACACGAGTGTCCAAAATCCAAACATAATCAAAATCAGAAGTCAGTGCACGAGGGTTAATAGCATTGAAATCCAACCACGATAAAGAAATTAGTCTCAACACGATCTAAGTTGATCAACTTCGAATAAATCAGAATTTGGACAAGATGGAGAATAAGATCAACGAAGGCTGGACACGAGCATCCAAGGATGAAAATCCAAGTCAAAAGGAATTTGAAGTCATCTAGAGTCTAGTCAGCAACCAAGACTCTTCGGCACGATAAACAAGACGACCAAAATTGATTGGTCATGGACAGAAAGGAATTAAAATCTTAATAGTATCGAAATTTAAGAAACAATTGAGATATGAAAAGTTCAAAATTTTTAGAGATTTCAAGTGTAGATGACAGATGTAGATATGAGATAGGTGATTGGTGTAATCAAGACATAGCTAAACAAGTCAAAGGAAATGATGGCAAGATGAGAAAATCATCATACGATGAGAAAAGAAATGAATGATAAGTCAAAAAATAAGGGTATGAATTGTCCTCATCATTTGGTCAAAAAGAAGTGAATCAATTTAAGATACGACCTGATAACCATACACGTCTATCCAAAACCATGCTGCCAGAATTTTTGCCACGCCAGTAAGCCTAGCTGCAATAAACGATAGAATCCATAACTAAGGTATACACCCTATAATAATGTCATCTAGATTCCTTACCACGCCAACCGGTATGGCTGCAAGAGAATCTAAATTCCATAACTAGGATAGTATATCCAAAATCAGGCTCCATGTCCCTGTCATGCTAGCTAATATGGCTACAATAAATTCTAAACCCCATGAATAAAGTAGACATTTACCGTTCCCATCGTCTCCATCAAATATGTTTATCAGGATATCTTAACTCAATCCTTAAAAACTTATCTCAAACAAAATCAAAATCGAAGTCAACAACGAACGAACATCAAGATTTAAAATTCAACAACGAATCAAAGATAAGTAAATAAAAACTAGCGAAAACAGATTCCGAGATAGGGTTTAGAAGAAAATTCTTAGGAGATGTCCAAAGGTACTATCTAGGTCAAGATAAAAGGAAATCATTGGAATATAATCTAAAACAATCTCAACCTGATATGAGACTGGAAAATCATATTCTCGTCTCAACCTAGAAGATATATAAGTTCAACTTATACCTTCTCTCTGGGGTCCACAAACTCATCCCAAAGAAAGAACAAAGTTTGATAACGGACAGATGTTTCATAAATCGGGATGGATAGAAACGAATGGAAAAAGTTTCGAAAAGTTCGAAATAAGATTCCCAGGGGTCATCCCTGGAATCTACCAAGAGTTCCTAATATGTGACTAAGTACCAAATTCCTAAAATATTCCATGACTCAACCTGCATGGGCCACCACTAAAAATGTGTCATGACCAGCACCCGAATATACGGATATGGATACGTGGGCCACGCCCAGCCTATGCCGCAGTATCGACGGTAGAACGTTGTCTAGTACCCAATAAATATATACTACATCTAGAAGGTCCATGAACTACAAATGTACTCAATCACAACCCAATATCTAAAGAAGATAAGACAGGAAGATAACTAAGGCACAAGAATAATCAGAAACTACTAGAAGGAATCATACGACAAGAAAATAAAGAAGGAAAACAAGACAAACTAAGGATAACTACCAGACCTAGAACTCCTGAGAAACAACTCACGGTGAAGAATACCGGGAAATACTCTAGCTAGCAACATCCTGTAGTCCAATACTGAGGGCACAACTACTCCTAAAATATTGTCAACATATCCAGTCAGGATGGAACGAGTACATAAACTAACAACAGTTTCATAGTATTAACAAATGTTGTAAGAGACAATCATAATGGAATACAAGATGATATATCAAGACTGTAAGTAAAACAGGATATATAAACTGGAAATCATGTCAAGGTGAATCAGGCAGGGAAAGTAAGCTGAACTGTATTATGTAACTGATGTAATAAATGTAAAATGTGTCTCAAATATTATAGCATAATATGATCGGTAAGGGTCAAGATCAGGCTTCCAGCAGACCGGCTACAAGTACGTGGACTCAGTTCGGCCGGGATGGCAAGCTATGGAGCAAGTAGTAGCACAGGTCAGGCTATACCCATCGTGGGGTGAGGGTATAGCTATAATACAAGTAGTAACTCAAGGTGGGCATTGATCACACTATCTATAAAATTTCCCATTCTCCGAATAGTATACGGATCCGGACATAGCACGTCATGGCACGAGATTCCCTAAGAAGGTAGATACTCCTTCTCAGGAATCGGTGTCAATACAAGTACAAGAACAAGATCGAGCAAGTACCAGTATCCCAAGAAAATCCAAGAATGACATCTGATGACAGAAATCCGGTATATACTAGTCCATGTACCATCATGACGAGAATCAAGTAAAACACTATAACTGAATCGGATACTGAAAATATCAAGACAAGGAACTACTATCAGAGAATGTACTCGCATGCGGTCCTGAGCTATCAAATGGGGTCGATGCTCAGAGTGATGCCACAGACCTAAAGATAAGATATATATAAGCTAATTAGGGTTCAATAGTGTTAGAATTGATTCTATAGTATAAGCTATGTAATCTAGGTCAGACTCAGTCAACTAAGTCAAACTAGGTCACACTGAGTCACACTTGGTCAAACTAGGTCACAGGAAATCAAACCAAGTCAAACTAGGTCAAATGTTGACTCTACTTCGAAGTTCAGTCAAAGCAGTCAACCATGGTCAAACAGGGTCAAGGCTAGTCTCTATAAACATCTGTCACGACCCGCACCCTAGAGTAAGGGCACGAAAAGTGGGTACGTCCAGCCTACGCCGCAGTGTCGGCGGTAGAACGCTGTCCTAGGTCAATCATCTAACAATATAAAGGTACCTGTACAGTTTATACTCTCCGAATGGAGGTAACATCACAACATGCTGTCTCAATCACATCTAAGGTAGAAGAATGAAGAACAGATAGATAGATAGTAACTCAAAGAGAACCATAGAATAGATGAAAAAGTCTAAGTGTCTAGTACAACATAATATCCAGAATGTCAACTCATAATACAACAAGTCTAAGAGTCTATATACCTCAACATCTCAAAATACAACTCAGATGTGAGACAAAAGATAATACCGAAAGACTGTCTAGCTAAACTAGCCTAGACTACTGGGGCAACATCCTCAGCTGCAGGTGGATCCTGCTGAGGGTCCACAACATAAGTATCATCTAGTCCTGCTCCATAATAGGTAGTCACCAGGGCCTCATCCTCATCCTCTGTAATATTTTCAACAGGTCCAGTCAGGACAAGAACGAGCACAATACATCTCACACAGTTCATATCAGGTTAGAAAATACGATACAGGCAATAGAGTAAGACACATGAACTGCTGAAAGGAAATATACGCTATAAAAGAGATAGCTGTAATGAAATATCTACTGTATATAGAGAACTGTAAGTGACTAGTGATGTAGAGCACAAGATAGGCATGTGAATGGCTAGAATTTATACATGATTACACTACTGAGTTTGCACATGATTACACTACTTTGGAATTATTCACATGTCCACTTCTACTCCCCCGTTACCCCAATCAATACATAAGGATCTATACAAGTTACGTTATTATACATGATATCACATGGGGCCCATGAAAGGGTGCACATGATAGTATACATGAGGGCTCAGTAAACATGAGAGTACATGATCACATGAGTGCACATGAATAATGGAAGCATAGGAGTACATGATGATAGTGAAACACACATAACATGCAGTACCCGATGCTCCCGAGGGGGATAACATCTCATGTAAAGATCCATATAGTACCAATCCGTGTTACCAACATAACAGCATCAAGTAAAGTAATCTAGAGCGAGAAGTAAAGCCTGAACAAGTATGAAATGGTCAGAGAATGTATTCGCCTGATAACTGAATGTCTGAAGAGGATATACTGTCTGAGGAGAGGTGTATGGCTCCTAATCAGAGCAATACAAGTCACAATGTATCCACAATGGTAAAAATAAAGTATACAATGCATACTACATGATTCTAGGTCAATCTGGTCAAAAGTCAACTCTGGGTCAACTCTAATAGTCAAACTAGGTCACATGAAGTCATACTAGATCACAGGGAATCAAACTAAGTCAAATAGAGTCAAACAAGGTCAAACAAGTCAAATACTAGTCAACATGATCAATCTGGGTCAAGTCTAGGTCAAACTTAGACCAACTAAGGTATTGGTCAAACAAAGACCAGTCAGTAAGGTAATTAGGTCAAACAAAGACCAGTCAATAAGGTAATTGGGTCAAACATGGTCAGAATAGTTAAACTAGTCATTTTTAGGTTAACCCTAGTCAATTCTAGGTTAACTAGGTCAAATTTGACCTAAGGTTGACTTTGGTCAACCTTTAGTCAACAAGGGTTACTAGTAGGGTTTTGGGTCTTTATGGTTAACCCCAAAGCCATAGGCTAATAATCTTGGCCATAGGCCATGGCTAGTCATAGGGTTTTCATATAGCCCTATAGCTAGTAAGTTACACATATATATATATATATATATATATATATATATATATATATATATATATATATATATATATATATATATATATATATATATATATATACACATCAATCTACTATCTATATACCTATATGGGAATACCATATATACAATACCCAAAAAAACCCTCATACATATGATACACTATATATGAATACTAAGTATAACACAAACCCATACTCACACATTAATATATTGTGACCTAATGTAACTAATACAAACATATATATATATATATATATCAATATATATATATATATACATATACATATATATATATAAACTATATATATACCACATATATATATAGAGGGAAAGGAAGTGAGAGAGAGACAGAATGAGAGAGAATGAGAGAGTGAGAGAAGGACAGTGAGAGAGAGAGACAAAGTAGGCTGGACAGGGGGGAAATGGGTTTCCTGAATTTTTGGAACCAAGTCCAGACCCAACACACACACACAGTACATACATACATATATATGTACACAAGTACACAACTTCACCTACACACTACCAAATACTCCCAAAATCCACCCACACTCTCACATACATATATACTACATATACATATACTAAAATACACCTATACAATGTATAAATCATATTAAAAATTGATTTGAAAATCGATTTTACAAAACTGGAAATAATACAAAATCAGGAAACTAATGGACTGTGTAGGTAAACAAGGGTAAACCCGATTTCACCCACGAAACCAAACTAAGACTCGATCCTATGGGTTGGTAATTAACACCCCACACATACACTAGTGTCCTAGGTGCCTGACACGACACCACGACACGATTTCACGTGTCCAATCTCACAAAAACACTACACGGGTAAATTCCTGACACTCAACACGTGCACAGCATCGTGCACGCGTTCCACGTGCTCGTGGACACACCATGAGACACGACACGTCTCGTGGTCGTACATACGTGTAGCCCACACGTAGGGCTACACGTTCCACACCCTGACACGTGTCCACGACACTCGTGGACACAAAACGAACCCCATATCAGTCGTGAAAACACGACTGATACGCGCAAGTTTCGACAGCGTCATGCACGCTGTCACAAGCCTCGTGCTCGTGACACAGGACACGACGCACCACGTGCTCGTGTCCACGTGTACGCCACGTATAGGGCTACACGACCGTGTCACTACGAGACACCCAAGTGTCGTGTCCATGCGACACGACACGCTCAAAGTCGCCCCCGCGCGCGTGTGCGCTGACAGTGCACGTGTCCGTGCTCTCTCGACACGACACCAACGTGTCTCAAACTCGAGGGGGGGCATGTCAGTGGTTGCCCCCTCCTCTGTGTAAATTTTCACGTGTCCACGTGTTCCACAGTGTCCGTGCTAAGTGTCGAGTAGCAGGGCATGCACGCGTGGCCTCGTGCTGCGAGTTCGTGTCCATTTTGGACACGGACACAGCACAGAAATGTGCTCAGTCAAGTTGGTTCGTGATCAGCAAGTCTAGGGCTAGCTAAAAGTGTAATTTGTTTTGGAAAAACATAAAAACAAGTCCATTGTGGCATTTCAACAAACAAGGGTTTCTACCCTATGATACGTGTCCAATACGGACACCAAACCACTTCTAAATCCCACCAAACTTTACCCACAGTAGTGTTAGTCCTACATGAATGCATTTATGAAGGAGAAACAGGAATTTAACTAAGTTTGTGAGAAAATACCTATTTGTGCAATCCAATGAAAATCAAGGAAAATGGGGGTGTGTGATCTTCAACTTGATGATGTCCAATGCCTCCAAATCCTTGATTGCTAGTTCCTCTTAGTACCCTAGATGTTGTAGGGTCCCAATGTAAGAGACTAGAGTGAATTTGGATCAAAATAGCTCAAGTTGTGAAGGGTTGAAGGAATGGGAATTTTTGTGGATTTAATTTCATGTAAATTGTTCATGAATTAATCCAAGGGGTTTATATCAAGGGGTGGGCTGCCAAGGGGGGTGCCCTTGGCCGGCCAAGGCATGGGGGGGTGTCCTTGCCCTTCCTTCATGGCTAAGGCTTGGACTTTGCATAAAGGGGTTAGATATTTTGAATGCTTTAAGGAAAATATCCTTAAAGTTAATATCTAGATATTTAACCACTTATCCCATGACCAAAACTTCATCCTAATGCTTTTAGGTTAGTGGCTAACCTCTAGTTTAGGGTAGGATAGGTTAGGGAACAATTAAAGTCTAGTAAATTACCAAAATACCCTTTTGGCCAAAAACTACTAATTTGATGTTCTAAGCCTATGGCTAAGCTCTCATGGTCATGGCAACTTCTAGGTTAGAGAAAACTAGGGTTTACACTAAGTTATACTAACCAAAATCACAAAGTCATAAGTCATGACTTAGCATGACTTAGAAAATGGTTTAATCTAACTAAAATCACCAGAAAATCATACCATGACTAAAATACCACTAATAAATAATAAAAATAATAAATTTTCAAAAATCCCTAATTTCAGAAAACAGGGTGTTACAACATCTACAGGGTCAACACATTCAATTTCAGTGGTTGTGAAATCACTAGAATCGATGGATCTCAAAATACAACAAAAGAAGAAATATTATAATAATAGGGTAAAAACCTACAGATATTGTCGGATAGTGAAACAACGATCACCAATGTGTCCGAAATGGTCAAATTAGCTAGAATAGCCTATCCATAATTCTAATTTAGACACAGAGGCAAAAAGGTACTTTCGGGCCAAAATAGTGTCCGTATCGGACCCACTTTGTACCGAAAAATGTGCCAAAATAAAAGTTCACTAAACCTAACAAATTATATGTCCACGAATCCAGAATGACGATACAAACTCAACGGTATATCCGAAATTGGATTCCGATGACCCGATCTCAGATTGGTCAGTTGACTAGGATATTGAAATCCGATTTGCACGAAAAAGCGTGTCGGTGCCAATGTCCTCAAACTCAACAAATTATATGTCAACGAGTCCATAATGATGATACGAACCCAACGATATATCCAGAATTTGATTCCGATGAGCCGATTTCAAAATGATCCGTTGACCCGGATATTGGTATCCGACTTGCACCAAAATGTGTACCGGAATCAATGTCTACTAAAACCTAGCAAATTATATGTCAACGAGTCCAGAATGACGATACAAACTCAACGGTATATCCAGAATTGGATTCCGATGAGCCGGCATCAAAAAGTTTCGTTGATCCGGACTGTGGGACCCGCTTTGCATCGAAATACTTGACAGGACCCACGTCCTCCAAATCTGACAAACTGTATATAAAAATATGCCAGAACGATGCCACGAGTCTAATGGTGGTATCTGAAATTGAATCTGGAGTCCCTGGTTCAAAAATGGAATTTAACAAGTTAAAAATTACGAATTCGGACGGCCAACTTTGGCGTCGAATTAAACCAACCAAACAAGCTCACAATAAAACGAAACTTAAGGGGTAGGAAGAGCATAGGAACCAGTGGCATGCCAGACGGAGCTGCGATGGAAGAGATATGAACCGACGAAGTTGACTCCACAAAACTGTCAAAAAACAGTTTAAATTAAAATGTCAACTTGGTGGCCGATTTTGATATATCAAACGACAAAATTAAGGGACGAAAATTGAGGAAAGTGAAGAGCTATATACCGAGATTGAGACGGGGCAAGGAAATCGTCGATCCAACGGTCAGATTTTCTAGAAAATCTACACGAAGTTGTTGTCCCGGAGCGAACTTTCAGCCTTGATCCCGCGTGCGTCACGACGGGATTCCGTGCAAAACGCACGAATCACCTAGATGGCACGTCCCGGAGGATGGTGGCCGCCACAGGAAGGTCTCCTGGGGTCGCCTGGCCGGAGGGGGGTCGTGGTGGCGGTGTGCGACGGCGACGGCGCCGCCGTACGGCTGTGGTGGCGGCCGATGCTGCCGCTCATGTTGTTGTTGCATTTGTAACTGCTGTTGCTGCGTCTCGCTGCAGCTGCGGCTGCTGTAGCACCTCGCACGGCGGTACGGGATGGCCAGGTGGGGGTACGGCGTCGGCGGAAGTGGACGTGGCGACGTGTGGCGGAGGTGGTAATGGTGTTGGTGATGAAGGTGGTGATGGTGTGGGAATGATGTTGATGGTGGTATTGTTGATGATGATGAGAGTGAGAGGGGGTTCAGCTGAACGTGGGTGGTGAGCATGGTAATGAGGATGATGACAGTGGTGATATGTTAATAAGAGAGAGAGAGAGGGAGTGTTGATGGGATGGGTGAGAGAGAGTGAGAGAGAGAGAGAGTTATATGAGTGTGTGTAGATATATAGAAAGAGAGAGAGAATGAGAGAGATATTATAGGAAGGGAGAGATAGAAAGAGGTCGGCTATAGGGGGTGTTGTGCTGGTATGGGGAGAGGGTGATGTGAGGAGAGAGAGTTGTTTAAATGAAGAGATAGGGAGAGATATTATATATATATATATATATGTATATATATATAATAGATAGAGAAAATTGAGATATTTGTATAAAGAGGAGGATATTTTTGAGTAGAGAAAAAGGTAAATACAATAGTGAGATGTATGGGTAGTCATGACTGGGGTTACACCAAATTGGGTTGGATGTTGGGTCAAGTTTGGGCAAGCTTGGGGCAAAGATTTAATTAAAATAATAATTTAAACCAATTTAAAATTACGGATAAAATGGGAGCCCAAGGGAGATCAATTCGATGGCACGCAAGTGGCACGTGCATAGTAGACTCAAAACAGGCCAGGGCTATATATTGGGTCGACTAGATTGGATCGATGTCGGGCCCGAAAATTAAGTTGGAAGTTAAGTCACGAATTACGACAGACGATAAATTTGTCTAAATTGACCCGAAAGTTGCACGAAGCAAATGGAGCACAAGGGAACAAGTTCGAGTGGGACACGATATATCAACATGAAGATAATCTCGTCTACTACAAACTTCAAGAAGAAAGTTTCCAGAGACTGGCATCCCTGATGCTATAGAAATCCAAGTCACGGTAAAGAGCATTTAATGATCAAAATTAATTAAATCAAAATGAATTATCGAAAATAATTCATTTAGAAAATTCAAAAATAAATCCCAAAAATTCAGGGGGCTTACACAAACCGCTTGGAACTGGGGGATCTGACGATTAGGTGTTGGAGTAGACACACAAAGGTAACTCATAGATTTGGTTTGAGGAGAAAAGGATGAGAATAAGTGGATGAAACATCATCTACAAGTTGACTAATCTGCTGTGACGTTTCAGACTTCGATTCAACGGAGTTTCAGCCCAAGTAGCGCATCGTGCACCTATCTAACGGCCGCAAGATTGCTTCTACAGTTGCTAGGGTGGAAGAGGATGTTGAGGGGGTCACGTGAGTGGTGGTGATGGCACAAAAATAAAAAAAATGGGGTTTTGAGAAGGAAAGGGAGTCGGCTATGGGGGGTCGGCCTTGGAGTGGTGGCCGCTAGGTTTGGGGGGGTTTATGGAGTAGTGGACGGTTATGAGAGAGGGGGATGGTTAGGGTTTGATAGGAATATATATTATTAGGGCATGGGCTTTGGTTTGATCTAATTTGGATGTGATTTGGTTCACCAAAGTATACTATTATTAATAGGTTTTCTAATTTGGATAATAGTTTGATCAAGTCAAAGATATAAGGAAATATTGCATATGGCTGCAATTTAATCCTTAAAATTCCTTTAAATATATGTATACTCGGTTTGGGTACTCCTAGTTAGGCTCTAACTAGTAGGGTTGACTAGGTTAGGGTTCGAATAGCATTACTAGTCAAATTGGATCCGAAAATCAATTTAATGAGTCTCATGTGCCATTTGCAAATAAGTAGCACATAAAAAATCGATTGGATGGCACACCCTAGGCATGTGTATTGTAGACTCAAAATGGATAAAAATCATATATTGGGTCTTACGGTTTCAATCTATGTCAAGTCCCCAAATCAATTTAGAAGTTGGGCCTAGAATTACGATAAATGATCAAATGGCCTAAGTTGATCCGAAATTGTGCGAAGCCAAAAGAATGTTGGAGAACAAATTTGGATGGGACATGATACATCAAACTGAAGGTGGACGAGTCTAAAATTCAATTATGAAATTGGATTTGAGAAAACAATATTTATTGTGCTTCAAAATCAAAGCTACGGTAAACTACTAACATAGCCATTATTGACTTTAATAAATTAAAATATCCATATAAAATTAAAAATAATTAAAAATAAAATCCAAAAATCATGGGGCTTATAGCGTACTTGGCCAAATTGTGCAAACCGATATGAATGATCGTGTTCCTAACAACTTCCCCCAATCTGTCAAAATTAAAGCTACAGCACTTCTTCTTGTGGTTCACAATCGTTAGCATACGAGAGCTCATCTGAAAAGTTAACAATCGGATGAAATTAGAATTACAAAATATATAGTAATTTAAATCAAAACTTAAATTTTCATAACATAATGTATATACAGGGTCATTCCATATTTGAAATGCAAAATGGTTGTCGAACGACAACAACATAGAGCTACCTTCTGGACGCGTCGAAATTGGACTAGTAGGCTCTTGAGAAGGTCCCGAACCATCATCTTGTCGGATTCGGACAATAGGCATGTCTTCATCGGAGGAGGAAGAAGGCGAAGGAGGCCTAGTAGGAGTTGATGTCTTCGAACGAGATTGGCGTGCCAATGCAGTAACTTGTCTATGTGGCTTAGGTTCAATGATAGTGACTGGTCTCTCAACCGGACGGTCCACATTGCGTGACTTGTGTGCCGACACAATGGGCCATTTTCTTTTGGTAGTTGCTACAAAACTGGAAAAAAAAAAGATATAGAGATAAACCACTGAGAGTGTAGGACTGTAGAAAAATTCTATAGTACTGCTTACATACAAGACTGAGGTAATTCTTCAGTCCATATGTAAAACAGGACTATAGGATATTCCTATAGTCCTACAGATAGTACAAGACTGTAGGAAATTCTACAGTCCTACGTATACTACTAGACTATAGAATTTGCCTACAGTCCTGTCAGTTTGAAGCACGACTGTAGGCAAAAAAAATTCTAATCCATTTTATTTAAATCCTAAAGTTGATTTCTAGGTTTCGAAACAAAAAATATCAACCCTAAATTAGTCCTAAACTATTTTATCTAACTATTTTAAGCATTACCAAAAAAAAATACGAATAAATATTTTAAAACCCTAATGAATGGAGGAAGCTTGGTTGGATACATACCTAGATTGTGATGAAGTTTTGTGTTTTGGAGGTGTCATTGCTTAGAACTTGAGGAGTTGGAGAAAGAAATTGTGCCTAGTAAAATTTTAGAAAGAGAGAAAGGAGTTGGAAATTTGAAGAGAGAGATGAGAAATTTTAGAACGAAGGGTTTTAGAAGGCTTTGGGGGGGTTGGACAACCAAAATAAATTTGGGGATGTCCTGAGTAAAAATTGTAAACGCATGGGTTGTCCTGAAGTAATGAACTATCCTAAGTAAAATATGACGTGCCTATAGAATTTTCCAATGAAAAACTAAAAGGTAACTTGATTTTACTGAATTGCTCTTGTTAGATGGTGACGATTTATTCAGCTGGATTGACCACAAAAATTCTCACGGATAAAGAATCAGATACAAACTAGATACATAAATCAATGATCAATTTGTTTCGTTAGGTTTCATCATGGACTTCATTTAGCGTCAAACCAGTCAAGAAGTTTTCATTTCGGATGGACGTTTATTTTGCATAAAATTTTTTAAATGATAAAAAAAGATAGTAAATAATTGATAAGATACTAATTTTTAAATTTTTTGGAAAAGGTAACATATTGCCATGTCGCGTAATGGATAAGATACTAAGTTTTGAAAATTATGGAAAAGGTAACATATCGCCAAGTCTGTTGGCGACATGAGTGCACACTATCATGTCGTTAGTTGACGATATGGCTGCGTTATTTTTATTTATTTTTTATTTTTTATTTTTTTGTTGACAATTTTTTTAAAAGTATTAATAGCGCCAACATAGTTGCCGACTTGAGCACAATTAAAAACATATTGGCAACCTAGTTGGCAACTTAGATAACAATTAGAAAAAAAATTGATTTGGACTTTGTACAACAACTGGAGACAACAAAAATTAAGAACCATTACAAATAGATCTTGGCAATAAGAAATAGTGGTTTGAACTTTGTACAACAACTGCCAAGAGAAAATAAAAATAAATCTATTCTACTATATAATAGGAAAACTTGGTGATAAAATTTTTGAATTCCTAAAATACCCTTGAGTATATTATAAACATAATGTTCTTATGTCAACTTGCATGTCATTTATGTTTAAGAGTCAAAGCAATAAAGTTTGCATACAAGTTTTCTTTTTCCATACAACTTTTCATATTACAATGATAAAAAATTTATATCCTTACCATTTTTCAAAAATTATTATTCTCAATAGAAATTTTTTTTTAAAAAAAACAAAATTTGTACTTTGGATCTCTTGGCATTATAAAAAGAAAACACACAAACATTAATAATAAGCTAGAAAAGAAGAAAAGACGACATCTAATTTTATAATATTTTAATTAAAATACGTGCAAAATATGTACATATAGACTAAGTATAAATAAGTTTGTAATTGTGTTCCACTCGCCAACCATGATGGCGATATGGAAGTTTGTTGTGCAAGATTTTTTTCCACTAAAAATTCGTTAAGATTTTTTTTTGTCCATAAAAAAATCTTTTGCAGCCAAATTGCTATTTGACTTGACAACAGATCAGTATGGGCCAACGCAAGTTGCGCTATGAATACTTAAAAAAATTATCACCAAAAAAAAAAAAAAAAATCACGCAGCCATATCGTCAACACAGTTGACGACATTAATGTGGGCATTCTTGTCACCAACAGACATGGCAACATGTTACCTTTTCCCCAAACTTGGCCCTGTTTGGATATTTATTATAAAGCAGTGTTTTGAGTTTAAACGCTAACTCAACCATAAATAGTGTTTGGTTATCCTGTACTCCAAAAAAAAATTCAAAACTTTCTTTCCCAAACCATCATTTAAACGTTGTTTTCAGAAAGTAAAAAAAAGGAGCTTTCAGAAAAACATTTTCTCCACACATCACTTTTCTCCTCGGAATGACAGGGTCCCCCCTCTCTCTCTTTCTCCACATTCCCCAAAAAGTTTCTCTCGCTAGCTTCCAAAAGATCTCTTAACACCCTCAGCCGAAGCTCGTATATAGAGAGAGAGGAGCTCACTGGAGCTCGTATAGAGAGAGAGGAGCTCACCGGAGCTCGTATAGAGAGAGAGGAGCTCACCGGAGCTCACCGGAGCTCGTATTGAGAGAGAGGAGCTCGCCGGAGCTCGTATTGAGAGAGAGGAGATGGGATCGAAGCCGTGGCGACTGCCCCCTCAAAACCCTCAGCCGCCTCTCCGCCCTACAGACCCTCCGCCTGAGGTCCAACAACCTGCTCGGCCCCTTCCCCGTCGACTTCGCGAACCTCACCTCCCTCCACCTCCAGCTCAACTCCTTCTCCAGACCACTCCCTCCGGACCTCTCGCCATGGAGGAATCTCGCCGTCCTCGACCTCTCCTACAATGGCTTCACCGGAAGCGTGCCGACTTCCCTCTCCAACCTCACCGGCCTCATATCTCTCAACCTCTCCAACAACTCCCTCTCCGGCGACCTCCCGGACCTCCGCCTCCCCAGCCTCCTCTTCCTCGACCTCTCGAACAACAGACTCACCGGGACCATCCCGACGGAGCTCCTCAGGTTCCCCAGCTCGTCCTTCGTCGGAAACACCTTCGCCCCGGACCTCCCCCAAAAAATTTCTAAACAAATTTTACCAAACAAATTTTTTGTTTTTGTTTTTTAAAAACCATTTTCAGAGTGAAAGTAACCAAATGCAAAGTCAAAATTTTTATACTCAGAAAACTACTTTATAACTTACTTTCAGAAAACTGTTTTCACAATAAAATTTCAGAAAACATATCCAAACGGACCCTAGTATCTTATCTATTATTTTACTATATTTTGTTATCTTTTTAAAAAAAACTTGTTTATTTTGAGATTCCGACAGATGTTTTTCTAACACTAGTCCAACAAACCAAATATTTGGAAAATGAATATTTGACTAGACTGAAATTGTAAGATCAGGATAAATAAAATAATTGCAGGGAAAAGTTCAAACAAAATGTAGTGAAAAATCCAAAAGCCGGGACTAGAACATATAGGGTCAATAAGTTCCATATGAATTTTGTTTGATGCGATACGTAATAAAAAGTCAAATGACTGCTATCAAATAAATATTTTCTTAACCGTGTGGTAGATTTGGAAACTTATAAAAAAGAGAAATGGACATATGAGCAAACACAACGAGAGTTTCAAAGTAGACGTAATGATATTGGAGGAAATACCTGCCATTTGACCCATGTAGAACCGGGCCAGGCTTAGCATGAGTTGGGCTCAGGTCGGGCTAGGATGATTTTGTCAAAATTCAAAATCGAAATATTTGGGTCGGATGTGTTATTCAATTCAATTAATCTGATCTGATTAATATAATCATTTTATAACTTACAAATTACAATTACAAGTATATATGCACGTACTTTATAGATTACTATTAAAGCACGTATTCATAGATTATTATTATTATGACTAAAAGACAGACATCTTAATTATTCTAAATTTATTATTATATTATTATATATATTATTTATACATGCTTGCAAGACTACTTAGGAAGATCAAATAATAGCTCACGCAATTACCTTGCTGGTCATGTTAACTTTAACTAATAATTTTAATTAGTAAATATATGCAAGAGTATATTTGGAGAATAAATTACGGTAAAGCTGAACTTTTTTCATTATATAGTAGTATAAATACGTACCATAAAATAAATATATAAAAATATTCTTCGATAAAAATATTAATCAAAATATGACATTCTGGTCTTTCCTAAAAATTCATAGGGCTGAAAATCGAACGAAGGAGCTCGAACAAACTGTGTTCAAACTCGGTTCAACTAAACTATCGAACAAGTTTTATTGGAGCCGAGCTTAAGATCGAACTCAAAAATGGTGTTTGAACTCGGTTTGATTATAGGTTTGAAATATTAGTTCGACTCGATTTAGCTATCGAGCTCGAACGAACACGAACCGAGTCCAAGCTAAGACCGAACCAAAGCCACATTAAAATTGTACGGTTAACTAAAAGATTTTTTGTTGAATTATTTAAAAGAGTGTAAAATTTCTAAGACAAAATTTATACACATCCATGAAAAAATATACCATATACTCAGAAAACCCTACTACGAGAAACCAAGTCGAGTTCAAGCCCATTCGCGAACAAGACCAAGTTGAACAACCTATGGCCGAACTCGGTTCGAACACCACTTCGAACAAAAAAAAAATCGATGGAGCTCGGTATTGACCTGCCCACTAATAAGCTTCAAACTGAGCTTGGCCCGAACCGAACGCGTGCCGATACAAACTGTTTGAATCGTTTTACAGCCCTAAGAATTCACATCGATGAGAAGCTTTGGCACCTCGATGTCGACTCTTTGCCTAAAATAATTTGAAGTTTTATTTAATACAATCACTGAAACACATAAATATAAGGGCATAAAAACAAAAAATTAATATTATAACTGTGACTTCCTATTTTTCGTCAATATGCAAATTTTGCAAATTTTCATCCTTTTCGCCTAAACTGGTTGATACAACGATCTAGAAACCTAGATAACTTTCTTATACCAATTTTAGATACTCATTTCATTCGAGTTCTACATTTCATGCAACACGAGATACACTCTTGACTAGTGTAACTTTCTCATAAATCTCGTTAAACTATTGCCAAATATTGTTTGAACTGCGATATCGAGATCGCCATTCTCCTATGTAGCCTTTGTATTCCATGTAGTTGCGCCCGTTAGGATTGCAGAACTTGCGGTTGTTACAATGATTGTTTCTCATTGTCCATGGCTTTTAGACAAAAGTACTATTTTTTTGCGATGCCTGACGTAACGTATGAGACTTTGTGCACCCACTTTTCACACACACACCCACACCCACACCTTACCCACGATTTGATCTCGAGATCGTTTGCCTAGCCAGGAAGGTCGTACCTCTCCTTGCTGACTATAAGAGCTAGCTGAATTCGGTACAAGAAGATTTGAAGTGAATAAAATAGTACAAGATGATTTGAGTTGTAAATTTGAGATACAAATAGATGAAATAGACAAGACGAATAAAATGACCAAAATAACCAAACAATGTAGTCTTTTATGGCTATTATGTAATGTTTTGGTTATTTTTAGTGAAATGGCCAAACTGCTTGTCGCTAACATCAATAAACGACTAGATGTCGGACTATATCCCTCAAATGACCATATTATTCTTGAAATTCAAAGCACACTAGAGGGGGTTGAATAGGGTCAAGCTTATTAATCAAGCACAATAAGATGTTGCTAACGGACAACTTAAAAATGAAGAGTGCAAGAAAAGAAGCAATAAAAATATCGACACTCGATGTATCATGATATCCTCCCTTGAGGCGCTCCAGTCCTGGAACTCTATCTGGCTTTAATCTACTATTATTGTAAATAGTACAATGTGAGCTTTGATCCGAAGGCTTACCAAATTTTTACACGAGAGTTTTGATCCGAAGGCCTCTCCGACTTCAATACACGAGAGATTTGATCCGAAAACTCTCCAAATTCACACAAGCTTTGATCCGACGTCTTGTCACTTCAACATCTTTGCAAAATGGTTTTGATCTTCAACAAAGATGAAGATATATCTTTTACAACTCAAGAGCACTCTAACACAATTTGTGGATAGACAAGTGAAAGCTTTAGTAGAGTTTTTTGTGGATAGGTTTTGGTAGTTTAAAAAAAAATTAGGCTCAAAGCATCAACCTTGAATGAAGGGTTAAAGGCTATTTATAACCAAAGCAATAAAAAGTGCAAACAATGTAACTTTCAGTTAGTGGACAGACACTACCAAAATACAAACATTTGGCGACGGACATTTAGCGACGGATTTTGTTTCGACTGATTGCCGTCGAAAAGTTGGTAAATTTTTTTAATTTGAAGGACGAGCAAAGGTCGTCAATCCGTCTTTAAGTCGTCGGAGATATAGCGACGGATAAAGAATCCGTCGCTATGTCGTCGCTTAGTTGTCAAAAGTTGGCGGAAAATGTTGAAAAAAATGGCTCAAAATTTAACGACCACATAGCGATGGATATTCCGTTGGACTAGCGGCGGACTAGCGACGGAATATATCCGTCGCTAGTCCGTTGCTAAATATCCAGCCCTAACTTAAATTTAACCGACGGGGGGGGGGGGAACTTTTCATTCCCTCCAAATTTTCTCTCTCTCTCTCTCTCCGGCCGCAAAGACTCTCTCTTTCTCCAGGTAATCCTCTCTCTCTTTCTCTCTCTCTCTCACTCTCGGTGGTTGGCGCGACGGGGGGCGGCGGGGGCCGGTGGTGGTAGGGGTGGGGGTCGCGGTGGTGGGGGTGGGGGTCGCTGGGGGGGTTTCGGGTCAGGACGGCGGGGGACGACGGGTTTCGGGTCGGCGGTGGGGATTACGGTCAGCGGTGGTGGGGGTGGGGGTTGGGGTGGCGGTGGGGGTCGCGGTGGTGGGGACGATTGTAACACCCACTTTTCTAAAATAAGAATTTTTAATTAATTTAATACTATTTAAAATTGGTGAATTATAATTTTGATGTGTTAGCTAGTGAACTTTAGAACTGTTGAGCCTAGAGACTAACCATGACCATGGGGAACTAACCATGTGATTAGAATGACTATTTGCAACTTTTTAGGCTAAGGGTATTTTGGTCATTTTGTGACTTTTGAATTATTTAGGATTTTGATTAATTGGTGAATTTTAGATTATTTTAATAATATTTAAATTGATGTATTATGATTTTGATCATTTTTCATATTTTAATATTTTGGGAAAATTTTATATTTTTAATATTGTTTTTATTGGATTTGTTTAGTCGGGTTTGAGTTTCGTCTCGTTCCGACTTGTATTGTGACCCGGGTAGCTTAAACTCTAGATGGGACCCAATATTAAGTTAAGCATGGCTCACAAGACCCAACATTTAAGTTAGTTAATTAAACTAATTTTTATCATGTTAGAATGGTTAAGTTAGAGACTCAAAACTAGATCATTTTGACCCCAAACTTGAACCTAGTCTAGACTTAACCATATGAGATTAGAGAGGGGCAATTAGGACATTTTCCGTTAGCCCTAATGGACTCTTTAGGGCATCCACCTTTAGGGGAGAATGATTCATTTCATTCATTACAATCTTGCCTCTTTTATTTTCCTTTTGTTCTTCCCCAATTTTAGAGAGCCTTCCCATTGATTTGATCTCCAAATCAAATCATTCCTTCACCAAACCTTCCCTCAATTATTCCTATTCTCCAAGGGAAGGGTGCTACCAAGGATTGGAAGAGGAGTGCAAGGAGGAGTGTCCACTTTGAGGGATCTTCGTATCGGAGACGTGTCCTAAAGGATTTCATTGGGATTCAACTCCTAATAGGTAAAACCCATCCTCTAAATCGATTTTCTTTGCATATAAATTAGTTTTGAATACGTCGGATCCATCCTCATGCATGTGTCCCATTTAGATTCAAATTTGAGACCATTTGGAGCTCTCTTGAGGATTTTAGATATGTGTCTTGTGTCCTACTTGATAGATCCCAAATTAGGACACCCCATGTGTATGTATGTATGTATGATAATAGTTTAAATAGATATTTAAATTCAGTTTTAAAATGGTTAGAGAGTGGATTGATCTTAGTTAGGATGGTTAGAATGAGTTTTATTTGGATACCTATGTTTGTGTCCAAGTACCTTGGCCTATATGTGTCCTTTTGTCCAAAATAACTCAAATTCGTCATAATATTCATCTACGTTTTTATTAACCAAAGCAACTTAGAAATGTCATAACTTTTAGCTTAGTACTCCGATTTATCTTCCGTTTTTTTAAAAGAACCGTATCGAAGTTAGCTTTCCAAATATATATTTTAATAAGCCAAATTCTTTATGTAACTTTCTGTAGAATTATTTGAGTGTCAGCTGTATGAAAGACGTTTATTTCGGTATTTTCACGATTTCGGGAGCTTCCGGACACGAAAATGCGATCCGTTTGAAGTTTCGGAAAGCTAACACGAAGGGCTAAAAATACTTTAATCCTAGAATTTAGTAGAGGCCCAATTGGTACAGTATTGATTTTAAGTAGAAGAGTAAATATACGATATATGCATTTTGTGTAACCTATGAGCCTATGTAGTATGGATATTAAATGAATATAGAGTATGTAATACATGATATGTTAGATGAATGAAATGATATATATCTTCTTTACATTAATGTATATATATATATATATGGTTGAATACAAGCATGTAGGAATGCAATTAATATAATGTATGTAAGCAATGCATAAATGCATGAATAAAAGAATGATATACAATGTATGCATGAAAGTATATAATGAATGCTAGATATAAATGCACGGTATACATGTAATGATAGATATGAATGCATAATATATAAATAATATAATGCAATATACAATGATAGCATGTATGGTAATGTAGAATATATGATGCAAGCATGTATATGTCCATTGTTTTCCATTTTTCTTACATTTTCCTTCCCTTCCCTTTCCTTTTCAGTTTTTTCCTCCCTTTTTCCCTCTTCTATTTTTACATGTTGTATACAATATATATAATGTATAGATGCATGTAAGTATGTAATATGCATGAATGACATGTATGTAATAAAAATAAGTATATGTATACAACTTAATGATAGGTGAATGGATATAATGTCTGAACTAAAATATTGATGCATATGGGATATGAATGAATGTATATTAGACAAGCCATGCAACCCCTTTAACTTGATGTAAAATCTGAACACACTTGTACACTATAACCCTTTCTTGAGAATATGAATCTAGATAATGCAAACACTTGTATTAACACTTACACATTGGTCTTAATGCTGATTTAGTTTCACATGATGTATCACATGCACACTTGACACTTAACACTATCACACTCTATCTCTTAGCATCTTAATACATGACTTGTTGTATGATATATATTGCCTTGTTATAGCCTAATATCTATAGATGCCTTAACCTATTTTGGATGTATATATATATATATATATATATATATATATATATATATATATATATATGAAAAAAAAAATATATATATATATATATATGATAAATATATATAGATGGTTGTGAGTGATAGCTTGTTTAGCCTTTTGTTGTTGTGTGCTTGCTAGGATAGACTAGTTAGGTTTAGTGAGACTTGCTGGGATTAGGCTTGACCTAGTTGACCTAGTTTGACTAGTATTGAAGACTAGAGTTGACCAAGGTTGACTTTAGCCTAGATTGACCCTAAACATCATGTAGATACATTGTAGCAGTCTATTTCCTTATTTTAGACATGTTGTGACTTGTACTGTTCTATAGGAGACAGACACCACTCCTCGGACAGTAGATATTCTTCAGATGTTCAGGTTATCAGGCGAGTACATTCTCTGATCATTTTATAACTTGCTTAGAATTATATTCCTGCTCTAGTTTATCTTATTTGATGCTGTCACGATATTATCACGGATTGCTACTATATGGATCCCTATATTGAGATGTTATCCCTCTCGGGAGCATAGGATACATCATGTCGTGTGTTTCATGTACATCATATTCCTCGCTCTCATGTTATTCATGTTTCTCATGTACTTCAAGCTCGTTCATGCATGCTCGTGTACTCTCATGTGCTTTCATGTTCGGTCATGTTTCTCATGAATCTCATGTATAACCTATACTTCATGTGCACTCTTTTATGAGCCTTCATGTGAATTTCATGTGCACCCATTTATGGGCCCCCATGTGAACTTCATGTCCACTCATGTATGAGCTCTCATGTATACTTCATGTGCACCCATTTATGGGCTTCATGTGAAAACCATGTACGAAACATAACTTTGTCTGGATCCTTGTGTATTGATTGGGGTATGGGGGAGTATAAATAGTCATGTGAACAATTCCAAAGTAGTATAGCCATGTACGCCTCTTTAGTATAGCCATGTGCAAATTAAGTCGTTCACATGTCGACTTTGTACTCTAAATCACTAGTCACTGGTAGCTCTCTACTTATAGTAGATATTTCTATTACAGTTCTCTCTGTTTACATTATGTACTTTCTTTCAGTTTCATGTATTGTACTCTCTTACATGTTTATATTCTCTAACCTGTTATGATCTGCGTGAGATGTATTTTACTCGCTACTGTCCTGACTGGACCTGTTGATAAATTTTACAGATAGCCTGGAGGTTGCCTGCTAGCCTAGAGGAGACACAGTAGAGGTTGTATAGTTAGTTATTTCAGTTGTATTAAGTTGTATTTATTCCATGGATTACTGTATTGAGCTTTGAGATATTTTCTGGGTTTGTGTATCTTAGACACTTAGACTTCTATCTGCTGTATCTCTTTTGGATTTCATGTTTTACCTATCTTTTATCTTGCTCTACCTTAGTTGTGATTGAGACTGTATCTGCTATGTCACCTTCATTCGAAGAGTATATACTGTACAGGTACCTTTATATTGTTAGATGTTTGACCTATAACAGCGTTCTACAGCCGACACTGCGGCGTAGGCTGGACGTACCCACGTCTCGTGCCCTTACTTTAGGGTGCGGGTCGTGACACGTTTTTAGTGATGGCCCATACAGGTCGAGACTATAAGTGTAGTGGTATTCGACCTAGAGTATCACTACAGCCTGCAGTAGGATTAGGATATTTTTTAGGGTACTCAATCACACTAGGAAAACTCTTAATCATATTCCTTTATCTAAATTGTTGCTTATTGACTTCCCTTGAATATAAACTGTCCCCCTTTGAATTTTCGCTTCATTCTCAGAAATTGCTTATTGTTTTGATGTCTTCATGATAGTTATGAAGACACGATCTCATCGCTCCGGTCCGGGGAATACTATCGAGAGGCTGGCCACCTCTCGTCCTATTTATCAGGGCCTCGAGATCGCAGTTCCTGTTGTGCCGACTCAGGTTGGTGTTTCTGCTACATTGGAGGTGCACCTCTGTCTGTTCATAGACTTTTTCCCGTCATTCCCGATTTCTCTCAGCAGTAGCGGTTCATGCAGTATCATCAGCAGACCAGAAGAAACCAGCAGGGCGAGCTATCGTCAGGACAGTCGAGGATGCACAGACTATTAGAGATCTTGCTACAATTTCCGTTCTTCTCTATTCCATTCCCGCAATTGCCTCTTATAACTATCTTGAAATTCGATTCCATCTGTTCCTTGTTGACTGATCAATTTGTTCTGTTGTTCCTGTGCTATGTTTATTTTTTTCTTCTGAAAAAAAATCATATGGGCTAGGTCACCTCAGTTATGGGATCTAGAATCTTCGATAGTCATGTTAGCTGGTATAGTGAGGACATATAGTCAGATTTTGGACCTATTTCTCGGGTGTGAAAATTTAAGGTTTTTGCCGTCGCATGCGGCAATGCAGAAATTTTAAATACCATGAACCTAGAGGTATGTACCTTAGTCAAGGACTCTGTGATTATCGTAGCCTTGCTTACTAGTATGACGAGGATTTTGAGCACCATGATTTTGGATAGACGCATATGATTATCAAATTGTACCTTAAATGCTCTTGAACAAGTTTTCTCTACTTTTGTTCAGTCTTTCAAAAAAAATTGTTTTGTTTGTTTTGTTTCTCATTATTTAACTTAGGAGTAGGAGTAGCTTTAGCTGTATTATAAACCTTTGTGTAACTTCTTACTATGAATCTCTTCTTAAAATAATGAATCGATGATTTTGCTAGACCTTATCTTGGATTTGATATTATAGCTCTGGGTTTCAAAATGGTTCCTTCTTTTAAACGGATAAGCAGAACAGATTTTATTGTTATTTTCCTCTTGCTATTATTCTTGTATTAAATAATAATAATAATAAAACTGTCTTGATTACATCAATCACCTATTTGCAATCTTGGTAGGAATCTAAATGTTGGTCTTGATATAGAATTTAATTTTTATAATGGGACATGAGAATATATAGTGGACACAGATACTTTGCCTGATACGTATACATGCTACACTTGATTTTCCAACCTATCTAAATACATATTAATATGTTGTTGATGTTAAATTCTCAAAACCCCAATATTTCCGATACAGTACAGTATCAGAGACTGGTTCTCTGCTCTTTTTTTCCAGTTTAGATTCATAATTTAAATATAAACTTCGTGTTAGTAGTTTTGTTTACATCACTGCACATGTATGTTATATCCAGGGTTTCGATTCAAAAAAAATTTGGTTGAGTTTTGTGTTTGAATTTGTCAAATCTAAGACTGTGTGCATATTAACCCTTAATACTGGATTTTAAATGTTTAGTTCAATTTGCTATTTTTAAATGTAATATTTAGAGCTGTGTACATTGTTGTATGCAGGGATATAAATTTAGGTTTCATATTCTTACATGCTAGGTTGTGATAAACATTGGGTTGGTTGATGTCGAATTTCTCCAAAATCCTAAAACTGAATACATGTTAACATTTTTACATTGATTTCATATGTTTAGTTCGATTTCAGATTTAATATGTAATGTTAAACTGAACTGAATGATTGAACCCTTCATTTTAAGTTATAACCCCTGTACTCTTGACACTTTACACTAATGTACACTAATGTTCACAACTGCCGTGTAAACCTAACCCTTCATCTCTATGTTATGTTCATATATATATATATATATATATATATATATATATATATATATATATATATATATATAGTTTATGCATACATGTTATAATGTATATAGATACATAACTAAATCTTTACCTCTCTATACATATAGATATATGTATATATATGGTTAGCCATGCATGTTATGAGTAAATAGGTTGTGCATTGTAGATTGTTTAACCAAAATATGCCATGAGTAGTGTAACTTGATAGCTATTGTTTTGAAACTCAAATCCTCTTATACACTTTCATGTATATTTCACATACACACACACACGTCTACTATCTAACCCTATGAACATGTCCACATACACCCATACACACACTAACCACATAACCTTTACATAATGCTAGATTTTCCCTCTCTAACGCGCTCTATATATATATATATATATATATATATATATATATATATATATATATATATATATATATATATATATATATTGTGATTGGGTTTTAATGCAATTGACTTTTATTCTTTAACTTTTGATTTTAATTCTTCTTTGAATAGTACCCCTTTATAGATAATTGATAGTTATCTTATTTTATTTTCTGATAAGTACCAGTTTTTATATAGGATGGTAGACTGCCTTACAGTTTTGATGATTTGTTATGTCTGTATCTTTCCAGTTTAACACCCCTGATTGCTTGTATATTTTGATATCCTATGACCATTTTGGTTTAGCATGACTAGTATACCTATATGAGACTTTTACTTCCACCGTATGCAATGACCCTGTATGCCATTCTTTTAAATTGTATGATTTAGGTAAGTTCTGAGACTTTGATTGTTGGGGACGAGACTCTAGAAGAAGTACAACCATCTTAATTTCGAGGACGAAATTTTCTGAGGAGGGTAGACTTGTAACACCCACTTTTCTAAAATGAGGATAATTTTGAACTTTTGTAAAAATTTATTATTTAATAATAGGATTTATGATTTATGAGAATTTTTAATTAATTTAATACTATTTAAAATTGGTGAATTATAATTTTAATGTGTTAGCTAGTAAACTTTAGAACTGTTGAGCCTAGAGACTAACCATGACCATGGGGACCTAACCATGTGAATAGAATGACTATTTACAACTTTTTAGGATAAGGGTATTTTGGTCATTTTGTGACTTTTGAATTATTTAGGATTTTGATTAATTGATGAATTTTAGATTATTTTAATAATATTTAAATTGATGTATTATGATTTTGGTCATTTTTCATATTTTAATATTTTGGGAAAATTTTATATTTTTAATATTGGATTTATTGGATTTGTTTAGTCGGGTTGGAGTTTCGTCTCGTTCCGACTTGTATTGTGACCCGGAAAGCTTAAACTCTAGATGGGACCCAATATTAAGTTAAGCATGGCTCACAAGACCCAACATTTAAGTTAGTTAATTAAACTAATTTTTATCATGTTAGAATGGTTAAGTTAGAGACTCAAAACTAGATCATTTTGACCCCAAACTTGAACCTAGTCTAGACTTAACCATATGAGACTAGAGAGGGGCAATTAGGAAATTTTCCGTTAGCCCTAATGGACTTTTTATGGCAGCCACCTTTAGGGGAGAATGATTCATTTTATTCATTACAATCTTGCCTCTTTTATTTTTCTTTTGTTCTTTCCCAATTTTAGAGAGCCTTCCCATTGATTTGATCTCCAAATCAAATCATTCCTTCACCAAACCTTCCCTCAATCATTCATATTCTCCAAGGGAAGGGTGCTACCAAGGATTGGAAGAGGAGTGCAAGGAGGAGTGTCCACTTTGAGGGATCTGTAGAACCCTAGAGGGGGGGTGAATAGGGAAATTGAAAATTAACTATAACAATTGATGCAATAAAGACAATTGAAAGTAAAGAGTAGAAAGATCAAACGCAAACGCAATGATGTATCCTGGTATCCTCTTTTGAGGCAATCCAGTCCCGGAACTCTCTTCGGATTTAATCCACTATTTATCCAAATAGTACACACGAGTTTGGATCCGAAGAACTCGCCAACTTCAACACGAGTTTGGATCCGAAGACTCGCCAACTTCTACACACGAGTTTTCTTACGAAGGCTCGCCAACTTCAAACAAAAGAGAATGAGAGCTTGTTGATCTTCTAACACGTGAAGATCGAAATGTACAACTCTTTAATACTCTAGCACTTTGGGAGAGGATGACAATGAAAAAGCTTGGAAGAGTATTAATGGTGGAGCTTTTGGTTGTTGGAAAATTTATGGAAGAGTTGGTAAGGAAGCTCAAGAGAGAGAGAGCTTCCTTTTATAAGAGAACCAAGAGTTGGTGGCATTTAATGCTCAGAATACAGACAGACCGGCATGCCGTCGGTATGCAGCGGCATACCGTCGGTATACCGGCCAAATAGTAACGGTCATATTAATGACCGTTTGAGAGCATTAAATACGGCCATTAATGCTAGTCAGAGCAATTCGAAAACCAAATATTTGAAACTCGGTATACCGCCGGTATGCCGGAGCATGCCGCCGATATGCCGACAATTTGTCACAACAAGTTTTGAGTTGCTAAAAACGGTATACCGTCGGTATGCCGGAGCATGCCTTCGGTATGCCGACAATTTGTCACAGCAACTTTTGGGTTGCTAAAAACGGTATACCGTCGGTATGCCGGAGCATGCCGTCGGTATGTCGATAATTTGTCACAGCAACTTTCTGGACAAGAAAAGCGGTATACCGCCGGTATGCCGGAGCATGTCGCCGGTATGTCGACTATTTGTCACAGCAACTTTCTGTATTCTAAAAACGGTATACCGCCGGTATGCCGGAGCATACCGCCGGTATGCCGCTCTGTAGCTATTTGATTTTTGACTTGTTCTTTTTACTGTCATCCGTCCTTAGGTGTTTACAGATATACCTAGACCAGTACAGACTCGAAGACTCTAAGCAGGAAGACGCCGTCTTATGCAGGGAGCGCCGGTAACTGCTACAGTCTTCAAGGAAGAAGGAGAAAGCTCTTGAACGGAAGAACTCCATGTAGTAGATCTTCTGAGAATATATGAATCTGAAGAACAGAAGACTAAACTACGAAGATGCTGTTAATTACTCAAAATAAAATGTGCCAACAAACTCCCCAATTTGGATAATTGACAAAATAGAGAGATAGCATCTTCAGGGAGTAGCTCCCCCGTAGGTAGACAGCTCCCCCTCAATATGATTTCTCCCCCTTTGTCACTTAGTCAAAGATGGGGATAAACAATAGAAACAGTGCATAATAAAAATGACACGAGTATAGAAAGAGAAGCATGCATTAATATATTGAAGTAGGAGTGAATACATGCTGGACCCATACATAACATAGTAATAAAATAAAAGACTCTCCACAATGAGAGCCGGACACTAGAGACAACCATAGATAAAGTCCCCGAAGGACAGCAAACAACTAGTAACAACCACACACCGGTCCCCGAAGGACCACAAAAGACAATAAAAAGACAAATACATAAAAACTAGAAACACCGATAAACTGAAACCATCACCAAAGGAAGTCCATCCCTAATCCTCAGCCGGATCATCATCATCATCACCCTGAGCTTGCTGGAAGGCGCCAAAAGGATCAATACCGTCAGGGTACATAAACCCATAGGCATTGGGGTCAGAGAAACGCGGGGCCGTGTACATGGGATCCTGAAGATTAAGATCCAGAAAAGCATCCCGGTCTTGCAGAGTGCGCTGAATAAAATACCCCTGATCGTGGAAACGAGACTGGATCAGGGTGCCAAGTCCACGAGTGTGGGCCCGCATCTGCTCCTCCGCCTGGGCCATTCGCATATCAAAGTGCTGCTGAGTGAGCGGCATATAACGGCCCGAAGTAGGAGGGGTAGATATGGGAGCAGCAGGCGTGGATGCCGATTGCTCTTGGGAAGATGAGGCACGGGAAGTGGAGGCGCCAGCAAGGGCACGGGAGACTGCAAGATATGAGGGGACGCCATCTGAGGAGCAGAGAGACAGGTCAACATGTTTGGCCTCCATAAGCAGAGTGATAAAAGAGCCATAGTAGAGATTCTGCTTCCCCGAAGGCAAGACACGCCGGAATTGCAGAAGAAGAGTCTTCGGGAAGGAGAATCGCTTCCGGGCATAGAGATGATACATGCAGACGAGGGCATCACCGGTGATTGCGTCATAATTCCCGCCCTTAGGAAACAGAGTGTGGCACACGATCCGATGGAGCTCGTAGTAAAACGGCTCCAACTGGACAGAGAGGGCCGGGATGGCAGGAGGGTTGGGACCCTTGCAGATAATGCGGCAGAATTCGTCGAAAGGGGACGCCGCCGAGGAGTTGAGAGCACCCAAGGATGGTAACGCTTCCCCTTTGTCCGGGATGCCTAAGATGTTCCCCACCTCCCGAGAAGTAAGACGGAAGTGGCGGTCATTGACCATAGATTGAATGGCCGATGGATCGTCGTCATCCCCTCTCATATTGCAATAGAAAAGTCGAACAGCAGCGGAGTAGACCGGAATTTGGCGCCGAAGAAGAGAGGAGAGACCGGCGTCGTCAAACAAAGGGACGTGACCGGGGAAGAGGTTCCAGTTGATCGCCCGTCCCTTGAACACGTTGTGATGGACGAAGTGCTGGAACCAAAGCTCGGCTGCCAGAGAGTTGGAGAAGACGCGTTGGTCATAGCCGGTAGGTAGCGCCACCGGGACGAAGGGGTTGAACAAGGAGGAGGAGGAGGATCGGGGGCGCTTAGGGTTTTCCATAAGAGGAATTTGGTGTTTTGGTGTGGAAGAAGAAGTAGTAGAGAGAAGTTGGAAGAAGGAGGGTTTTTAAAGTAGAGGAGGAAGATGAAGAGATGAGTTTGAAAGGGGGGTAGGGAGGGAACGGTTGTAGAGGAGGAGTAAAGTGGGGAGATGAAAAGGTGATGGGATGAATTAATGATAGTGAAGTAAAAAGAGGAGAGAAAGGGGGGAAGGTGATTTGAAGAGTAATAAATAGGAAGGGAGTTGAGGAGATGGGTAGTTAAGAGGGATGGGATGGATGAGAGGGAATAAAGGATGGATAGAAAGAATAAAGGAAGAGAGAGGAAAAAGTGGGCCCGGATCTCAGAGTAGTAGTCCTGTCCGCCGCTATCCGGCATGCCGATGGTATGCCGACGTGTACCGACGGTATGCCGAGTTTCGAGACAGAACCTAATTCTGTGTTGAAAAACGGCATACCGCCGGTATACCGTAGTATACCGCCGGTATGCCGAGTTTCGAAACAGAACCTAATACTGCGTTGAAAAACGGCATGCCGCCGGTATACCGTAGTATACCGTCGGTGTGCCGGTCGACTGGGACTAAGGATCAAAGGATAAAATACCTAGTTCATGACAAAGGAAAGAGAAGCGATCTTCCGGGAGAGGCTTAGTGAAAATATCGGCTAATTGATAGGTAGTATCAATAAATTCAAGATGGATATCTCCTTTTTGCTGATGGTCACGAAGAAAATGGTGTCTAATTTCAATGTGCTTCGTGCGTGAGTGACAAATCGGGTTTTTCGTGAGATTGATAGAGCTAGTGTTATCACATTTAATAGGGGTGCAAGAATGAGAAATGCCATAATCTAAAAGTGTTTGTGACATCCAAAGAATTTGTGCACAACAACAACCAGCCGCAATATACTCTGCCTCGGTGGTTGAAAGAGCAACAGAGTTTTGCTTCTTACTAAACCACGATACCAAGGACTTTCCGAGGAATTGACATGTGCCACTAGTGCTTTTTCGGTCAATCTTGCATCCGGCAAAATCCGCATCCGAAAAGCCGTGAAGCTCAAAGGATGAGGATTTCGGATACCAAAGACCCATGTTAATGGTGCCTTTGAGATAACGAAAAATGCGCTTAACGGCACTCAAATGTGATTCCTTTGGATTGGCTTGATATCGTGTACACAAGCAAACACTAAACATGATATCCGGACGGCTAGCAGTTAAGTAAAGTAAGCTACCGATCATACCTCTATACTTACGAATGTCGACCGATGTGCCATCTTCATCATTGTCAAGCTCTGTCGTTGTGGCCATAGGAGTCCTCATTGATTTGGATGAGTCAAGGTCGAAACGCTTGAGGAGGTCCTTTGTATATTTTGCTTGATTGATGAAGGTTCCTTTAGGTCCTTGTTTGATTTGTAACCCCAAGAAGAAGGAGAGTTCACCCATCATGCTCATTTCAAACTCTTCCTGCATAACTTTGGCAAATTCTACACAAAGTGTGTTATTAGTAGAACCAAAAATAATATCTTCAACGTAAATTTGAACCAATAAGAGAGTCCCATCATGGGATTTAATAAAGAGTGTGGTGTCAACTTTTCCCTTTGAAAAATTATGAGAAACAAGAAAAGAGCTAAGACGCTCATACCAAGCACGTAGAGCTTGTTTGAGGCCATAAAGGGCTTTATGGAGTTTGAAGACGTGATTAGGAAATTGATGTAACGCCCCAGTCCCAAAATACGAAGGACTAGGAACGTAGTCATGCCAGCTGTATTTATACGAAGTATACTCCAATATATGGAAGCCTCGTATAAATACATAAGCTGTAAAATGCAGTAAAATCCCAACTAATCTCATCCACAAGAATAAAAGAATAGAAGATGTCATATATGAGAATAAATTATCTTGATACAATTTGTTGGGCGGAGACAAATCTACTACCAACAAAATAAGGAAAAGTACATGATAGAATAAATGAATTTGGCGAGTGAAGCAAAGACGATCCAAGTGCAATCATCCTCGAGAAATAGCAATGAACACGGCTAGAGCTAAAGCACCTGCAAATGACAATAGCACACACCTGGCAAGACAACCAGGTCCTCAGAGGGACGTAACAAGACACATAATAGCATGCCATAAAAACTGAATAAATATTGCTCAATAAATAAGTCAATCAAATTTATAACATGGTCCAATACGCACCTACTGAACGAGCGTACCATCCCCCCAACCAAACAAGGACAGGAGATGGTAAACTAATTCACGGCGACATATCTTTCCATGCTAAGAATCCGATATGGTATCCGGACCCCAACAAGGTTCAATACCTTCTCATTGAAGTAGTAAGTCACACCTACAACCAAACAAGGACAAGATGTGACGAACTAATCCGCGACAAGTTATTGTTCCAAGTCACGGTCAGATACAAGCACCCAAACCAAAAGTACTCGTACCTAACGGATAGGGTAGCCTACCATTCTAAGTGAAATGTTGTTAAGAACAATTCTTCCTACGCATGGGCCCTGGCTGAATAGGATCGGCGTAGTCCCCTCTTGGGCACTAGAGGCCCCAGCAGGAAGAGTATGTGTCATCAACCCCGTATCTCCAGCGGAGAGTCCGGGTCACAAGAGAAGTGCATCGAAGCTCATACGCTAAGGAATTATCCTCCCCGTCCAATGCCTACTGTGTCGTATCCACAACACAAACCACTATAACCGCTAAGTCAAACTAGCATGCAATCTCTATTAGCGGTTATTCCTATCGTACGGCTTGTACGTACTGGTGGCCAGCCAATCACGCACTTCCGTGTTCTACATGCGACACACAACTTCGTGTTTAAAACGTGTCAAGGCCAATGAATGCGACACACAAGGTGGTCCCTTAAATCTAGGTTTAATTTGTAAGAAAAATAATACACAGCAGGAAATATAAAAGAACAGTTATGCCATGTATCACAGTTTATAAAGAAAATAATAGACATGCATGAAATATGAGCTAAAAATAATTAAATAGCTAATGGCAAGGTGTCTTGCCTGATATTGCGTCCGGTGTGCTGCGATAATCATGGTGGCACGATCTGCGACGTTGGTGCAACATCCATACAAGGGGACCTCGGATAGTGGCACGGACAGTTCCAACGGGTCCGGGTCGGTCAAGTTAGTTAGGGTGGACATAAGGAAGGAAAGAATTGGCAAGGGATAGGAATAATAGGACTGGATACAGACATGAGAAAATATAAAAAGAAATGGTTAGATAATGCATTTATATATATATTTAAAAAAAAAACTTAATCTTAATACTTTAAAGATAATTTTAATCAATGACTTGAAAAATCTAGAAATCTTTTTAGGTCAAAACTAAGTTTTATCAGAATACCACTGTAAGTTTAAAAATCTATATTTTTATCAAAAAATACTCTTAGGCATTATCTACTTGATAGTTCCAGAAAAATAATTAGAAAAGAAAAAAAATACTACTATAATGCTTTAGATCAAAAACTTTATTTAAAATATGACAGTACTAAATATATAGGCCTTTGAGATTTTAGTTTGAAACTATATAGGGTCAAGTCCCAATACAAAATTTTGCTACAAAATAATTTAAAAAATACTATTTATAATTTCCAAAATAATTAACATATTAATAATAATAATAATAAAGATGACAATAATAATAATAATAATAATAATAAGCATATTCTATGATGATAGTAATAATAAGTAAAAAGAATACACACAAAAAAAACTAAAAACCAACAGAACACACCAAACCAAGACTTAAAAACAACCAGTACTAAAAACAAAAAGACAAACATAACACAAAAAAATCACATAAATCGAAAGGGGTGCTGAGTCTTCTCCGAGAAGACTTAAGATGGAAGGAAACAAAAAAAGGAAAACGCGGAGAGAGAGGGAGGAAACGGAGAGGGAGAGGTGAGCTGAGGGGTCGAGCGGGGGTCGGAACTCCGGCCAGGCGGAGGAGCGAGGCGGAGAAGTCGTTGGCGCCGGAGTTCGGTCGGCGAGGCGGAGCTGTCGGCGGAGGGGAGAGATGGACGGAGGGTTCGGGGTTTCGCGCGGCGTGGGCGGTGAGATCGAGAGGCGGCGGAGGAGAAGAGGGGAGCGGTCGTCGACGGAGGTCGACTGTCCGGCGCGAGGGGGCGGACGCGGTCTGCCGGCCAGAGGCGAGGGAGCTCGCGCGGTCCAGATCTGGACGGCACGGGGCAGAGGAACGGCTGGGGTGAGGCGAAGATGATGGGGTGGCGGTGCACAGCCGTGGTGGCGCACCGAGCGGTGGCGGCCAGGCGCTGCGGTTTGTCGTGGTCGCGGAGGACGGGCTAACTCGGACGTCAAGGGCGGAGGTCGGGTCGGACGCGGCGGCTCGGGATCTGCGGAGAGGCCGGGGAGGCGCGCACGGGCAGCGGATGGCCACGGCGGTGGCGCTCCGGCGAGGTATGGGTTAGGGTTCACTTTCTTCCTTTCTGGTTTCTATTGGGTGGTGATGGTTTGGGTGGTTGGCCGGAGTTGGCCACTGGTGGCGGGTGGTGGTGTCGTATGTGCGGACAGGGCTGTGGTCGTGGATTGCGTCGACAGCAGTGATGCTGTGGTGGTTCCGGGCGGTGGTGTTGGGATGGACAGAGGGTGAAGGGTTGATGCTGGTGATGGTGGTGGTGTTGAGGGACGGTCGGGTCTGTCGAGGGTGGTTGTGATGGCAGCGGGGCGTCGGGTCTTGGTGGACGGCGATGGTGGCGGGGGTGATCTGTGGGGACGATCGAGGCCGGTGGCGGAGATGAGTCGGGGGTGGTGTTGACGACAGTGGTAGGAGTCGAGGGCTGGCCATTAGAATAGGATTAGGGTTTAGTTGATTGTCGTGTCCGGGGTGTCGGACACGGGAACATAAATGTAATTGTAAGAGAACTGGAATTAGAATCTGGACACGGACACGAACAAGGACACGAGGCACTGCACTTGGATGGTGGAATTTATTTGTGGAAGATGAAATATGTGGAGGAGTACCTGCCTATATTTATAGGATGTGGGAATTCCCACTTAGATATGGACTAGGATGTTTAAAACCCAAAATTAGATATATCGTCTATTTAAATTAAATCAATCATTCAAATCCAAATCCTATTTAAATTTAATCCCTTTAGTTTAAAATCAAATCAAATAATCCCATTTCCAAATATAGATACTAGTTTAATCTATTTAAATAATTCCAAACTTTAAATCAAGATTTAATTGGCCAAAATAACTTCCAAAATTATTTTTCAAAATACCAATAATAATAATTTTGAAAATAATAAATATTTTTAAATATCTTTTTCAACAATAAAATATTACTATTAATAATTTTCGGAAATTATACTTTTATTTAAAATAGACCAATAAACAATTATGAAATATTTGTATGTATGTATAAATATTAGGCTTTTCTAGTATACAGAAATATTATTTACTATTAATAACTTTTTAGAAACAAAGGCTTTTTATAGCAAGAATATTTATATAATATTTTGAAATAATAAAATAGAAAAAAAAATGTTTTTCTAAAATATGTACGCTCGCACATATTCGCACTCGACGAGCAATTACGAAAAATAAAATTTCGCGCGCGACGTATAATACGACTACGTGACATACCGTACAAAAATTTTAAATCAGTACAAAAATTGATATAATAAAAATATAGTAGAAATTTAGGGGTTTTACATCCTACCCAACTTAAAAGAATTTCGTCCTCGAAATTAGGAATTAGTAGGGGGGTGAAAGGTACAAGGGGGTATCGATAAGAAAGCATAGTCAAATCAAGACAAGGGAACGACGTTTAATGAAAACTTGCATTAGCGTCGTGATTTCAATAAGGCGAAGATAGTCATGGATTAACGCAAGAAATGTTTTTAAGATGACGCGCAGTAAAGAATAGTATGGGTTCAAGTAAAATAAAATAATTTAGAGACTTTAAAGTTATGATCTCTTGAGAGTAGGTTGAGGGCACGATTAGAGAATGAATTAGATTTACTCGATTAGAAGGTCATGACAGTAATTATAGGGCCACGAAGGAGGGCGAGGAGTTTAGGATGAAGATATAGCAATATCAAGGGAGAATGGTCATAGCCGATAGGAAGGCGAGAGGGAGTGCTAGTATAACGCGTTCGTCCTTCTAGAATAGGTGAAGGCGAAAGCATTAAGGGGTTCAAAAGATGATCTTATCGAATACGAGTACGTGATTCAAAAGACGATCGAAAAGAATTTCAAGGGAATTGTCAAGGCAGTCGTGGATGGGATTCTAGAGGACAAGCTTAACTATGTCCCCATCCACGTAGATTGAAAAGGCGAACCACAGTGCACTTGGTTGATCAGACCATTATGTACCGGTTCTGATTAGACGCTATGTTAGTGGGAATTCTTCCAATAACATATGTCATGAACAAGCTTGATAAAGATTTGAGCTTGCAAAAACTAAGCTATATTAACATCATTAGTCTAGATAGTAAAAATATAGGCACGAGATTTAGATTGAAATAAGAATAAATATGAATAGTCTAAGAGTCAAAAGGATCTAAGTCTTGGTTATTCCTATACAGTCATTCTACGATTTTATTGACCAAGGCTTGGTTGACCAAATGGGTAAACTTTCTCTAGTCTCTATGGTCTAGATAATACTATTGGTATTTCCTTAATGGTCAAGGGTGTGTCAAGTCGTGGGGTATTCTACCCAACTTAAAGAATTAAGCTAAGGGTGTTTGGGACATCTAACTAGTAGGGTCAATCTCTAGCAAGCACGAAGGGAAGATAAAAATATGGATGGAAGGAAGCAAGCAAGATGCAATTGATGAGTCAAACGGTAGATAAAATCAAGGAAAGAGGTCAAGTATGTGGATGAGATCCTAGACTTCTAATCCTATGCGCAGGCTTGCTTGGTACGGTAAAGTAACCAAACAATTTATGTTGACCTGCATGGGCCACCACAAAAACATGTAACGCCCCAGTCCCAAAATACGTAGGACTAGGAACGTAGTCATGCCAGCTGTATTTATACGAAGTATACTCCAATATATGGAAGCCTCGTATAAATACATAAGCTGTAAAATGCAGTAAAATCCCAACTAATCTCATCCACAAGAATAAAAGAATAGAAGATGTCATATATGAGAATAAATTGTCTTGATACAATATATTGGGCGGAGACAAATCTACTACCAACAAAATAAGGAAAAGTACATGATAGAATAAATGAATTTGGCGAGCGAAGCGAAGACGATCCAAGTACAATCATCCTCGAGAAATAGCAATGAACACGGCTAGAGCTAAAGCACCTGCAAATGACAATAGCACACACCTGGCAAGACAACCAGGTCCTCAGAGGGACGTAACAAGACACATAATAGCATGCCATAAAAACTGAATAAATATTGCTCAATAAATAAGTCAATCGAATTTATAACATGGTCCGATATGCACCTACTGAACGAGCGTACCATCCCCCCAACCAAACAAGGACAGGAGATGGTAAACTAATTCACGGCGACATATCTTTCCATGCTAAGAATCCGATATGGTATCCGGACCCCAATAAGGTTCAATACCTTCTCATCGAAGTAGTAAGTCACACCTACAACCAAACAAGGACAAGATGTGACGAACTAATCCGCGACAAGTTATTGTTCCAAGTCACGGTCAGATACAAGCACCCAAACCAAAAGTACTCGTACCTAACGGATAGGGTAGCCTACCATTCTAAGTGAAATGTTGTTAAGAACAATCCTTCCTACGCATGGGCCCTGGCTGAATAGGATCGGCGTAGTCCCCTCTTGGGCACTAGAGGCCCCAGCAGGAAGAGTATGTGTCATCAACCCCGTATCACCAGCGGAGAGTCCGGGTCACAAGGGAAGTGCATCGAAGCCCATACGCTAAGGAATTGTCCTCCCCGCCCAATACCTACTGTGTCGTATCCACAACACAAACCACTATAACCGCTAAGTCAAACTAGCATGCAATCTCTATTAGCGGTTATTCCTATCACACGGCTTGTACGTACTGGTGGCCAGCCAATCACGCACTTCCGTATTCTACATGCGACACACAACTTCGTGTTTACAACGTGTCAAGGCCAATAAATACGACACACAAGGTGGTCCCTTAAATCTAGGTTTAATTTGTAAGAAAAATAATACACAGCAGGAAATATAAAAGAACAGTTATGCCATGTATCACAGTTTATAAAGAAAATAATAGACATGCATGAAATATGAGCTAAAAATAATTAAATAGCTAATGGCAAGGTGTCTTGCCTGATATTGCGTCCGGTGTGCTGCGATAATCATGGTGGCACGATCTGCGACGTTGGTGCAACATCCATACAAGGGGACCTCGGATAGTGGCACGGACAGTTCCAACGGGTCCGGGTCGGTCAAGTTAGTTAGGGTGGACATAAGGAAGGAAAGAATTGGCAAGGGATAGGAATAATAGGACTGGATACGGACATGAGAAAATATAAAAAAAAATGGTTAGATAATGCATTTATATATATATTTTAAAAAAAAAACTTAATCTTAATACTTTAAAGATAATTTTAATCAATGACTTGAAAAATCTAGAAATCTTTTTAGGTCAAAACTAAGTTTTATCATAATACCACTGTAAGTTTAAAAATCTATATTTTAATCAAAAAATACTCTTAGGCATTATCTACTTGATAGTTCCAGAAAAATAATTAGAAAAGAAAAAAAAATACTACTATAATACTTTAGATCAAAAACTTTATTTAAAATATGACAATACTAAATATATAGGCCTTTGAGATTTTAGTTTGAAACTATATAGGGTCAAGTCCCAATACAAAATTTTGCTACAAAATAATTTAAAAAATACTATTTATAATTTCCAAAATAATTAACATATTAATAATAATAATAATAAAGATGACAATAATAATAATAATAATAATAATAAGCATATTCTATGATGATAGTAATCATAAGTAAAAAGAACACACACAAAAAAAAAACTAAAAACCAACAGAACACACCAAACCAAGACTTAAAAACAACGAGTACTAAAAACAAAAAGACAAACAGAACACAAAAAAATCACATAAATCGAAAGGGGTGCTGAGTCTTCTCCGAGAAGACTTAAGATGGAAGGAAACAAAAAAAGGAAAACGCGGAGAGAGAGGGAGGAAACGGAGAGGGAGAGGTGAGCTGAGGGGTCGAGCGGGGGTCGAAACTCCGGCCAGGCGGAGGAGCGAGGCGGAGAAGTCGTTGGCGCCGGAGTTCGGTCGGCGAGGCGGAGCTGTCGGCGGAGGGGAGAGATGGACGGAGGGTTCGGGGTTTCGCGCGGCGTGGGCGGTGAGATCGAGAGGCGGCGGAGGAGAAGAGGGGAGCGGTCGTCGGCGGAGGTCGACTGTCCGGCACGAGGGGGCGGACGCGGTCGGCCGGCCAGAGGCGAGGGAGCTCGCGCGGTCCAGATCTGGGCGGCACGGGGCGGAGGAACGGCTGGGGTGAGGCGAAGATGATGGGGCGGCGGTGCACAGCCGTGGTGGGGCACCGAGCGGTGGCGGCCAGGCACTGCGGTTTGTCGTGGTCGCGGAGGACGGGCTAACTCGGACGTCAAGGGCGGAGGTCGGGTCGGACGCGGCGGCTCGGGATCTGCGGAGAGGCCGGGGAGGCGCGCACGGGCGGCGGATGGCCACGGCGGCGGTGCTCCGGCGAGGTATGGGTTAGGGTTCACTTTCTTCCTTTCTGGTTTCTATTGGGTGGTGATGGTTTGGGTGGTTGGCCGGAGTTGGCCACTGGTGGCGGGTGGTGGTGTCGTATGTGCGGGCAGGGCTGTGGTCGTGGGTTGCGTCGACAGCAGTGATGCTGTGGTGGTTCTGGGCGGTGGTGTTGGGATGGACAGAGGGTGAAGGGTTGATGCTGGTGATGGTGGTGGTGTTAAGGGACGGTCGGGTCTGTCGAGGGTGGTTGTGATGGCAGCGGGGCGTCGGGTCTTGGTGGACGGCGATGGTGGCGGGGGTGATCTGTGGGGACGATCGAGGCCGGTGGCGGAGATGAGTCGGGGGTGGTGTTGACGACAGTGGTAGGAGTCGAGGGCTGGCCATTAGAATAGGATTAGGGTTTAGTTGATTGTCGTGTCCGGGGTGTCGGACACGGGAACATAAATGTAATTATAAGAGAACTGGAATAAGAATCTGGGCACGGACACGGACACGAACAAGGACACGAGGCACTGCACTTGGATGGTGGAATTTATTTGTGGAAGATGAAATATGTGGAGGAGTACCTGCCTATATTTATAGGATGTGGGAATTCCCACTTAGATATGGACTAGGATGTTTAAAACCCAAAATTAGATATATCGTCTATTTAAATTAAATCAATCATTCAAATCCAAATCCTATTTAAATTAAATCCCTTTAGTTTAAAATCAAATCAAATAATCCCATTTCCAAATATAGATACTAGTTTAATCTATTTAAATAATTCCAAACTTTAAATCAAGATTTAATTGGCCAAAATAACTTCCAAAATTATTTTTCAAAATACCAATAATAATAATTTTGAAAATAATAAATATTTTTAAATATCTTTTTGAACAATAAAATATTACTATTAATAATTTTCGGAAATTATACTTTTATTTAAAATAGACCAATAAACAATTATGAAATATTTGTATGTATGTATAAATATTAGGCTTTTCTAGTATACAGAAATATTATTTACTATTAATAACTTTTTAGAAACAAAGGCTTTTTATAGCAAGAATATTTATATAATATTTTGAAATAATAAATAGAAAAAAAATGTTTTTCTAAAATATGTACGCTCGCACATATTCGCACTCGACGAGCAATTACGAAAAATAAAATTTCGCGCGCGACGTATAATACGACTACGTGACATACCGTACAAAAATTTTAAATCAGTACAAAAATTGATATAATAAAAATATAGTAGAAATTTAGGGGTTTTACAATTGAAAATCTTCAAAACCGAGAGGTTGTTTAACATAAACTTCCTCTTTAATAATACCATTTAGAAAAGCACTTTTAACATCCATTTGAAATAGCTTAAAGTCATTAAAACAAGCAAAGGCACAAAGCATACGAATGGATTCAAGACGTGCAACCGGAGCATAGGTTTCGTCGTAGTCAATGCCTTCCTCTTGGTTATAGCCTTGAGCAACCAATCGGGCTTTGTTACGAGTCACTAACCCATCTTCATTAAGTTTGTTGCGAAACACCCATTTAGTTCCAATAATGGGATGATTGCTAGGTTTTGGGACAAGTTCCCAAACCTTGTTTCGCTCAAATTGATTTAGCTCCTCTTGCATAGCTATCATCCAAAATTCATCAAGAAAAGCATCATTAATATTTTTAGGCTCTATTTGAGAGATAAAAGCCACATTGGCACAAAGATCATGAGTAGCGGATCTTGTGCTAACACTGGAGGAAGGATCCCCAATGATAAGCTCCTTAGGATGATTGGTGACAAATCTCCATTCTCTTGGGAGATCCTTTTGAGGAGGCTCGAGAGGAGGAGACTCTTTTGATGGGGTCACAACTTCATTGTTAGATGAAGAAGGACGATCCTCAATAGAGGAGTTCTCCAACCCAAACGAGATGTCATCAATATCCTCGGAAGAGGAGAATGTAGAAGAGTTGAGTTCATTAAAAGAGACATTGATTGACTCTTCGACAACAAGACTTCTTTTGTTAAAAACACGAAAACCTTTACTATGAGTAGAGTATCCAAGGAATATTCCTTCATAGGCTTTTTCTTCAAACTTGCCTAGGTTATCCTTGGTATTCAAAATAAAACAATTGCAACCAAAAACTTTGAAATATTCAATAGAAGGAATTTTGTTGAACCAAAGCTCATAAGGTGTCTTCTTAGTAATAGGTCTAATTAAGACCCTATTAATAACATGACACGCCGTATTAACGGCTTCCGCCCAAAAATATTGGGGGAGCTTATATTGGTTTAACATAACCCGGGCCTTATCGCCAAGGGTTCTATTCTTTCTGTCCACAACACCATTTTGTTGAGGAGTACGGGGACAAGCAAAATCATGTCCAAAACCATTCTTTTCACAAAATCTTTTGAAATCAACATTATCAAATTCTCCTCCATGATCACTCCTAATTTTGTTGATAGAAAATCCTTTCTTATTTTGAACACGTTTACAAAAAGCAGCAAATTCACGAAAAGTATCACTTTTGCAAGCAAGAAAAATAACCCAAGTAAATCTCGAAAAATCATCAACTAAAACAAAAGCATAAAGTTTGCCACCAAGGCTAGCTACTCTACTAGGCCCGAAAAGATCCATATGAATAAGTTGGAGGGGTCTAGTGGTACTCACTGAGTTGATGGATTTGAAGGATGACTTGGTCAACTTACTTTTCTCGCATTATTCACATACCATATGCTTTTTGAAGGGGTTACTAGGAAGTCCTCGTACAAGCTTCTTGGAGGCGAGGCGAGAGATGGTATCCATGTTGGCGTGTCCAAGCCTCATGTGCCAAAGCCAACTCTCATCGTTCTTTGCAACTAGGCACCTGTCATTGTTAGTACCTTCAACAAGATAAAGAACATAAATATTGTTTTCTCTAATGCCTTCATACACAATAGTTCCATTGGAGCTATCGGTAATGTAGCATTTGAGTTTAACAAACTTGATATCATAGCCATTATCGGTAAGATGGCTAATACTAAGGAGATTATGCTTGAGATTAGTAACAAGACATACATTATTAATACAAGGATAAGGAGGAGAACCGATATTACCATTTCCAATAATATAACCTTTAAGATTATTATCGAAGGAGACGTGTCCTTCTTTCTTCATCGATAGCGTTGTAAAAAGTGAAGCATCACCGGTCATGTGCCGAGAACAACCGCTATCGAGAATCCACTTGCTTCTAGCATGAGAAGGATTCGTCACCTACAACATAAGTTGAAGATGAACATTTTGGTACCCATGATCTTATGGGTCCATGAGTGTTAGTCTTAGGAACCCACTTAAGAACTCTCATGTCAACTTGTTTTCTTGTATAACAAAAATTTGAAGTGTGACCGACCAAACCACAATAATTGCACATCAAAGAAGATTTAGGAGAAAAAATGTGAGTATTGTGCATATGTGAGTTTCTAGTGTGAGAAGTTCTACCATGAGTGTTATGATGATAGTAAAAAGCATGATAAGAGGTGTTCTTCTTAACAAAAGGTCATTTTCTTGTGTTAGAAAAGGAGTTGTGTGTAGTGTTCATGTAATGGTTATGCTTAGCATTGTGATGAGTGTGAGGGTGTCTTGGAGCATGCATGTGAGTGGTATTCTTATTACTTAAATTCTTACTCCGTGTAAGAAGATCATTGTACTTAATAAAAGTGGAATATTCTCTTCTATTAGCATCTTGACATTTGCGCATGGCAAATTCATAAGAGCTTCTCATGGAATGAATCTCATCATCCTTTTTCTTGATGGTGTCAAGAGATTCTTGAAACTTGAGTCGCAAGGACTCCATTTCATCCGTGTCGGAAATAGTAGATTTTTTCTTCACATCAATAATGATACTTGAGAGTCTCTCTACTTCAAGTTGAAGAGCCTCAACCTCCTTAAGAGATTTCTTGTATTTATTCCGAACACCTTTGTGTTCTTCATGTAACTCAAGAATGGCTTTCTCCAAATCATCATAGGTAAGAGTGTTTAAGGAAAGATCATCAATTACCTCATCGGTTGCCATGAGACAGACGTTGGCATTGTGTTTGCACTCCTTGTCGTTGTCGAAGTCGCTCGCGTCGCTTTTACACCAAATGCTAGTGTTAGCAAACTTTCTGGAGGACGAGCTTCCCTTGCTAGGTTTCTCGTACTTGCTTGAGTCTTTTCGCATCATCGGACAATCCCTCTTGATGTGTCCGGGTCTTCTACATTGATAGCACGCCGGGTCTTCTTCATTGTCCCGTCTAGAGCGGTTGGCCTTGTTGAACTTTAAGAACTTTCGAAAGTGCTTAGCTGTGAGAGCTATTTCTTTATCGTCGTCCAACTCATTGTCGTCGGAGCTATCCTTGGAGTAGGACCTTGAAGCTTTGAGAGCAAGAGTCTTCTCCTTTTCTTTGGTCTTCTCCTTTTCCTTCTCTTGAATGGAGGATTCCTCTTGATCCTTCATGTCAAGCTCGTGAGTCATTAGCTTACCCATGAGGGTTTCTAGGTTCATGACGGTTAGATCGTTCCCCTCAATGATTGCGGTAGCTTTAGGACTCCAAGCTTTCGTCAATCCTCTAAGAATCTTCCTTATCTTTTCATAAGCGGGATATTCCTTTCCAAGAGAAGAGAGAGGGTTAATAATGTCACCAAAATGAGTAAACATGCTAGCAATAGATTCATCATGCTTCATTTTAAAAGACTCATATTCTTGCGTGAGTCTACTGATCTTGGATTCCTTCACTTGTGAAGTTCCCTCGTGTGTGACTTCAAGTAACTTCCAAATCTCATTGGAAGTCTTGCAAGTAGAGATTCGGTTGAATTCACTACTGTCGAGAGCACAGTAAAGAGCATTCATTGCCTTGGCATTTCGACAAGCAAGCTTCTTGATGTTTTCGGCAAGTGTTTTCCGAAGGGTGTCAGAAGCAATATCCTCAATAGCTCTGGAAGGAGTAGGAAGGCCATTTATCACGCAATCCCATAGGTCAAAATCTATGGACTTTAGATAAATACCCATCCTAATCTTCCAGTAGTTATAGTTGGTGCCATCAAATAGGGGAGGCCTATTTGTGGAGTGTCCCTCATTGTGAAACGTGTTGATGCTAGGGTTAGAGGCCATGGATCACTCAAGGAAGTAAATCCAAATCAAGAGGACAAAGCTCTGATACCAATTGTAGAACCCTAGAGGGGGGGTGAATAGGGAAATTAAAAATTAACTATAACAATTGATGCAATAAAGACAATTGAAAGTAAAGAGTAGAAAAATCAAACGCAAACGCAAGAATGTATCCTGGTATCCTCTTTTGAGGCAATCTAGTCCCGAAACTCTCTCCGGCTTTAATCCACTATTTATCCAAATAGTACACACGAGTTTGGATCCGAAGAACTCGCCAACTTCAACACGAGTTTGGATCCGAAGACTCGCCAACTTCTACACACGAGTTTTCTTACGAAGGCTCGCCAACTTCAAACAAAAGAGAATGAGAACTTGTTGATCTTCTAACATGTGAAGATTGAAATGTACAACTCTTTAATACTCTAGCACTTTGGGAGAGGATGACAATGAAAAAGCTTGGAAGAGTATTAATGGTGGAGCTCTTGGTTGTTGAAAAATTTATGGAAGAGTTGGTAAGGAAGCTCAAGAGAGAGAGAGCTTCCTTTTATAAGAGAACCAAGAGTTGGTGGCATTTAATGCTCAGAATACAGACAGACCGGCATGCCATCGGTATCCAGCGGCATACCGTCGGTATACCGGCAAAATAGTAACGGTCATATTAATGACCGTTTGAGAGCATTAAATGCGGCCATTAATGCTAGTCAGAGCAATTCGAAAACCAAATATTTGAAACTCGGTATACCGCCGGTATGCCGGAGCATGCCGCCGGTATGCCGACAATTTGTCACAGCAAGTTTTGAGTTGCTAAAAACGATATACCGCTGGTATGCCGGAGCATGCCGTCGGTATGCCGATAATTTGTCACAGCAACTTTTGGGTTGCTAAAAACGGTATACCGTCGGTATGCCGGAGCATGCCGTCGGTATGCCGACAATTTGTCACAGCAACTTTCTGGACAAGAAAAGCGGTATACCGCCGGTATGCCGGAGCATGCCGCCGGTATGCCGACTATTTGTCACAGCAACTTTCTGTATTCTAAAAACGGTATACCGCCGGTATGCCGCTCTGTAGCTATTTGATTTTTGACTTGTTCTTTTTACTGTCATCCGTCCTTAGGTGTTTACAGATATACCTAGACCAGTACAGACTTGAAGACTCTAAGCAGGAAGACGCCGTCTTATGCAGGGAGCGCCGGTAACTGCTACAGTCTTCAAGGAAGAATGAGAAAGCTCTTGAACGGAAGAACTCCATGTAGTAGATCTTCTGAGAATATATGAATCTGAAGAACAGAAGACTAAACTACGAAGATGATGTTAATTACTCAAAATAAAATGTGCCAACAGGATCTTCGTATCGGAGCCGTGTCCTAAAGGATTTCATTGGGATTCCACTCCAAATAGGTAAAACCCATCCTCTAAATCGATTTCCTTTGCATATAAATTCGTTTTGAATCCGTAGGATCCATCCTCATGTATGTGTCCCATTTAGATTTAAATTTGAGACCATTTGGAGCTCTCTTGAGGATTTTAGATATGTGTCTTGTGTCCTACTTGATAGATTCTAAATTAGGACACCCCATGTGTATGTATGATAATAGTTTAAATAGATATTTAAATTCAGTTTTAGAATGGTTAGAGAGTGGATTAATCTTAGTTAGGATGGTTAGAATGAGTTTTATTTGGATACCTATGTTTGTATCCCCGTATCTTGGCCTATACGTGTCCTTTTGTCCAAAACAACTCAAATTCGTCATAATATTCATCCACGTTTTTATTAACCAAAGCAACTTAAAAATGTCATAACGTTTAGCTTAGAACTCCGATTTATTTTCTGTTTTTTTAAAAGAATCGTATCGAAGTTAGATTTCCAAATATATATTCTAATAAGCCAAATTCTTTATGTAACTTTTTGTAGAATTATTTGAGTGTCAGCTGTATGAAAGACGAACGTGTTTCGGTATTTTCGCGATTTCGGGAGCTTTCGGACACGAAAATGCGATCTGTTTGAAGTTTCGGAAAGCTAACACGAAGGGCTACAACATACTTTAATTCTAGAATTTAGTAGAGGCCCAATTGGTACAGTATTGATTTTAAGTAGAAGAGTAAATATATGATATATGCATTTTGTGTAACCTATGAGCCTATGTAGTATGGATATTAAATGAATATAGAGTATGTAATACATGATATGTTAGATGAATGAAATGATATATATAATCTTTACATTAATGTATATATATATGGTTGAATGCAAGCATATAGGAATGCAATTAATATAATGTATGTAAGCAATGCATAAATGCATGAATAAAAGAATGATATACAATGTATGCATGAAAGTATATAATGAATGCTAGATATGAATGCAAGGTAAACATGTAATGATAGATATGAATGCATAATATATAAATAATATAATACAATATACAATGATAGCATGTATGGTAATGTAGAATATATGATACAAGCATGTATATGTCCACTATTTTCTATTTTTCTTACATTTTCCTTCCCTTCCCTTTCCTTTTTATTTTTTTTTCCCTTTTTCCCTCTTCTATTTTTACATGTTGTATACAATGTATATAATGTATAGATGCATGTAAGTATGTATTATGCATGAATGACATGTATGTAATAAAAATAAGTATATGTATGCAACTTAATGATAGGTGAATGGATATAATGCCTGAACTGAAATATGCATGCATATGGGATATGAATGAATGTATATTAGACAAGCCATGCAACCCCTTTAACTTGATGTAAAATCTGAACACACTTGTACACTATAACCCTTTCTTGAAAATGTGAATCTAGATAATGCAAACACTTGTATTAACACTTACACATTGGTCTTAATGCTGATTTAGCTTCACATGATGTATCACATACACACTTGACACTTAACACTATCACACTCTATCTCTTAGCATCTTAATACATGACTTGTTGCATGATATATATTGCCTTGATATAGCCTAATATCTATAGATACCTTAACCTATTTTGGATGTATATATATGATAAATATATATATAGATGGTTGTGAGTGATGGCTTGATTAGCCTTGTGTTGTTGTGTGCTTGCTAGGATAGACTAGTTAGGCTTAGTGAGACTTGCTGGGATTTGGCTTGACCTAGTTTGACTAGTAATGAGGACTAGAGTTGACCAAGGTTGACTTTAGCCTAGATTGACCCTAAACATCATGTAGATGCATTGTAGCAGTCTATTTCCTTATTTTAGACATGTTGTGACTTGTACTGTTCTATAGGAGACAGACACCACTCCTCGGATAGTAGATATTCTTCAGATGTTCAGGTTATCAGGCGAGTACATTCTCTGATCATTTTATAACTTGCTTAGAATTATATTCCTGCTCTAGTTTACCATATTTGATGCTGTCACGATATTATCACGTATTGGTACTATATGGATCCCAACATTGAGATGTTATCCCCCTCGGGAGCATCTGATACATCATGTCGTGTGTTTCATGTACATCATGTATTTTTCGCTCTCATGTTATTCATGTTTCTCATGTGCTTCATGCTCGTTCATGCATGCTCGTGTACTTTCATGTGCTCTCATGTTCGGTCATGTTTCTCATGAATCTCATGTATAATCTATACTTCATGTGCACTCATTTATGAGCCTTCATATGAATTTCATGTGCACCCATTTATGGGCCCCCATGTGAACTTCGTGTGCACTCATGTATGAGCTCTCATGTATACTTCATGTGCGCCCATTTATGGGCTTCATGTGAAAACCATGTACGTAACATAAGTTATTTGGATCCTTGTGTATTGATTGGGGTATGGGGGAGTATAAATAGTCATGTGAACAATTCCAAAGTAGTATAGCCATGTACGCCTCTTTAGTATAGCCATGTGCAAATCAAGCCGTTCACATGTCGACTTTGTACTCTAAATCACTAGTCACTGGTAGCTCTCTACTTATAGTAGATATTTCTATTACAGTTCTCTCTGTTTACATCATGTACTTTCTTTCAGTTTTATGTATCGTACTCTCTTGCATGTTTATATTCTCTAACCTGTTATGATCTGCATGAGATGTATCGTACTCTCTCCTGTCCTGACTGGACATGTTGATAAATTTTACAGATAGCCTGAAGGTTGCCTGCTAGCCTAGAGGAGACACAGTAGAGGTTGTATAGTTAGTTATTTCAGTTGTATTGAGTTGTATTTATTCTATGGATTACTGTATTGAGCTTTGAGATGTTTTCTGGGTTTGTGTATCTTAGACACTTAGACTTCTATCTGCTGTATCTCTTTTGGATTTCATATTTTACCTATCTTTTATCTTGCTCTACCTTAGTTGTGATTGAGACTGTATCTACTATGTCACCTCCATTCGGAGAGTATATACTGTACAGGTACCTTTATATTGTTAGATGTTTGACCTAGGACAGCGTTCTACCATCGACACTGCGGCGTAGGCTGGACGTACCCACGTCTCGTGCCCTTACTTAGGGTGCGGGTCGTGACAACGATGGTCGGCGATGGTGGGGGTGGAGGTTGGGGGCCGGGGCCGGTACTAACACACACACACATACACACATACACCGAAATCCCTTAGTATCTAAATTAGTATATATAGATAAACTTATTATCAAGGTTCAAAGTAACGGTATCAGAATCGGTATCGGACTATTCCTATGAGTATTGGTATCGGCGATATCGGTAGTATCGACGGTTTTGGATCGGAGTATCGAATTTTTTGGTATCAGGAAACAAATAATTATCGGTAGTATCGGCGGTATCGGATTCTTTTACACGCTTTTACAACCTTATTATGATTTAAACCAAGGTTCACAATATCGGTATCGGAATCGGTATCGGACTATTCCTATGAGTATTGGTATCGGCGATATCGGTAGTATCGGCGGTATCGTATCGGAGTATCGGACTTTGGTATCGGAAAACAAATAATTATTAATAAATTATTTATATTTAAAAATATATATTTTATACATTTAGGCATAATTTTAAGTATTTTTAGTGTTATTTCTTAGTAGTTTTGAAATTAAATGACATGTTGCGAATTGACCCTTGTTGACAGGCATAATTAAATGATAGACATAATTATACAAATAATTCTTCTTTTACATGCTTCTACGACCTTGTTATGCTTTAAACCCTTGTTGATTTGCCTTTTTTGTTTAATTTTCTTTGCCGAATTGGCCGGAACAAAGACCCCCAATGTCGGTATCGGTCAATATTTGGTATCGGTCGGTATCGGATCGGAACATGCCAAACCGTATCGGTATCGGCCATATCGGATCGGCCAATCACTCTCGTAAACATCAATATTTAGGAGATTTTTTACTCTCTCGTGACTCTCTTACAATGGTATTCTAGCTCTAGAAGAGAGAAATCCAAGTACAGTTGTTACTAAACCTTCCACCATACTAATCCGATATGGCCGATACATATCTGATACGGCCGATACCTATCGAATATGGCTGATACCGAAGAGATAAGGCTAATACGAATCCTAGCTATACGGCCGATATATATTGGATAGGACGATACCAATTCGCTAAGGCCAATACCAATTTGATACGGCCTATACCAAACCTATAGACCGATACTAATTGTAGGAGCGTAAAAAGTGCTTCAAAGAAAGGATCATCTTATTCATAAGTGATTGGTTTTTACGCCAAACAGAGCGGGTAAATTCTTTACTCCCAAGACTAGGCTAATCAATTTACGCCTAAGCAGGCTGATTATTTTACGCTCGGGTCTACACCCATAATTTTACGCCAAGGACAGAGCAGCCTCTTTTACGCTGGACAAAGCTGTCAAATCTCGCATTTAATGCAAACTCTGACATAGAGATATTAATGATGGCATATATCACAAAGGGATTTGTCTTTTACACAAAGACCAATATTGTCGTTTAGTGTGTGGATTGAGCTACTTTACGCTCATACTACGGCTTCTTTTACGCACGAAGATTATACGAGCCTTTACACTCAACAGTCGACGTGTGCGTAAAGTCTATTTGAGCTGCTTTTATGCTCAAGGTTATTTAATAACCACTTTACGCGGGAAGACTATGTCAAGGCTATTTTATGCCAAATCTACTGCTTTACGCTCAGAGTACATTGGGCTATTTTTACGCCCTATTCTCCTCCACCAGTTTGGAACGTGGTTTGCTTACGTGGCTTTCATGCCACTCTTTTCGAAGAATGTGTGTACATACATCCTATCCTTACTGAAGTGATGGGACACACGTCAATATATGCAGAGGATGGCTTCGATCAGGGGTGGCAGTTGTTAGCGTAAAGATGGAACTTTTGCTGAGTTTTTACGCACAAGAGCCCAAGTCTATAAATAGACTTATTTTTCTCATAACAGGGGACAGAGACAGACAGGGAGAGAACACAGAGATCAGAACTTAGAGATTTTTGATTCTCCAGAGCATTCTTCTTCAATCTTTCTTTCAGAACAAAGTGAAGCAAAGCAGAAAAGCATTCGGCCTTGCCATCAGTACCCAAGTGCGTCGATACCTTTCTGGTAACTTAGTTCTTCCAGTTGTTATACTTCAAGCAGTGATCTTCATCATCATCATATGGTCCAAGGAACAAAGTGATCATTTACGAATCAGACTTCCATAGCAATACTTCCCCAGAATTAATCAAACTTGTACTTCTTGTACTTTTCCTCATTTTATTTTCAAAATCCGATTTCCAGGCATTTTGTTAAGTGAAACAAAAATGGCGACTCTGCTGGGGATTTTGAGTTCATATATGCTATTATGTCCATATTACCTCTGATAGTATCATATACTCTAAAACAGAAAATAAGATTTTATTTATCTATCATGTCCATATTACATCCAGATAGATACAAATCATTGATCATAGAAGAATCATCATTTCCATTCCCATATCAAAAAAAAAGTCTATTACATTTCTTAGACTTTCTTACAAGTTATGATGGAAATCTATTACATTCTTGGATTTTTATTCTATACACCAACGATAACCTAATAGAGATCTATTTCTTCTTTGATTTTCTTTGACGGGTTCGTTGTTGGTGGCAATTCCTGACTGTCTGAGCTCTAGTGGCAACCAGAACAGCAGGAATCAAACTCTGGTCTTCTCTCTCAGACGAGAGGAGAACCCCAGAGTATGGCAGCCCGAAGGCGTGTTGCTGCCAATACAATTGGTGGATTAGTGGCGGCACCTCAAAGGAGATAGGAATGTATCCAGCATTGGGATACGATTCCTAGTTCTGCCGAGAAAGGAACTCTACTACCCGATTTCTCGGGATATAGTTGACTCCACCATCCAACTCTCCGTGTATAAAGGCTCTTCCTACCAACAGAGGAAGAACCTTCTATCTCACGAAGAGTTCTGAGTTGTCTGATTTGCGCGTCAAAAGCGCATGAGCTCCCTGATGTCGATGTCAGAAGAACGCTCCTCACAGCATCAAAATCGCCAATGCCAGTTCTGGAAAAGTTGCTCAGCCAAACTTCTGCAGAAAACAACAAAGAAGAAGTGTTTTTAAACAGAAGTATTATCAGATGCATATCAAACGCTAACTAAAAACATATCACAAGGCTTTTTACGTCAGTGCTTCAGCAAGGCTTTTACGCCGGTGATTCAGCAAGGCTTCTACGCCAGTGCTTCAGCAAGACTTTTACGCCAGTGATTCAGCAAGGCTTTTGCGCTCATGAATACCTATTTCCAACAGAAAATTCGAAGACAGATATTTGCTTACGATCGGACTTACCACTTAAGTCAAATGGTTTGACTCTAATGATGGTTGAATCTACGTCTAATGACTGGGCGTACAAAGGAACACCGTTGGAAAGCTTCGCCATTGTCACTTATTGGAGAACGACATTGCAGAAAGTTATCTTCAGAGGAATGAGAATGAGAATACATGAAACATTCTCGGCTATTTATAAAGACTGAAGAAACTGATTGGTATGAGTCTATTTCGGGAGAAGATCCTATTTAAAGGCTCTCGTAACCACAAGACAGATGCCACGTGTTGGTTTGTTCCTTGGGAATTAACAACCATAGAAGCAGTCAAAATAAGTGCTAAACAGTTCTATATACCAACAGATGAGATTAACATCAGACTTTATTTATAAAAAGGAGGGAGTGGCCCCCTACAGATAAAAGATTCGCAATACATAAAAACATCATTTTTTCTCTCCCTCGTCGGGCTGACGAAGGGAAGTACCTAGTTCATGCATATTGCGAATCCCAGAGCGGCGCATCAGATTAAGAAATGCTTCGGCATCTCCTGGCCCTTCGTACACAGTTGGGGGACCACCATCGATGCGACTAAAGACTGCAGGAGTCAGTCCAAAGCACTCTAAAAGGTTGCATGCTCGCTCAAAATCAAGCCTGGAGCTCGAAGCCTCTTTGTTAGTAATCTCGTTCTTCGGCGCCATGACAAAACGAGGGTGAATGTCAAGAATAAAGAATTTATCCTTATTTATACAAATCAAAGCAACTCTTCACATTCCTCGTTGGAAACTGCTCACTCGGGAAGATGAGGAAACATTCGAAAGTTTCGAGAAAGAAATTCATTGTGACGGTTAAGTGTTGACCGACATTATTTTTCTTGAAAGTTACGCCGACTGTTGGATATCCCCGCTTTTACGCAGATGACGGTTGCATATCCCAAATTTTACGCTGGCAGATTAAATCTCAACTTTTACGCTTCTGTTCAAAGTGTTTCAAATTTTGGAGATATTTGAAAACTTTGAAAGGGGTCTTGTAGGAGCATAAAAAGTGCTTCAAAGAAAGGATCATCTTATTCATAAGTGATTGGTTTTTACGCCAAACAGAGCGGGTAAACTCTTTACGCCCAAGACTAGGCTAATCAATTTATGCCTAAGCAGGCTGATTATTTTATGCTCGGGTCTACACCCATGATTTTACGCCAAGGACAGAGCAGCCTCTTTTACGCTGGACAATGCTGTCAAATCTCGCATTTAATACAAACTCTGACATGGAGATATTAATGATGGCATATATCACAAAGGGATTTGTCTTTTACACAGAGACCAATGTTGTCGTTTAGTGTGTGGATTGAGCTACTTTACGCTCACACTACGGCTTCTTTTACGCAAGAAGATTATACGAGCCTTTACGCTCAACAGTCGACGTGTGCGTAAAGTCTATTTGAGCTGCTTTTACGCTCAAGGTTATTTAATAACCACTTTACGTGGGAAATCTATGTCAAGGCTATTTTATGCCAAATCCACTGCTTTACGCTCAGAGTACATTGGGCTATTTTTATGCCCTATTCTCCTCCACCAGTTTGGAACGTGGTTTGCTTACGTGGCTTTCGATTTGGGGCAATTGTCTCGCACATGCGTTGTATCGGATTTGGGGCAATTGTTTTGCGTGAGCGCTGACATGGTGATTCATGTCGCAAAAATGATCGAACTCAAAAAATTAGGATGCGGCAACTTTGATTGTCTCGACTTGTCGGTTGGATGCGAAGAAAAATTCAAGAATGTTTGGGCTTGCGATTGATGATTGAGTAAACTTGAGGATTGAGTAGGTCCAATCTGCGTATCGAGAATGAATTAGTCTAGACTCGAACAAGAGTTACGTCCCGATGAGGATGATTATCCCACGGGAGCGTGCATGGTAAATCATGCCCACCGTGGATAATCAGAATCGCGTGCTGCAACATATTGTTAAGCTAGACGACCTTATGATCGATTACGTAAATTAAAATAGATGACTTAGGAAATATGGAATGTGAAATTTTGGTTAGCGTCTAAATTGTGTCATAGCGTGCTTGAATTGAGAAGGATTGATAGGCGAACTATATCGAACGTGTTCGAAAGATAGACTATACAAGATGGTTTATTAGACGAGCGATATTGATATGTCAAGGAGTTGGTTGAAACGTGATTTATCGTAGGATGGCTTTGCTGAATGACTCGGACCCCGTATGGCGAAATATTGGGATGTGTGTAGAAAATCAATGCTCGATGTTTAGAAATCAGAGTGATGCAAGCTTGGGTAGAAAATCCTGTACTATCAACTTGGTTTGGCCTTAGGATGGGGTCAGTGTTGATATTGTTGTTTGGGAACTATGATTCCAATACTGACGGAAAGACATAGCCTAGTGGTTAGGCAGACGTCCGAGTACGAAGTGGTAGGATTTATGGAGGCACCACTCGCGAGTATCAGTTGACATACATGTATATCAGGAACGCCCAAATATGTGTACGATCTGACTCGAGTGGTGATGGTATGGTAGATTCTTTATCATGAGACTTGGTTGAAATGTATGTATTTCGAGGATGCCTGAAATGTGTGCACGATCCAAACTAAGTGATACGTTAAATTTAAGTGAGATTTGAGGAACAGAAAAAGTGTTTAGGAATTTAAGATTTTGAGTTTTGAAGAAAGGATTGTGGGTAGCACGAGCGTGGCTCGGATTAAGGAAACACATAGGCGTAGCGTGTGCGAGAGTTCTTGAATACTGAGTAAAAAGATAAGTCAATAAGTAAGTACTCAGTTAGTTTCGAGGACGAAACTTTTTCTGAGTGGTGTATGATGTAGTATCCCGTCCCGCTCAATCAATCGGAGGAATCGAAACGTCGACGGCGTTCGGACTTAGCCTTGCAACGGCTGCTCGAAGACATCGCTCGGTCGAGGCGACCGTTCGCTCAGGTGGGATAGTTTCGGTGAACTTGCCTCATCTTAGCCTTCACATAATAAATCGTATGTTTTCAACTTGCACAAGTAGGCTTGATAATAAAAGAGACGAATCCACATAGCTAAAGGGAATAATCCCGAAAGGGTCGAATTGAGTTAGAATATGGAAAGGTCCAACGATCGTCTTAGAGTTGGTGCACGACGTGCTTTGAAAATGACACTCGATCCTTCGTCCCGTGGCTTGGAAGAAGGAAAGTTGGTTGAGTAGACGAAGTTATGAACGTAGCCTAAGTCATAGGCGTCGCCCATATAAATGCTTCATAAAGCATGCACGGTCCTATCGTCCAAGGCTTGGCATAGCCTTGGCTTGCCCTATGAGTTAAGTTGCGTTGCATGGCTTATGATATAAGTCTAGGCACCCAAATGACTCGGTCGTTCAGAAGTTAAACGCGTGCACGACACGTTCCCACGACGCAAAGCTTGACGCGACCTTTACTCGTCAAGTTGTTGTAAAGTAAGTTAGGCAAGTTATGTTAGGCTATCGGAGTAGTAGCAAGCACGGTCCTACGAGTTCTACGGCTGGGTATAGCCATATAGTCTTACGGTCTCAAAGTCCGTCATATAGAGTATGTCTTGGGTGGTGGTGTCGCATAGAGTTCAAGTTGGTTGCATGATGTCACGAAATTAGTGTTTTAAGGCAAGGACCATGATTGATTCAAGTGAGTTTTGGAGAAAGGAATATCGAATAGGCATTCATGTGTTGAATGAAATGATATGATAACATGGAAGGAATACTCGTGATCGTGGGTCGTCGAGGGGTCTCAAGGATAGAAGTCTTGAACATGGTTTTGAAAGAGATGGTAACATTGGAAGAAGAATAACTGTGTGAGACATCAGTTCGAGTCGAGTCTTGCATGGTCATTGGACAACTTGTCGACAAGGAGGAGTTTCCACGAGTGGCAACCCTGGGCGCCATGGGACCGCGTCGTTCCGGAGGGAAACAGGTATAGCCGTAGCTGGACGAACTGCTCGGATTATTCGAGAACTTTCAGCGGGGCTAGCTACTTACGTTGAAAGGGTCGCTGAATAGCAAGGCTATAGTCCATGATAGTTTGTGATGTTAGTAACCAATTCATATAGATGGGTCAACATGGGCGGCAATCTACGTGTGTGCCTTTGGATTGTGTCGAGTTGAATGTGTGTACGTTTTGAAAGAGTGTTTGGGCCGAAGATTTGGCATCAACATAGGCGTCGTGCTTCGGCACGAGATGTGGCGTCAAGTCTTAAGTTGTCGGCATATAAGTTGCATAAGTTGGATTTGAGTCGTCTTGAGTTTAAGTCAGGAAACGCCGCAAGGCAAAGTCGATCGAGTGACACTTAGCCCAGAAGTCTTGATTGGGTCAGTTGGTGATCAAAGTAGCAAGGGACGCGAGACGACGATATGGTTAAGTCTTATTGAATTGTGAGGCACAGCACGATGGATTCGTAGCACGGTCACACGGAATTGGGTACTATCGCGTAGTTGCGTCTCTGATTACATGGCCGAAAGGAAAGCACGACTCGATAGGTTAACGTTGTTGGCACAAGAAGGGTCTAGAGGCAAGGTATGAGTTAACATCGTTGTTGCTTGGCACGTGATGGTCTAAAGATACGAAATAGGCCAAGACGTCTGTCCTAAAACCGATCCTAAGGAAAGAGTAGAAAGACAATCATAAAGGGGCTATGTTACACACAAAGTAAATTAACGTGTTAGTTTTGTATGGGTGGGCGAGGAGCTCATTCCACCAGTGCAGTTGAGTACTGACACCCACATAGTTTCCATGTGCAAGCACAGATAGAAGCTCGTGGCGCAGAGCTCGCTTGGATGTGTCGAGGTACGGAGTTCCTTGGTGATTCGAAGCGTGCGGCCGTATGTATTCAAGACTTATACAGGACATAATGTATGGACGTCGCCTTCCAAAGCATCTGCTGGCTCAAGACATGTACTGAGAGATGAGAGAGAGCTGAGTGACTTGTAATGTGAGATGAGTGAGCTTGAGAGACTTGTAATCTTGGCCTTGCGTTCCATTGTAACCTTTGTTTCAATATCAATAAAAGAGTGTTTTGCAATGATTTGTGTTTGCTTTCTAAATTTTCCTGCTATTATTCAATGTCTCTGCTTGGGACTTCTGTACGACGACCCCGTTGCAGCCGCTGAAATCGTCCGTTATGGAACCCTCCTTGCACGAGCGCAATCTAGGCTCGTGCGTAATCATGCCTTAGCGAGGATGATCGCTTCTACGGAAGCGGGACGTGACAGATAATGTCTTCATTACCGTCATGGATATTAAAGGAAAGACGAAGGACAATCCAAAAGCAAGATAAGATATTACCGAGATATGTAAGCATCCTTATCTGAACTTGATACAAAGGGGAGCTGGTGGACAATTAACTAAGCTGATAGCACAATACATATTGAGCAAGGAAGATAGATTAATAATCTGCAAGTGGATATCTACTTTAAAATTTCTCGACGGTTATGTGTCGAATTTGTCTAGATGCGTTGATCTTAATGAACGCAAGCTAACGGGAATGAAGAGTCACGACTGTCACGTATTTATGGAAAGATTACTGCCCATTGCTTTGAGAGAGTTATTGCCTTCTACTGTATAGGTTCCGTTGGCCGAGCTATCTACATTCTTCAGGGATATTTGTTCAACTAAGTTGACGGTGCAACACATGGTTGAACTTGAGGAGAAGATTGTCTTAACAATTTACAAGTTAGAGAAAATATTTCCTCCGGGCTTCTTCGACAGCATGGAGCATCTACCGATTCATCTAGCATACGAAGTCCGTATTGGTGCATCTGTTCATTATCGATGGATGTACCCATTTGAATGGTACATAAAAATTGATATGATTTGAGTTGAATTTCAGTAGATTTTAAAATTTATTATTAATTCTCAAGATAATTTGTCTCTCTAGATACATACACCATCTAAAGAAGAAAGTTGGCAACAAGGCTCATATAGAGGCTTCGATATGCAAAGCATATCTTATCGAGGAGGTGTCAAATTTATGCTCCATTTATTTCGATACTCATGTTAAGACAAATCGAAATAGACCTCAAAGGAATGACGAGGACGTTGAGGATGGAGGGATATTCAATGTAAGGGACAAGCCTATTGGGGCTAGAAAGAAACGGTGGTTGACTGACGATGAGTATGATGTCGCTCACCGATATGTCTTGTTAAATTATAACATACAAGAAGTGAGAGATTTGGAGAAGTAAGTGACTACACTTACACTCTTTATAATCTCTAATTTGGTGAAGCAAGTGACTACACTTATTCTTATTCTCTCTAACAGTGTATTTAGAGATGAAGTCAAAATGAGGACACCCGATATTACCGATAAGGGACTTCAAAGAGAGGTTGATTGTACCTTTCCGTCTTGGTTTCGCAAATACGTAAGTAACTGAGATAATATGTTATGCGGCTACCATTAAAATATAGGCATCTAAAACATTTAAATTATCAATATTTGTTTACAGGTTTTATTGCCTGAACAACACTCACAAATGAGAGTGTTCGTTATCTGGCATTGGGACCGAAGAAGCAAGCAAAGACTTGGCCAGGCTATGTCGTTAATGGCTTCAAGTTTAAGGCAACTCAGAATGCTATAAATGTCGAATTTCTCAATGACAGCTTCGGTACCAAGGATTCTAGTATTTGCATAAGAGGAACCATCTATGACGACGAGCCGAACTTTGACTATTATGGAGTGCTTCGGGATATTATAGATTTACAATATACTGCCCCATATGATATACATATTGTGATGTTCAAATATGAGTGGTTCGATATGACACCAAATATCGGTTGGAGAATCGATAAACAATTTGGATTTGTCGATATAAATCATCACAGGAGGTATAGAGGGTCCGACATGTTTACGATAGCAAGTCAGGTTGTTCAAGTCTACTATACAAGCTACACAAGGCGTCGTAGAGATCAATTTGACTGGTGGGAAGTATACATGATTAAATCTAGAAATACATTCAACGTTGGAGACCCAGCATACCAAGAGGACCAAATCGAAAAGTTCTAATACTTGGGGCAACAGTCGGATACCATGGATGTTGAAGATATAGTTGAGGAAAATAGAAGGGAGAAAGAGGTTGATACACAAGACTTAGCTGTCAACCAAGGAAAAAAGAGGCGTCTTGTCCCAAATATTAAGGCAGAAAAAGAAGAAGAAGAAGAAGAAGAAGAAGAAAAAGAAAAAGAAAAAGAAAAAGAAGAAGAAGAATTTAATGAGGATGAGGATACAGATGAAATCTACGATGAGGATAAGGTTGAGGATGAGGATGAGGATGATGATGAAGACGAGGCCGAGGACGAGGACGAAGACGATGACGATGATTAGATTAAATATTGGTGTATATTAAAAATACTTGTAATTACGTGAATTTAGTTTGACCTCATAAAAGCACTTACAACTAACTTAGTGAATTTAGTTTAAACTTCTGCATTCTTGTTTCAGTTCATGCTTTTGTCGTTCGATCATCTACTTATTGTATGATTTTCTTTTTGCAGATGGCACTTCTAGTCCTTTTCGTCGCGGTGGCACTCGTCGTCCTGCTGGTAGTATATATATTTTAGTTTAGTTTTATATTCATTTATATTTCTATATTGTTAATTATGTTTATGTGTTCTATTTACATGTCATGATGGCTGGCACTCGTCGTGCTGTTGGTGCTGGTCGTGCTGGTGGTGGTGCTAGTCATGGTCGTGATCGTGGTGGTGGTGCTGATGGTCGTGGTGATGGTGCTAGTGGTCGTGGTCGTATTCAACCTTCCTAGGATGTGACCCCAACTAGCGATCCCGATCCGGAGAGTACCCAGGGTACAAACTCATCCTGCCGTCGATCGACAACTTCATCGAGGCCTGCATCTCCATCCGCTAGCGGATCCGTTTCGCCAGCGAACCCACCAGCGGATCCACCTGTTACTGTACGGTGGGGCCCGAAGTACCCCCATACTCAGTTCCATCCGGTTACTAGAGAGTACATGTACGGACCTCCGGATCCTCCGACAGCACCAGAGAGGCCGATGGGCGAGTTCCGACGAGAGCTATGGCCCGCGGGTGAATCGTAAGTAAATTTAAGATAATTTATTAAATTTGTTTCATTTATTCAAATTAATAATCCATTCTTTGCTTATTTATACGTTTTTTCCGTGGGATGTTGCCAGGATTCTATGGGGCATTATCCGGGCTAACTTCCATGGCCCCTACCTCAATTTTTTGTTGGTGCCCGCAGACTTGTAGTACGTCTGGCTCGACGAGATGAGGGTATATATATATCTTGTGGTTAATTATTAGTTACTCTTTAATTAACCATTTTTTTAATTACGTAATAATTGAATTTGTATGTCAGAGGACGTTCTGGTGACCCCCCCCATCGCGAGGAGGCGATCCGCATGACCTATAAAAGCGCCGTCGGGAAGAAGGTACGGGACGCGATGCATGACATTCAAACGGGGCATTCGAAGCCGAATTGGATCCGGCAGGACTATTATGAGCAGGTTTTGGATAAGATGGATACTCCTGCGTACAAGAAGAAATCGAAGAAAGCGAAGGCGAACCGACGGACCGTGGGGCTTCATACGGGGGGATCAAGGCCCCACGCAGCGACGCTTGCAGATCTGGTGAGATACCGCAAATTCATTCCACTATCTAATTCGTTATTATTAATATACGGAGTTAATTAAATTCTACGAATATTTCGTATGCAGACCCAACGGTCGGTGAAGGAGAAAAAAGAGGCAGATTTGGTCACCATGCACGATGTATTCCAGCATACGCACAAGAGGCGGAAGGACGGGAGCTTCGTCGACGAGAGGGCCAAGAAGACTGATGTAAGTACTTACGTTTATGAGATTTATGTTAAATTTAAAAGTATTCTGACTATAACTTAGGTAAACTTAGGATTCAGACTATAACTTAGGTAAACTTAGGATTCATACTATAACTTAGGGAAACATAGAATTTAGATTACAACTTAGGTAAACTTATAGTATAAACACATTCATTTGATAGGCTGCATATCGTGAGGCCCTTAGTCGGGCTCAGCCATCTGCTGCCGAGGATGTCGGCGAAACTGTTGGCGCAGTTTATTTTGATAACATTAACAGCATCTTCGTAGTCTAATTTTCTCTATATTTCAGCTAACAGATAATCTTTCAAAGCTCTACTACAACAAGTTCTCTCCGTTCAAGCCGAGTCATCTAAGCCTTATGAACGTTCCTAAAAGAAGACTGAAGAAAAGACCAGCGCTCCTTAAAGACGGCTCTCAACAGATTCAAGATTTTGAGTCTGTACAAGGTCTAGGTATTTCTGTATAAACACCTAAGATTGGATGACAAAACATAAAGCTTTTCTATTTTTCAGTCAAAAATCAATGTCCAAAAGAACGGCATACAGACGGTATGCCGTTGTGTACCGACGGTATACCGTTTCTAAGCCACAAGAATGTTATGTGACAAACATCGGCGTACCGACGGCATACTACAGTATACCGACGGTATATCATTTTGTGAGCCACAAAACATTCTGTGACGAACTTTAGCATATCGACGACATACAACAGTATACCGACGGTATATCATTTTGTGAGCCACAAAAATGTTCTGTGACGAACTTCAGTATACCGACGGCATACAACAGTATACCGATGGTATACCGATTCGTAAGCCACAAAATATTCTGTGACGAACATCGGTATACCGACGGCATACCGCTGCATACCGACGGTATACCGCTTCATCTGATTTGATTTTTGAATGGACAAATACTAGCATTAAATGCTTCCCAACGGTTATAATTATTACCGTTACTGTTCCGAACGGTATGCCGATGGTATGTCGGTCCATACCGACGACATGCCGTCTGGGCTATGTTCAGGAGCATTAAATGCTACCTACTCTTGGTTTTTTATATAAATGGATTCCTTCCTTCCATTGAAATCTATCCACTCAAGCAATAAATTTTTCAACAACCAAGAGCTCCACCATTACTACTCTACCCAAGCTTTTAATTGTCATCCAATCCAAAAGTGCTAGAGTATTCAAGAGTTATACTTTTCGATCTTCAAGTGTTAGAAGATCAACAGTTCTTTTCCTTTCCTCTTGAAGTTGACGAGCCTTCGTAAGAAAACTCGTGTGTAAGAAGTTGGCGAGTTCTTCGGATCCAAACTCATGTTAAAGTTGGTGAGTTCTTCAGATCCAAACTCGTGTGTACTATTTACTAAATAGTGGATTTAAGCCGGAGAGAGTTCCGGGACTGGATTGCCTCTAGGGAGGAGACCAGGATACATCGAGTGTTTGATTTTCTCTCTCTCTCTCTCTCTCCTTTTATTTTAGTGATATAGCTTACTTGTGTTTAGTTTTATTTTATTTACCTGTAACACCAACTTTTCTAAAATGAGGGTAATTTTAAACTTTTGTAAAAGTTTATTATTTAATAATAGGATTTATGATTTATGGGAATTTTGAATTAATTTAATACTATTTAAAAATAGTGAATTATAATTTTGATGTGTTAGCTAGTGAACTTTAGAACTGTTGAGCCTAGAGACTAACCATGACCATCGGGACCTAACCATGTGATTAGAATGACTATTTACAACTTTTTAGGCTAAGAGTATTTTGGTCATTTTGTGACTTTTGAATTATTTAGGATTTTGATTAATTGGTAAATTTTAGATTATTTTAATAATATTTAAATTGATATATTATGATTTTGGTCATTTTTCATATTTTAATATTTTGGGGAAATTTTATATTTTTAATATTGTTTTTATTGATTTGTTTAGTCGGGTTTGAGTTTCGTCTCGTTCCGACTTGTATTGTGACCCGGGTAGCTTAAACTCTAGATGGGACCCAATATTAAGTTAAGCATGGCTCACAAGACCCAACATTTAAGTTAGTTAATTAAACTAATTTTTATCATGTTAGAATGGTTAAGTTAGAGACTCAAAACTAGATCTTTTTGATCCCAAACTTGAACCTAGTCTAGACTTAACCATATGAGACTAGAGAGGGGCAATTAGGACATTTTCCGTTAGCCCTAATGGACTCTTTATGGCATCCACCTTTAGGGGAGAATGATTCATTTCATTCATTACAATCTTGCCTCTTTTATTTTCCTTTTGTTCTTCCCCAATTTTAGAGAGCCTTCCCATTGATTTGATCTCCAAATCAAATCATTCCTTCACCAAACCTTCCCTCAATCATTCCTATTCTCCAAGGGAAGGGTGCTACCAAGGATTGGAAGAGGAGTGCAAGGAGGAGTGTCCACTTTGAGGGATCTTCGTATCGGAGCCGTATCCTAAAGGATTTCATTGGGATTCCACTCCCAATAGGTAAAACCCATCCTCTAAATCGATTTCCTTTGCATATAAATTAGTTTTGAATCCGTAGGATCCATCCTCATGTATGTGTCCCATTTAGATTCAAATTTGAGACCATTTGGAGCTCTCTTGAGGATTTTAGATATGTGTCTTGTGTCCTACTTGATAGATCCCAAATTAGGACACCCCATGTGTATGTATGTATGATAATAGTTTAAACAGATATTTAAATTCAGTTTTAGAATGGTTAGAGAGTGGATTGATCTTAGTTAGGATAGTTAGAATGAGTTTCATTTGGATACCTATGTTTGTATCCGAGTATCTTGGCCTATATGTGTCCTTTTGTCCAAAATAACTCAAATTCGTCATAATATTCATCCACATTTTTATTAACCAAACCAACTTAGAAATGTCATAACTTTTAGCTTAAAACTCTGATTTATCTCCCATTTTTTTTAAAAGAACCATATCGAAGTTAGCTTTCCAAATATATATTTTAATAAGCCAAATTCTTTCTGTAACTTTTTGTAGAATTATTTGAGTGTCAGCTGTACGAAAGATGAACATGTTTCGGTATTTTCGCGATTTCGGGAGCTTCCAGACATGAAAATGCGATCCGTTTGAAGTTTCGAAAAGCTAACACGAAGGGCTACAACATACTTTAATCCTAGAATTTATTAGAGGTCCAATTGGTACAGTATTGATTTTAAGTAGAAGAGTAAATATACGATATATGCATTTTGTGTAACCTATGAGCCTATAAAGTATGGATATTAAATAAATATAGAGTATGTAATACATGATATGTTAGATGAATGAAATGATATATATCTTCTTTACATTAATGTATATATATATAGTTGAATGCAAGCATGTAGGAATGCAATTAATATAATGTATGTAAGCAATGCATGAATGAAAGAATGGTATACAATGTATGCATGAAAGTATATAATGAATGCTAGATATGAATGCAAGATATACATGTAATGATTGATATGAATGCATAATATATAAAAAATATAATGCAATATACAATGATAGCGTGTATGATAATATAGAATATATGATGCAAGCATGTATATGTCCACTATTTTTTATTTTTCTTACATTTTCCTTCCCTTCCCTTTCTTTTTCAGTTTTCCCCCCTTTTTTCCTCTTCTATTTTTACATGTTGTATACAATGTATATAATGTATAGATGCATGTAAGTATATAATATGCATGAATGACATGTATGTAATAAAAATAAGTATATGTATGCAACTTAATGATAGGTGAATGGATATAATGCATGAACTGAAATATGTATGCATATGGGATATGAATGAATGTGTATTAGACAAGCCATGCAACCCCTTTAACTTGATGTAAAATTTGAACACACTTGTACACTATAACCCTTTCTTGAAAATGTGAATCTAGATAATGCAAACACTTGTATTAACACTTACACATTGGTCTTAATGCTGATTTAGTTTCACATGATGTATCACATGCACACTTGACACTTAACATTATCACACTCTATCTCTTAGCATCTTAATACATGACTTGTTGTATGATATATATTGCCTTGTTATAGCCTAATATCTATAGATGCCTTAACCTATTTTGGATGTATATATATATGATAAATATATATAGATGGTTGTGAGTGATGGCTTGTTTAGCCTTGTGTTGTTGTGTGCTTGCTAGGATAGACTAGTTAGGCTTAGTGAGACTTGCTGGGATTAGGCTTAACCTAGTTGACCTAGTTTGACTAGTATTGAGGACTAGAGTTGACCAAGGTTGACTTTAGCCTAGATTGACCTTAAACATCATGTAGATGCATTGTAGCAGTCTATTTCCTTATTTTAGACATGTTGTGACTTGTACTGTTCTATAGGAGACAGACACCACTCCTCGGACAGTAGATATTCTTCAGATGTTCAGGTTATCTGGCGAGTACATTCTCTGATCATTTTATAACTTGCTTAGAATTATTTTCCTGCTCTAGTTTACCTTATTTGATGCTGTCACGATATTATCACGGATAGGTACTATATGGATCCCTACATTGAGATGTTATCCCCCTAGGGAGCATCGGATACATTATGTCGTGTGTTTCATGTACATCATATATTCATCAATCTCATGTTATTCATGTTTCTCATGTGCTTCATGCTCGTTCATGCATGCTCGTGTACTCTCATGTGCTCTCACGTTCGGTCATGTTTCTCATGAATCTCATGTATAACATATACTTCATGTGCACTCATTTATGAGCCTTCATGTGAATTTCATGTGCACCCATTTATGGGCCCCCATGTGAACTTCATATGCACTCATGTATGAGCTCTCATGTATACTTCATGTGCACCCATTTATGGGTTTCATGTGAAAACCATATACGTAACATAACTTGTCTGGATCCTTGTGTATTGATTGGGGTATGGGGGAGTATAAATAGTCATGTGAACAATTCTAAAGTAGTATAGCCATGTACGCCTCTTTAGTATAGCCATGTGCAAATTAAGTCGTTCATATGTCGACTTTGTACTCTAAATCACTAGTCACTGGTAGCTTTCTACTTATAGTAGATATTTCTATTACAGTTCTCTCTGTTTACATCATGTACTTTCTTTCAGTTTTATGTATCGTACTCTCTTGCATGTTTATATTCTCTAACCTGTTATGATCTGCGTGAGATGTATTGTACTCGCTCTTGTCCTGACTGAACCTGTTGATAAATTTTACAGATAGCCTGGAGGTTGCCTGCTGGCCTAGAGGAGACACAGTAGAGGTTGTATAGTTAGTTATTTCGGTTGTATTGAGTTGTATTTATTCTATGGATTACTGTATTGAGCTTTGAGATGTTTTCTGGGTTTGTGTATCTTAGACACTTAGACTTCTATCTGCTGTATCTCTTTTGGATTTCATGTTTTACCTATCTTTTATCTTGTTCTACCTTAGTTGTGATTGAGACTGTATCTGCTATGTCACCTCCATTCGGAGAGTATATACTGTACAGGTACCTTTATATTGTTAGATGTTTGACCTAGGACAGTGTTCTACCGCCGACACTGCAGCGTAGGCTGGACGTACCCACGTCTCGTGCCCTTACTTTAGGGTGCGGGTCGTGACACGTTTTTAGTGGTGGCCCATGCAGGTCGAGACTAGAAGTGTAGTGGTATTCGACCCAGAGTATCACTACAGCCTGCAGTAGAATTAGGATATTTTTTAGGGTACTCAATCACACTAGAAAAACTCTTAATCATATTCCTTTATCTAAATTGTTGCTTATTGACTTCCCTTGAATATAAACTGTCTCCCTTTGAATTTTCGCTTCATTCTCAGAAATTGCTTCTTGTTTTGATGTCTTCATGATGGTTATGAAGACACGATCTCATCGCTCCGGTCCGGGGAATACTATCGAGAGGCTGGCCACCTCTTGTCCTATTTATCAGGGCCTCGACACCGCAGTTCCTGTTGTGCCGACTCAGGTTGGTGTTTCTGCTACATTGGAGGTGCACCTCTGTCTGTACATAGACTTTTTCCCGTCATTTTCGATTTCTCTCAGCAGTAGCGGTTCATGCAGCATCATCAGCAGACCAGAAGAAACCAGCAGGGCGAGCTATCATCAGGACAGTCGAGGATGCACAGACTATTAGAGATCTTGCTACAATTTCCGTTCTTCTCTATTCCATTCCCGCAATTGCCTCTTATAACTATCTTGAAATTCGATTCCATCTGTTCCTTGTTGACCGATCAATTTGTTCTGTTATTTCTGTGTTATGTTTGCTTTTTTCTTCTGAAAAAAATCATATGGGCTAGGTCACCTCAGTTATGGGATCTAGAATCTTCGATAGTCATGTTAGCTGGCATAGTGAGGACATATAGTCAGATTTTGGATCTATTTCTCAGGTGTGGAAATTTAAGGTTTTCGTCGTTGCATACGGCAATGCGGAAATTTTAAATACCATGAACCTAGAGGTATGTACCTTAGTCAAGGACTATGTGATTATCGTAGCCTTGCTTACTAGTATGACGAGGATTTGGAGCACCATGATTTTGGATAGACGCATATGATTATCAGATTGTACCTTAAATGCTCTTAAACAAGTTTTCTCTACTTTTGTTCAGTCTTTCAAAAAAAAATTGTTTTGTTTGTTTTGTTTCTCATTATTTAACTTAGGAGTAGGAGTAGCTTTAGCTGTATTATAAACCTCTGTGTAACTTCTTACTATGAATCTCTTCTTAAAATAATGAATCGATGATTTTGCTAGACCTTATCTTGGATTTGATATTATAGCTCTGGGTTTCAAAATGGTTCCTTCTTTTAAACGGATAAGCAGAACAGATTTTATCGTTATTTTCTTCTTGCTATTATTCTTGTATTAAATAATAATAATAATAAAACTGTCTTGATTACATCAATCACCTATTTGCAATCTTGGTAGGAATCTAAATGTTGGTCTTGATATAGAATTTAATTTTTATAATGGGACATGAGAATATATAGTGGACACAGATACTTTGCCTGATACGTATACATGCTACACTTGATTTTCCAACCTATCTAAATACATATTAATATATTGTTGATGTTAAATTCTCAAAACCCCAATATTTCCGATGCAGTACAGTATCAGAGACTGGTTCTCTGCTTTTTTTTTCCAGTTTAGATTCGTAATTTAAATATAAATTTCTTGTTAGTAGTTTTGTTTACATCACTGCACATGTATGTTATATACAGGGTTTCGATTCAAAAAAAAATTTGGTTGAGTTTTGTGTTTGAATTTGTCAAATCTAAGACTGTGTGCATATTAACCCTTAATACTGGATTTTAAATGTTTAGTTCAATTTGCTATTTTTAAATGTAATATTTAGAGCTGTGTACTTTGTTGTATGTAGGGATATAAATTTAGGTTTCATATTCTTACATGTTAGGTTGTGATAAACATTGGGTTGGTTGATGTTGAATTTCTCCAAAATCCTAAAACTGAATACATGTTAAAATTTTTACATTGATTTCAAACATTTAGTTCGATTTCAGATTTAATATGTAATGTTAAACTGAACTGTATGATTGAACCCTTCATTTTAAGTTATAACCCCTGTACTCTTGACACTCTACACTAATGTACACTAATGTTCACAACTGCCGTGTAAACCTAATCCTTCATCTCTATGTTATGTTCATATAAAAAAAATATATGTTATGTTCATCTCTATGTTATGTTCATATATATATATATATATATATATATATATATATATATATATATATATATATATATATATATATATATATATATATTTATATTTTATGCATACATGTTATAATGTATATAGATACATAACTAATTCTTTACCTCTCTATACATATAGATATATGTATATATATGGTTAGCCATGCATGTTATGAGTAAATAGGTTGTGCATTGTAGATTGTTTAACCAATATGCCATGAGTAGTGTAACTTGATAGCTATTGTTTTGAAACCCAAATCCTCCTATACACTTTTATGTATATTTCACACACACACACACACACACACACACACACACACACACACACACACACACACACACACACACACACACACACACACACGTCTATTATCTAACCCTATGAACATGTCCACATACACCCATACACACACTAACCACATAACCTTTACATAATGCTAGCTTTTTCCTATCTAACGCTTTATATATATATATATATATATATATATATATATATATATATATATATATATATATATATATATATATATATATATATATATGTATATTGTGATTGGATTTCAATGCAATTGACTTTCATTCTTTAACTTTTGATTTTAATTTTTCTTTGAATAGTACTCCTTTATAGATAATTGGTAGGTATCTTATTTTATTTTCTGATAAGTACCAGTTTTTATATAGGATGGTAGACTGCCTTACAGTTTTGATGATTTGTTATTTCTGTATCTTTCCAATTTAACACCCCTGATTGCTTGTATATTTTGATACCCTATGACCGTTTTGGTTTAGCATGACTAGTATACCTAGATGAGACTTTCACTACCACCGTATGCCATGACCCTGTATGCCATTCTTTTAAATTGTATAATTTAGGTAAGTTCTGAGACTTTGATTGTTGGGGACGAGACTCTAGAAGAAGTACGACCATCTTAATTTCGAGGACGAAATTTTCTAAGGAGGGTAGACTTGTAACACCCACTTTTCTAAAATGAGGATAATTTTGAACTTTTGTAAAAGTTTATTATTTAATAATAGGATTTATGATTTATGGAAATTTTTAATTAATTTAATACTATTTAAAATTGGTGAATATAATTTTGATGTGTTAGCTAGTGAACTTTAGAACTGTTGAGCCTAGAGACTAACCATGACCAAGGGGACCTAACCATGTGATTAGAATGACTATTTACAACTTTTTAGGCTAAGGGTATTTTGGTCATTTTGTGAGTTTTGAATTATTTAGGATTTTAATTAATTGGTGAATTTTAGATTATTTTAATAATATTTAAATTGATGTATTATGATTTTGGTTATTTTTTATATTTTAATATTTTGGGAAAATTTTATATTTTTAATATTGTTTTTATTGGATTTGTTTAGTTGGGTTTGAGTTTCGTCTCGTTCCGACTTGTATTGTGATCCGGGTAGCTTAAACTCTAGATGAGACCCAATATTAAGTTAAGCATGGCTCACAAGACCCAACATTTAAGTTAGTTAATTAAACTAATTTTTATTATGTTAGAATGGTTAAGTTAGAGACTCAAAACTAGATTATTTTGACCCCAAACTTGAACCTAGTCTAGACTTAACCATATGAGACTAGAGAGGGGCAATTAGGACATTTTTCGTTAGCCCTAATGGACTCTTTATGGCAGCTACCTTTAGGGTAGAATGATTCATTTCAATCATTACAATCTTGCCTCTTTTATTTTCCTTTTGTTCTTCCCCAATTTTAGAGAGCCTTCCCATTGATTTGATCTCCAAATCAAATCATTCCTTCACCAAACCTTCCCTCAATCATTCCTATTATCCAAGGGAAGGGTGCTACCAAGGATTGGAAGAGGAGTACAAGGAGGAGTGTCCACTTTGAGGGATCTTCGTATCGGAGCCGTGTCCTAAAGGATTTCATTGGGATTCCACTCCCAATAGGTAAAACCCATCCTCTAAATCGATTTTTTTTGCATATAAATTAGTTTTGAATTCGTAGGATCCATCCTCATGCATGTGTCCCATTTAGATTCAAATTTGAGACCATTTGGAGCTCTCTTGAGGATTTTAGATATGTGTCTTGTGTCCTACTTGATAGATCCCAAATTAGGACACCCTATGTGTATGTATGTATGATAATAGTTTAAATAGATATTTAAATTCAATTTTAGAATGGTTAGAGAGTGGATTGATCTTAGTTAGGATGGTTAGAATGAGTTTCATTTGGATATCTATGTTTGTATCCAAGTATCTTGGCCTATATGTGTCCTTTTGTCCAAAACAACTCAAATTCGTCATAATATTCATCCACGTTTTTATTAACCAAACCAACTTAGAAATATCATAACTTTTAGCTTAGAACTCCGATTTATCTCCCTTTTTTTTAAAAGAACCGTATCGAAGTTAGCTTTCCAAATAAATATTTTAAAAAGCCAAATTCTTTCTGTAACTTTCTGTAGAATTATTTAAGTGTTAGCTGTACGAAAGACGAACGTGTTCCGGTATTTTTGCGATTTCGGGAGCTTCCGGACACGAAAATGCGATCCGTTTGAAGTTTTGGAAAGCTAACACGAAGGGCTACAATATACTTTAATCCTAGAATTTAGTAGAGGCCCAATTGGTATAGTATTAATTTTAAGTAGAAGAGTAAATATACGATATATGCATTTTGTGTAACCTATGAGCCTATGTAGTATGGATATTAAATGAATATAGAGTATGTAATACATGATATGTTAGATGAATGAAATGATATATATCTTCTTTACATTAATGTATATATATATGGTTGAATGCAAGCATGTAGGAATACAATTAATATAATGTATGTAAGCAATGCATAAATGCATGAATGAAAGAATGATATACAATGTATGCATGAAAGTATATAATGAATGCTAGATATGAATGCACGGTATACATGTAATGATAGATATGAATGCATAAAATATAAATAATATAATGTAATATACAATGATAGCATGTATGGTAATGTAGAATATATGATGCAAGCATGTATATGTCCACTATTTTTCATTTTTCTTACATTTTCCTTCCCTTCCCTTTCCTTTTCAGTTTTTTCCCTTTTTCCCTCTTCTATTTTTACATGTTGTATACAATGTATATAATGTATAGATGCATGTAAGTATGTAATATGCATGAATGACATGTATGTAATAAAAATAAGTATATGTATGCAACTTAATGATAGGTGAATGGATATAATGCCTGAACTGAAATATGCATGCATATGGGATATGAATGAATGTATATTAGACAAGCCATGCAACCCCTTTAACTTGATGTAAAATCTGAACACACTTGTACACTATAACCCTTTCTTGAAAATGTGAATCTAGATAATGCAAACACTTGTATTAACACTTATACATTGGTCTTAATGTTGATTTAGTTTCACATAATGTATCACATGCATACTTGACACTTAGCACTATCACACTCTATCTCTTAGCATCTTAATACATCACTTGTTGTATGATATATATTGCCTTGTTATAGCCTAATATCTATAGATGCCTTAACCTATTTTGAATGTATATATATATGATAAATATATATAGATAGTTGTGAGTGATAGCTTGTTTAGCCTTGTGTTGTGTGCTTGCTAGGATAGACTAGTTAGGCTTAGTGAGACTTGCTGGGATTAGGCTTGACCTAGTTGACCTAGTTTGACTAGTATTGAGGACTAGAGTTGACCAAGGTTGACTTTAGCCTAGATTGACCATAAATATCATGTAGATGCATTGTAGCAGTCTATTTCCTTATTTTAGATATATTGTGACTTGTATTGTTCTATAGGAGACAGACACCACTCCTCGGACAGTAGATATTCTTCAAATATTCAGGTTATCAGGCGAGTACATTCTCTGATCATTTTATAACTTGCTTAGAATTATTTTCCTGCTCTAGTTTACCTTATTTGATGCTGTCACGATATTATCACGGATAGGTACTATATGGATCCCTACATTGAGATGTTATCCCCCTAGGGAGCATCGGATACATCATGTCGTGTGTTTCATGTACATCATATATTCATCAATCTCATGTTATTCATGTTTCTCATGTGCTTCATGCTCGTTCATGCATGTTCGTGTACTCTCATGTGCTCTCACGTTCGGTCATGTTTCTCATGAATCTCATGTATAACATATACTTCATATGCACTCATTTATGAGCCTTCATGTGAATTTCATGTGCACCCATTTATGGGCCCCCATGTGAACTTCATGTGCACTCATGTATGAGCTCTCATGTATACTTCATGTGCACCCATTTATGGGCTTCATGTGAAAACCATGTACGTAACATAACTTGTCTGGATCCTTGTGTATTGATTGGGGTATGTGGGAGTATAAATAGTCATGTGAACAATTCCAAAGTAGTATAGCCATGTACGCCTGTTTAGTATAGCCATGTACGCCTCTTTAGTATAGCCATGTGCAAATCAAGCCATTCACATGTCGACTTTGTACTCTAAATCACTAGTCACTGGTAGCTCTATATTTATAGTAGATATTTCTATTACAGTTCTCTCTATTTACATCATGTACTTTCTTTCAGTTTCATGTATCGTACTCTCTTGCATGTTTATATTCTCTAACCTGTTATGATCTGCGTGAGATGTATTGTACTCGCTCCTGTCCTGACTGGACCTGTTGATAAATTTTACAGATAGCCTGGAGGTTGCCTGCTGGCCTAGAGGAGACACAGTAGAGGTTGTATAGTTAGTTATTTCGGTTGTATTGAGTTGTATTTATTCTATGGATTACTGTATTGAGCTTTGAGATGTTTTCTGGGTTTGTGTATCTCAGACGCTTAGACTTCTATCTGCTGTATCTATTTTGGATTTCATGTTTTACCTATCTTTTATCTTGCTCTACCTTAGTTATGATTGAGACTGTATTTGCTATGTCACCTCCATTCGGAGAGTATATACTATACAGGTACCTTTATATTGTTAGATGTTTGACCTAGGACAGCGTTCTACCGCCAATACTGCGGCGTAGGCTGGACGTACCCACGTCTCGTGCCCTTACTTTAGGGTGCGGGTCGTGACATTACCTATTCATCCCCCCTCTAGGGTTCTACAGAAACGACGCCCGTCCGGAAGCCCTCTTCTATGGTCGCTCACAACGACGACTTGTTCGTAGATACCATCGGTGGCTTTCGAAAAGGGCGCCTGTACGGAGTCGGCTCCCTGGCGTCGTTGTACGCGGCGGTTCAGAGATTTCCACAGCCCCCTCCTCCCGCGGTGCCGACAGACGATGATGTCAGGTCACAGCTTGTGTATCTGCATGAGACGGTGTCGTCCTTGCGGGAGCAATTGGCCACGTACTTTTTGCCTCCTTCTACTGCTGCCGGTCCGTCTACTGCTGTTGCCGGTCCGTCTACTGCTGGTGCCAGTCCTTCTTCCGACGGGCGTCTTTCTTTTAACCCTGCTGCCCCTCTGGTACCGCCTCCTACTGTGATGACACTCCTTGACCTGATGTCGCCAGAGCCGCTACGCCAACTTCCAGACCATGTCTTCGACGGATTGCCGCCATACATGGTGGATGTGTATAATTATTCCTAAGACTCATTACAGACTCTAGATATAATGTAGTAGGTACATCCTTCTCCAGAGTCATAAAATGATGATGGCATCGCTTGACTTCTTCACTTCTAGATGGTGGCATTTTTTTTTCTTGACGACAGTTATCCAAAGATACCCAGATTGTGAAATCTGAATACCTTTCGGGGGCTTCGCTCGACCCCCGTCCGCTGACCGGACAATGAAACTCCCGAGTGCGTGATCCCGGAGATGTCGTTGGCGGTTCAAAGAAATCTTGTGGGATACCATCGTGTTTGGCCATCATGATTTCTTCATTGCATATGTCCATGTTGATCTTGTTTATTATTTTTCTTCAAATGCATGTTAGACAAACAAAACAATATACATTGTAGTAAGTATGATAAATTTAATGCACGTTAGGACTATGCTAAATAAATACTATAGTGATAGCATAAATATTATTGATATCATAATATTAAACTTAATCGAATAATTATAATAAAAATATATACTTAGATTATTGAGCTAACAATCTCTCCCTTTTTTATTATAACAACTCGGTTAAATTTAAGATAGATATAATAGAAGCTCATATTACTAATATGTAAAACAATAAGCACATATTACTAAAATGATTAAGTATAGGTAACAATGCTATAATAAATACATAAAAATTAGTAATAATATAATGCTAAACTTAATCGATTTATCATATTCAAAATATGATATAATTATTGGGTCAACATAAATATGGATATTGGGTTATATTTTACCAAAAATAAATCATGAATGGTCAAATATGAGTAGAATGGTAAAGAAAACCAAGTCACATCACATGGGAGGGTGTTGGTGTTTACAGTTAGGGGACCAAATCTAATCATCGATCCTTTGACCAAGTCGGACCAGCAGATTTTGAAGGGTAAATCCGACTCGACTATGGTAGTAGACCGAGTTCGGATTGAACTTTGCGAAGGAAAATCTAGACTTACTCGCTTCCAATCGAGTTCATGCTAGGTCCAATATTTGATCAGGCTTGGGCTGACCTTAGCCCGACTTTTGACTTGACCATTTTTCAAGTTGTCCGGTCCATTGCCCACAATGGCGGACCCAAGTGAGAGGCAGGGGTGGGCTGGAGCCCACCCCATTTTTTGGGGTTTTTTTTTCATATATAATTTCTTTTTTGTAATCTTTTGTGAGTCAGGCTATACCTAGTCCACCCTAACCCACTCCAGTCCACCCCAGTTCAGATTTATGGTTCCGCCTTTGATTGCCCACCTTGAGATCTATCGTCTTGATTTTCCTTCGTATTATTTTTTTTCCTTCTATATTTTGTTCTATTTTATACAAAATAGCAACAATATGATATTCCAACTGGGTTTGGAGGTCTCGAGTTAAAGTTTCAGTGTACAGAAGATTTTAAAATTTTGTATAAATTGTATATCATGCCTCTGATCGTATGCAGTATAATATGTACATTGTGTATATTCGCATAGAGTGGTGTATAATGCGGTTTGGAACGGCGGTGTTGTACTGTAATTATTTGGTTGTATGTATCTTCAGGACCGGTTTTAGGATAAGTCGGACAAGCTATCGGACTTGGACAACCCTCCTAGTCAAGACAACCCTTCCCAAGTCCTAATCTCTCTACTAATTGAATCTCCGCGGTCCACTCCAACTCATATATATTAGTTGAACTAACAATCCACCAAGTCTATATTTTGAGTTTCTACTAGAAAGACTTCGAGTAACTCAAGGAGATGAACTCGAAATTCGAGCTCCACGATGTCGTTAGAACAGAAGACTTCGACGCCGCTGCCAAACCACTCGCCATCATTTTTTGATATCTTTTTTTGGAGTCAATGACAAGGAGCAATCAAATTTAGCTCCGACTAGAACAATCCTACCCTCTGGGCCGACCCTGTGTATCTTCAATTGTAGCAATTAATTATCATGTTATGTTTTAATTTGTTTCACACTATCTTAAAAACCGGTACAATCCACCAAGATTAATTATCACTAAAACCGGTACAATAATGTGAAAAGTATAAACAAAAAAAAATAGAAAAATTAATAAAATAGTATAAAATAATCATGACGTGTAATAAAAAACTAAGAAAATGATTAAAACATAATAAAGGAAACTAAAAACATTGCTGAACAATTGACAAATATGAAAGAAGTACAAACAACATCAGCCAAATAAAAATAACATAAAAAATAGTGTAAATAAAACTTTACTAGACATACAAAAATAGTAATTATTTTCCATGAATTATATTTTATATTACATTCACATTAATCTTCCTGTAAACTATTAACGGACATTAATCAACTAAAAGGTAATAAACAATAAATATAAAATAATATTGAATTAAAATATATGATTATTTTAAATATTATATTCAGATTATTCTTGCCAACAAAGAAATAAATAAATCAAATCATAATAGGTAAAACTATATAAAACTAATACCTAATAAAAATATATAAATTATTTTCTAAATATTTTTGGATAAAATATTTTTTTCAGGAAAAATTCAAAAAAATATGTGGAAATGGATTTTGCTAAAAGGTGTACGTACATGTCAAATACGAATGAGTTCCAGCTGTTTTATTGTTTCTAACATATGAAATTTGGAGAAATTAAAAGATTCAAGAAATTATGTTGCGGGTTTCATGGTCAACTTGTTGTTTCATGTTCTTTGACTTATTGTTAGGGGCGGCCCCCAGGATTGGCAGACAAGACTTGCGTCCTGGACCCCAAATTCTCAAGGGATTCCAATTTTTTTTAAAGTAATAAATAATAAAACATTGTTACTCTGATTTTTTTTCTTCAAAGTACAAGGTCCGAAGAAAATTATTATAGCAATTCAACAAATATGGCACGGCGCATAGGAATTGTCGTCCGACTCTTCAATTTTAAAGAAAAAATTAGTCTTCCCATCACTTCAGATTTCCTTTTGCATTTCAGAGGAAAAAAAGTTTTTCACGTCGCCCGATTCCAGACGACCAGCAATAATTTTTTTTTTTTTTTTTGAATTGTTCAATTTAATTATCTCTTCGTTCTCTCTTTTTCTTATAATTGAAATACAAATTTTCTAATTTTCTTCGATTTCTTTTCTTATAATCCTTCACAAGTATTCCGTGATGTAAGACTACGTGAAGAAGACCACGGCAGCAGACAAGCTTACGGAACTCTCTCTCTCTCTCTCTCTCTCTCTCTCTCTCTCTCACCCTGGTGTCTGCTTGAGCCTTGACCTGAAGAGGAGACGAAAATGTGAGAGAGAGGTATCAATGTGAACTTGATATTTTAGCAAGACTTTCATTTTGAGAATTGAAATATTTTGTAACTTTTGTTCCACGTGATGTTGGCTTTATTATGTTTTATGAGTTCCCTCTGTTGTTAATGATTGAGGACTCCAATGAGGGGTTCTATTGATGTAGTTTGTTTTTGAAAGTTTCAAGTTATATTTACATATAATCTACTTTGCAAAGACACAAGCAGAGACTTGGAATTTTGCATCTTTCAAAAATTAGGATACATATTGTTTGTATTAGATTTTCGATCTTCCTTCATAATATCTCTATTTATGCACATTTTCATAGTAACTAAGTTTCATCCAGCTTTTGTAGTATATTTAGCTCACTACGTGTTTGTGATTTGAAATTGATCCCAAGTTGGTGTTGAATACCGAAGAGCCGATGGCGATGAGTCTTCTCGTTTATCTTTGCACTTAAGATTTCACACTTAAAATTATACGTTTTTCCTACTGTTGAATATCTTTTCGTAATCTTTGCAATTAAAATTTCACAATGATTTAGTTTTCAAACTGAAATATTTTTTAACTTTTGTTCCACTTATAACTTTTATTCTCCTGATTTTGGCTTTTTCTTATGTTTTTTGAATTTTTTTGTTGTTGATAAATTAAGCAAACAAGCTCATATATCTCAATCCTAGTACTGAAAAAACATAAACAAGAAATGTTAAATAACATATTGCATCGGAGATTTTTTTTTAACTACAAAAGTAGTACTGCCATTTGCCAGGATATATTTTCTGATGCAAATTTAAGGTTAGCTGGTATGTATCAGACCCCAGTTTAAAAGGGTTCACTTTGGTTTATTGTATCATGCAAAAAAAAAAAAAATTGATAATTTGTTTCCAATATAATTTTTGAAGAAGGGGCATAATTTTGTATTTCGTCCTGGACATCAAAATGTTCCGGACCGGCCCTGCTTATTGTATATTGAGTTTAGAGTACAAAAACCCAAACATTTAGCACGTTGAGACCCACCTTTTCCTCTTTCTCTACAACAATAGACTTATTTGACCATTGGGAGAAAAGAGGCGATAATATATATATATATATATTTTTTTGCTTCAAAACTAAGTTAAAAAAATAAAAATATAACATTCTTCATCCAAGTTTGCTGGATGATACTAACATCCATGACATCTCGATGATATAGTGCTGACGTGACGTCAATTTTAGTGTTAGAAAATATTGATCACAAGAGAGATTTCACGATAGAATTTAAAAATAGAACTAGAATCTCACAAATGAGACATTTTTTTTTTGAAGTTCAAAAAAAAAAAAGAAAAAGAAAGAGAATCTGTGCTGACGTGACGTCAATTTTAGTGTTAGAAAATATTGATCACAAGAGAGATTTCATGATAGAATTTAAAAATAAAACTAGAATCTCACAAATGAGACATTTTTTTTTGAAGTTCAAAAAAAAAAAAAAAAAAAGAAGAAAAAAGAAAAAGAAAGAGAATCTATCACAAATGAGAAATTTTATGGTAAAATTAAATTTTTTAATTAAAATACCAAAAAAATAAAATAAAAACGTATTATATGTAACATAATATCGTTGACATGTCGTCGCCAGCGCCGCATCATTGCTATGTTATGAATGATGGTATTATCTAAAAATACTTGGATGATGAATAGTATTTTTAAAAAACATATTAATTTTGGATTTGGCTGTCATCCACTTGTCCCACTAGGGCCATCTTCAATGGGGGTTTCTATCTCCCCTATTTCCATGGTAGAAACCAATTTTACAAAAAATACCTCGTAATGGAGATTTCTATTACAATTTATATCCTAAGTTGCATTGATGTAGGATGAAATTTTTTTATGAGGGTTTATGCATGTATAAACTCTATCAAAACTCTCCATCTCTGATACCAATTAATATTGGACCCCACAACATTAAAATGATTCATTTGTGGCCATATAGAATAGAATTGGAGAACCATTGGAGACTATTTCTTGTTTGTATAATTTTCATATAGAAACTCTAACAGCTGCTATATAAATTTGCTTAAAGTGCCATATCAAGTAGGATATAAATCCAATTTTAGAAATTTTCATTGGGGATGACCTAATAAAACATACAATACAACCATGGATAGATAGTCAGATATTAGGCCATATCTAATGTGAATTTATAAAATTAGGTTTCTATCCTACTACTTGGTATGGTACTTTAAGCACATTTCTATCATAATTGTAAAAATTTCTATATAAAAATTATACAAACAAAAAGTTGCCTCCAATGTTTTTCCATTTCTATGCTACGTGACAACAAATGAAAGAATCACTTTAAAAAATGTGAGGTCCAATATTAACAGGGGAGATGGAAAACCCAATTGGAGATGGCCTTACTCCATGTGCCATCAATTAATAGACAGATACAGATGACAAACATCAGTTGTACTGTCTCCGCATTTGAAGCTCAACAAATCAAACGAAAACTAAACGTAAGAGCATCTCCAACCCTATTGTCTTGTTTTGTGTTGTGAATCCTATGTGGCATGAGGGACAAGACAATGTCTTGTATAGGTGGCAAGATTATATTCACAAATGACAATGGGTTTAAAAAGTCATCTCCAATGCAAAAGTATTGAGAAGACAATACAAATAATTTTTTACAACTTCCAAGACAACTTTTACTCTTCTACTTCTTTTTTATAAATATTTTTATTCACAAATGATGATGTGGACATAAAGACATTGTGAAGTGCATTGTCTAGATCTAGACAACCAACTTCACATTGTCTTTGCCATGTCATTGCCATGTCAACTCCACACTTTATTTCACATTTGCATTGGAGAAGTACTTTTGGAAAAAATGGTTGTCATTCCTATGTGGCAACCATTTTTTTCAAACTCACAATAGGGTTGGAGATGCTCTAAGGGCTTGTTTGGTTGGAGGATTTTACTATTTGGATTTGGATTTGGAAATCCTCCAAATCCAAATCATGGATTTTACTATTCAAATCCAACTCCAAATCCAACTCCAACCAAACATAGAATTTGGTTTTATGATTAATAATTAATAATTAACGATTAATAATTAATAACTATAAATTAAATAATTAATAATTAACGATTAATAATAGTAATTATAAATTAAATAATAATTAATAATTAATTAATTAATTAATTAATTAATTAATAATTAACGATTATAATTTAATAATTAATAATTAACGATTATAAATTAATAATTAATAATTAAGTAATTAAGTAATTATAATTAAGTAACAAAAATAATTAAGTAATAATTAATTAACGATTATAAATTAAGTAATTATAATTAATAATTAAATAATTAATGATTAATAATTAACGATTAATAATTAATAATTAATAATTAATAATTAATAATTAATAATTAATAATTAATAATTAAGTAATAAATTAATAATTAAGTAATTATAAATTAATAATTAATAATTAACGATTAATTAACTATAAATTAAATATTTTAAAAATAGTAATTATAAATTAATATTATTATGATTAGTAAATTATTAATTAAATTATTACAAAATATGATTCTAATTGTGATTAAAATATTATTAATTAAGATTATAATAAAATAGTTATTAATAAATTATTAATTAATATTATAATAATACAAATAAATTATTAATATGATTATAACAAAATTAACTAATAAACTAATTAACTATTTTTTAATTAATAATACTAAACATAGGATATGATTATTAATTAATATTATAATAATACTAATAAATTATTAATTAATATTATAATAATAATATAATAATACTAGTAAATTATTTTTATTAACTAAATAATAAAATATTATTACTTAATATTATAATAATACTAATTAATAATTAAGTAATTTTAAATTAATAATTAATAATTAACGATTATTTAACTATAAATTAAATATTTTAAAAATAGTAATTATAAATTAATATTATTATGATTAGTAAATTATTAAATTAAATTATTATAAAATATGATTATAATTGTGATTAAAATATTATTAATTAAGATTATAATAAAATAGTTATTAATAAATTATTAATTAATATTATAATAATACTAATAAATTATTAATATGATTACAACAAAATTAACTAATTAACTAATTTTTTAATTAATAAATATTTTTAACGAAATTATTAAAGATTAACTAATTTTTTATTTACTAATTTTTAACAAAATTATTAAATAATAAATATTTTAACGAAATTATTAAAGAATAATTATTATCTTCCTCCAAAATCCAACCAAATCCAAGTTTTGGATTTTGTCATACTTTGCATATCCAAATCCATCTCCAACCAAACATAGGATTCCATGAATTTGTCTCCAAATCCATAAAAATTCAAATCCCACCTCCAAATACGGTTTACCAAACGGACCCTAAGGGCTTGTTTGGTTGGAGGATTTTACTATTTGGATTTGGATTTGGAAATCCTCCAAATCCAAATCATGGATTTTACTATTCAAATCCAACTCCAAATCCAACTCCAACCAAACATAGGATTTGGTTTTATGATTAATAATTAATAATTAACGATTAATAATTAATAACTATAAATTAAATAATTAATAATTAACGATTAATAATAGTAATTATAAATTAAATAATAATTAATAATTAATTAATTAATTAATTAATTAATTAATAATTAACGATTATAATTTAATAATTAATAATTAACGATTATAAATTAATAATTAATAATTAAGTAATTAAGTAATTATAATTAAGTAACAAAAATAATTAAGTAATAATTAATTAACGATTATAAATTAAGTAATTATAATTAATAATTAAATAATTAATGATTAATAATTAACGATTAATAATTAATAATTAATAATTAATAATTAATAATTAAGTAATAAATTAATAATTAAGTAATTATAAATTAATAATTAATAATTAACGATTAATTAACTATAAATTAAATATTTTAAAAATAGTAATTATAAATTAATATTATTATGATTAGTAAATTATTAATTAAATTATTACAAAATATGATTCTAATTGTGATTAAAATATTATTAATTAAGATTATAATAAAATAGTTATTAATAAATTATTAATTAATATTATAATAATACAAATAAATTATTAATATGATTATAACAAAATTAACTAATAAACTAATTAACTATTTTTTAATTAATAATACTAAACATAGGATATGATTATTAATTAATATTATAATAATACTAATAAATTATTAATTAATATTATAATAATAATATAATAATACTAGTAAATTATTTTTATTAACTAAATAATAAAATATTATTACTTAATATTATAATAATACTAATTAATAATTAAGTAATTTTAAATTAATAATTAATAATTAACGATTATTTAACTATAAATTAAATATTTTAAAAATAGTAATTATAAATTAATATTATTATGATTAGTAAATTATTAAATTAAATTATTATAAAATATGATTATAATTGTGATTAAAATATTATTAATTAAGATTATAATAAAATAGTTATTAATAAATTATTAATTAATATTATAATAATACTAATAAATTATTAATATGATTACAACAAAATTAACTAATTAACTAATTTTTTAATTAATAAATATTTTTAACGAAATTATTAAAGATTAACTAATTTTTTATTTACTAATTTTTAACAAAATTATTAAATAATAAATATTTTAACGAAATTATTAAAGAATAATTATTATCTTCCTCCAAAATCCAACCAAATCCAAGTTTTGGATTTTGTCATACTTTGCATATCCAAATCCATCTCCAACCAAACATAGGATTCCATGAATTTGTCTCCAAATCCATAAAAATCCAAATTCCACCTCCAAATACGGTTTACCAAACGGACCCTAACTAACATTTGATCAAAAAACAAGAAGGTCCATTTCTTCTTCTTCTTCACCAACTACTCTCTTCTAATCTTACTTTCTCTTTTTCTTAGGATCAACTGCTCTCTCCAGGTGCTTCCATTCAACCTCTAAATTATTTGATTATTTTGTCACACACACACACACACATACATATATATTGTAATTATGAAATGTTTTGTTGAAATGCCTAGATCGACTGAAAATGAGGCGGTGAAGTTTTGTTTAGTATATGAGTTTGTCTTCGATGCCCATTTCAATGCTTGCCTAAAACTTGGATTCTTGTTACGAGAAAACAACTGAGCTTAAAAGTCGTCTTCGATTACAGCTTAGGGTCCCAAAGATTTTCGGAGCTTGTTCCTTTCTGGAGGTAGTCTTCTTCGCTTCGGAATGAGGTTTGTGGTTGCGGAAGTGACAGGACAATATGTATGGATACTCCTCTAGAGGACCATACATGTTGGGGGTATATTTTGGAATTTGTCATTAGTGACCCGGTTCCACCATTCGAAGTTAACACAAACCCTAAGTGAAATGTGTATTTCAACATTTGAGCTTTCATTGATTGTCTTGTAAACATAAGGTTTGTTAGCTCAAATGGTTTGTATTGCGGGCTTTTTTTCTTCTTCTAGTGGACAAGGTTCAAATTCCACAACAATTTTTTGTTTTTGTCACCATTTCTTTAATGATTTCCTTTGGAGATAGGCCCCAAAGGACTCAGACGTGGGCGAAGGGTGCAAAATGGTGCACTTAGGCACAGAGGTGGCACGATTACGCCGTGGTTGCTTGCGGTACGCAGCGGTAGCTTCATGTGCTTTAAGGCTATCTGCTCTGCTGCTGGGACGGTTTAGTTTTGTAATTGTCCTATTTATAGGAAGTTATTGCTGTATCTGTCAACTTAACAGGAATTAACTCCATGGTTTTTCGCCCACGTTGCTAGTGTACGGTTATGGCTCCCTTATGTATAGTCTGTATTTTACATTTATGCCAACACAAAATGTTAGTCTCGGGGCTTGACCAAAGATGGTAGACTCTATGTCGAGATCAGAGGTTCAACAAACGTTCACCTTCTGATAATTCTCAAGATCTAAGAGGAACACTATAATATGACTCTGATTACAAAAGCAAAAATAATCAGAAAATAAATCTCACGTTCTTCCTCGCAATCGCAGTTGCTGACGGACAGAACTGAGTTACAACTCAGATGAAGGAGAAGAAAGAAGAAAGAAGAAAGAAGAAGAGGAAAGGTTCTTGCTGGGGTGATTAAGATCACCGTTGCTCAAAGCAAGATTCGCCCCAACACGATCTGCTCCCAGGAACCAGCAAGTTCACGAAGAACTTCCGGAACGCTCGTAAGTCAATATTTGAGACTTGAACGGGCTTCCTGGACTTTACGGACTCCCTTCAACTTTCTTCTTGGTGCATCTTTCAAAGGAGGCCAAGGAGCTCTATTTATAGAGTGGAGTTGAGACTTCACCTCTTCTCCTATCCGATGCGGGACTAAAATACCAATACTCAAAAATAGAGTTTGATATTTTAGATCATCCCACAATCAGCATAGAAGTGTGCCAGTCCACGCCTACCCCCCGAACACTCCCGTGCATGCACGAGACATCCTGGAGTCCGTGTCCAAATCCGAGTCCGCACAACAAAAATTAACTTATATCTTTGTTGGAATTAATTCTTTTTTCTTCTAGGAAAATACTCCCAAATGACACACACTTGTGCCCCACCACACCTCAACACAAGCAATGCATTATATTGAGATATTCACCATTTGGTGTAGCCGATGTGGGACTATCTTTCCTAGTTCAAAGGCAAAAACACTAACAATCCCCCACATATCTCAATATATGGGTTGAGCGTTCCCCACAGTGATTGCCCATTATGTATTAGGAGAGATGTCGCTACGACTTGAATCTTCCCGCATAGGTTAAATAACAGCATGATACAAGAATGGATTAAGCCTTGAATTCTGCACCATAACTGCAATTCTTCCTACTCACATAATGACATCAACTGTGCTTCTGGCTGCACATTAAAGGCCTTGTGCCAGCCTGGTTTCAGTGTATAATTTTGGGCGTCTACAAGTTTACCCTCAAGAGACGGCCTGATATCTCAGTCCATACACTATAGGTGAGTTACTTTATAAAGAGTCATTGCATGAAGCATTGCGCTTCTTTGCGGTGCTACGCCGCTATGACATGGCTTAAAGCCGAGGCTTTACCCCACATGGGTACCTCATCGTAGTGTCATACTACTGTAGCATGAGGTCACAGGCCTCTTTGTAGTGCCAAACTACCCAGCATGAAGCCTTGCGCTTCCGTGCGGTGTTACGCCGCTATGACATGGCTCGCAAAGCCGAGGCTTTACCCTACCCGGTACCTCTTCGTGGTGTCATGCCACTGAAACATGAGGACATCGTCCTCTTTGTAGTGCTATCTACCTCTCTTTATTACGATTATCATACAACATTAGGCTACCTGCCTATTTGCGGTGCTACTCCGCTGTGACTTGGCTTGCAAAGCCGAGGCATTACCCCTACCTGGGAACCTCATGGTGAAGTCACCTCACTGTAGCATGGAGTTACACTCCTTGTAGTGCTGCACTACCGTACTTCCTGTAAAGCACTCCAGGCATTCACTCTGCCTGAGAACTCATTAAGGCATTTAAGCCAACCTTCCCACAAGATCCGTTTTTCGCAGAAAACAACAGTAGACAACAGTGGTTGTAGGTCCGTAACCTTTCCATGCCACAGAGGACAAGTACCCACCGTTCCTGATATTCTTCTGGTTAATAGTCCTCCCTTGAACCAAAAGCTAGACGCCTAGTAGATTTTTCTTTGAACTAATAGCGTAAAACTTTATGGTAGGAATGTAATAACACAATATCAGAATGCCTTCAAGCCCATTTTACAAGCTGTGTCATCGACCAGCTGGCGCTTGAGGCCCTTGGTGAACGGATTCGCCAGGTTCTCCTGACTCCGAACATCAATCACTGTAATAACACCCCTCTTGATAAGATCGTGTACTGCCCTCTGCTTCAACCGCACAGGCATCTTCTTTCCGTTGAAGAGGTCATTTGATGTCACCGCCGCAGTCGCCTGGTTGTCGCAGTATATCGGTATCCCCGGTATTTGTGCCCCAACCACTGGAAGATCATACATGAGCTCCCGAAGCCATTCTGCTTCCTCCGCTGCGGTATCAAGTGCAAAGAACTCAGATTCCATGGATGACCGCGAGAGCATAGTCTGCTTCTTCGATTTTCACGATATAGCAGCTCGACCTATTGTGAAAATGTATCCACCTGTGGACCTCTCGCTCTCCACTTCTGAGCACCAGCTGGCATCACTGGAGCCTTCCACTACCGGTGGATCTCCGCTGTAGTGCAATGCATATGTTTGAGTCTTCTTAAGATATCTCATAACCCGTTTCACAGCTTTTTAGTGCTCAATGCCTGGGTTGCTCGTGAAACGACTCAGCATTCCCACAGCGAAAGCTATGTCAGGCCTTGTGGCAGTAGTAGCATATATCAAACTCCCGATTACGCTTGCATACTCCAGCTGCCTGACGCTTTCCTCTGAATTAGGCTTCAGCTTCAGATCACACTTGTACGGCGTATCGATCCCTGGAAGATCCTGATACCCGTAACGAGTGATCTTCTTCTCAACATAATGAGACTATGACAGCGCTAGTCCAGTGTTTGTCCAGATGATCTTGAGTCCCAAGATAACATCAACATCTCCCAAGTCCTTCATACTAAACTTCGTCGAGAGAAACTTCTTTGTCTCCATGACACAGCTTATATCCGTACCTAGGATTAGCATGTCGTCCACGTATAGACAAACGATGACTCCTTTTCCGTCAGCAAACTTCGTATAGACACACTTGTCTGTTTCGCTGACCCTATAGCCATTTGACCTTATGACTTTGTCAAACTTCTCATGCCATATTTTGGGAGCTTGCTTTAAACTGTACAAAGATTTCACCAACTTGCAAACTTTGTCTTCAAGACCTTTGACGACAAACCCTTCTGGCTGTTGCATGTAGATCTCTTCGGTCAGCTCGCCATTCAGGAATGCCGTTTTCACATCCATCTGATTTATCACCATCTTATGTATCGCTGCGAAAGCAATCAACATTCTGATGGTGGTCATCCGGGCTACTGGAGCATATGTGTCAAAGTAGTGGATCCTCTGTTTCTGAGAAAACCCCTTTGCCACTAGTCTGGCCTTGAACTTGTCAATGGTTCCATCAGCTTTCATCTTCTTCTTGAAGATCCACTTGCATCCGATAGGTTTTGCTCCTTCAGGTAGATCAACCAACACCCGAGTGTTATTGGAGGTGATTGATTCAATTTCATTGTCTATCGCCTCATTCCATAAAACAGCATCTCTGGTCTTCATCGCCTCATCATAGGTAAGCGGATCTGCTTCCACATGATAGGTGATGAAGTCATCTCCGAAGTTCTTCGTCCTCCTCGCTCGCTTCGACGACGGCTCAGCGAGTTCTGGTTCAATCGTTGTCTCCTCTGCAACAACTTCATCTTGGACAACTGGCTCATTGAAGATCTCAGTCTCCTTTGCAACTTCATCATTATCCGGAATGTCTGTTAGAACAATGTTCTTGTGCCTTGCAAACTTGTCTTCAAAATATTCAGCATTGCGAGATTCGATGATATAATTCAACTCAATATCAAGAAATCTCCGAGCATCACTCTTCTCCGGCATACCCCAAGAAGATCGTCTTCGTAGTCCTTGTCCCCAGCTTCTGAATCTTTAGATCTGGGAGCTTCATATAAGCCAGATACCCCCACACTCGAATGACATTCAAGTTAGGTCTGACTTTGAACCAGAGTTCATGAGGAGTTATGTCCGAAGTTGCATACGGTACTTTATTTAGAATAAAAGTGGCCGTCAATGCAGCTTCTCCCCAGTAGCATTTAAGAGGACCCGCAGTTAGCAGCATTGAGTTCATCATTTCTGTCAACGTTCTGTTCTTCCTCTCCGCTACTTCGTTAGATTGAGGAGAATATGGAGCAGTAGTCTCGTTTATGATTTCATGTTCTTTGCAGAATGATGTGAATTCATGAGACCGATACTCTCCGCCTCGATCACTCCTTAGCCTCTTGAGTTGTTGTCCAGTTTGCCGTTCAGCCTCGACCCTGAACTCCTTGAACTTCTCGAACGTTTCGTCTTTAGACTTGAGCAAGTAGACGAACGCGTACTTTGAGAAGTCATCGATGAAAGTTATGAAATACTTTATCCCGACTTTTGTAGAGAATTGCTTGAAGTCACAGATATCGAAGTACACCAACTCCAGAAGATCTGTGCTTCGATTGACCCGATGAAAGGGTTTCCTTGTGATCTTTGTCTGAGCACATACTTCACACTTCTCTACCTTACCCCCACATTTGGAGATAAGTCCTAGACTGGACATTTTGTTAATTCTTTTACAGCGAACATGTCCTAGCCTATTATGCCACAACTCAAGAAAATAATCAGAATGAGCGATCGCATTGATTACATTTGACTGGTTTACAAGCTGAATTTTGAACATTCCTTCGGTTTGAAAAGCTTTTCCGAAGTATGTTCCCTTCTTGGACATCACCATCTGACCAGCATTGATGTCCATCCTCAAGCCTGCGTTGCTAAGCAGGCTTCCAGAGATCAAGTTCTTTGCAATCACCGGAACGTGCTTTACACCTTGAAGCGTCAGTGTGTTCCCGGATGTGAGTTTCAGCTCCACAGTTCCGATCCTCAGAACTTTAGCTTGGGCTTGGTTCGCCATGATAACTTTCTCAGAAGTTGGCTGGTATGCGACGAACCATTCCTTGCCAGAGCAGACATGGCAGGTCGCATCAGTATCTATCCACCAGTCAGAGTCAGCCCCCACAATTGTGACCTGAGCAATCATAGCAACAATGTTAGAAACCATGGAAACCTTGCTAGGCTCACCTTGCTCAGCTTGTTTGGGCTTGGATTTGCATTCACTCTTATAGTGGCCCTTCTTGCCACAGTTGAAGCAAGTCACGTGGGACTTGGACTTCTGTTGCTTGAACGAAGGACCCTTCACTTTCAGATTAGTGGAGTCCTTCTTCTTGTGATGAGAAGCCACCTGCTTCCCCTTGAACTCTCTTGTCTGCACCAAGTTGGCCTTAGCCAGTTGGTTGGACAGAGAGTCCATCTTCTGTTGAGATCGCATTTCGTCCTCAACGTGGATCTCTTGTAGGAGATCTTCCAAGCTAATGTCCAGCTTCTTCCGATGCATTCTAGCATAGAAGTTGCTCCAACCAGCAGGAAGTTTCGAGACTATCCCTCCAACGACAAACTTGTCGACGAGGGGCATCTTCTCGTCATCTAACTTCTGGCGCAACTTCAGGAATTCCTTCACTTAAGATAGCATCGCCATCTTGTCTTCGAAGAGCCACTTGTGGTACTTCTCGACGATGAAGATTTTGGACCTGTTATCATCATCTTCATATAGCTTACCCAAAGAATCCCAGATCTCTTTGGTCTTCACCTTCTTGGAATATGACTCTGCCAGAGAGTCTTCCATAGAATTGAGAATCAGCAGTTTACAGATGCTGTTTTCTCTCTTCCATTTGCTCTGCTTGACGAGTGCAGCAACAATAGCATCGGCAGTTCCTCCTTTTGGAATCGTCGGTTCATCCTCAATCAACACATGGCCTACATCTACGAGTTGAAGATTAAGGGTAACCTTCCTCTTCCAGATTTGGAAATGTTCTCCGTCGAATTTTTCCAACTTGTTAAAGCTGGTATCGATGAGAGAAGCACGAGAGTTCTCCATCTACAAGGATCTTGCTTTGAGATTGTTAGTCTCGGGGCTTGACCAAAGATGGTAGACTCTATGTCGAGATCAGAGGTTCAACAAACGTTCACCTTCTGATAATTCTCGAGATCCAAGAGGAAAACTATAATATGAATATGATTACAAAAGCAACAATAATCAGAAAATAAATCTCACGTTCTTCCTCGCAATCGCAGTTGCTGACGGACAGAACTGAGTTACAACTCAGATGAAGGAGAAGAAAGAAGAACGAAGAAGAAGAAAGGTTCTTGCTGGGGTGATTAAGATCACCGTTGCTCAAAGTAAGATTCGCTCCAATACGATCTGCTCTCAGGAACCAGCAAGTTCACGAAGAACTTCTGGAACGCTCGTAAGTCAATATTTGAGACTTGAACGGGCTTCCTGGACTTTGCGGACTCCCTTTAACTTTCTTCTTGGTACATCTTTCAAAGGAGGCCAAGGGGTTCTATTTATAGAGTGGAGTTGAGACTTCACCTCTTCTCCTATCCGATGCGGGACTAAAATACCAATACTCAAAAATAGAGTTTGATATTTTAGATCATCCCATAATCAACATAGAAGTGTGCCAGTCCACGCCTACCCCCCGAACACTCCCGTGTATGCACGAGACATCCTGGAGTCCGTGTCCGCACAACAAAAATTAACTTACTTCTTTGTTGGAATTAATCATTTTTCCTTCTAGGAAAATACTCCCACATGACACACACTTGTCCCCCACCACACCTCATGTGCACACCTCAACACAAGCAATGCATTATATTGAGATACTCACCATTTGGTGTAGCCGATGTGGGACTATCTTTCCTAGTCCAAAGGCAAAAACACCAACACAAAACACAAGAGAAAAGAGAGGACAATAACAACAGCAACAATCAAGAGTGCCTTGTCCGTGCATCGTCCGCCTATCCAGTGAGGTGATAAGAAACGTTCCAAGTTCTACCGAACTTGCTGGTTCCTGTGATCGGATTGACAAGAAGAGTCGGATCTCGCTTTGAGCAATAGTGATCTTCATCATCACAGAAGCGCATCGTCAAATATTTTCTAAGAGTGTTGTACTGCGGTTGAGAGCTTGCTATATTCTTTAGCAACTATGTTGCTTTATTTTAGCAACTATGTTGCTTTATTTTAGCAACTTCACAAATTGCTTTTTAACGATTTTCACTACAGTCACCACTTTTGTGGTTATTAGCTCTTGCAGTTTTACTACTTCCGTAGCTTCAGCATATTCAAGACTTATGCAGAATTTTCATCACTTCCAATAACAATCTCAAAGCTAGATTATATGATTTTTGACAAGATAACAAGAAAGTAGGGAGTAGTAGAACCAGGGCCGGTCCTGAGTTGATAGGGGCCCGAGGCAAAACTTCCAAAATGGGGCCCTATACATAATGTAAAAAAAATGTAAATAAAATAAAAATTTGTTGTAGTCAAGATTTGAACCAAGGACCTCTTAAATACAAGTCTAACGTTATAACCACTACATCACAATATTTTTTGTTAACAATGACACATGATATGTACTAGTTCTACTGTAGATAGTTTCATGTTGGTGCCCCCTTTCGACAGGGGGCCCTGGGCCGTCATCCGGCCTGCCCTGGACCAGGGCCGCCCCTGAGTAGAACAACACTACAAAGAGACATACTCTCATGCTACAATGGCGTGATATCACGAGAGGGGAGATCTCGACTTTGGGCCATGTCATACAACATAACACCACAAATGGGTAGGTAGTCCTATGCTGGGTTGTAGTACAATACTACAAAGAGACTTGTACCTTATGCTACAGTAGGGTGACACTACATGATGTAGGAAAACCTCGGCTTCGGGTCGTGTAAAGCTCTAATGTTGAGATTTTTAAACTCTCTAACGAAAGAACTCACCTAGTGTATGAATAGATGTTGACCGTCAGTTGAGGGTGAACTTGTAGACACTCAAGATACATACACAAATACTAGGTCAGCACATGACTTTTAACGTGAGACCCAAAACACAATTGATGTAATTGTGCGAGTGGGGAGAATTGTAGCTATGATATTGAATTCGAGGCTTAGTCCATTTTGTATCGTTCTATTGTTCTACCAATGCGGGGAGATTCAAGTCGTAAGTGATATCTATCCTAATACACGATGTACAACTATGGGATTTATCGTGAAATTTGTCATTAGTGACCTGGTCCCACCATTTCATGTTGAGACAAACCGCAAGTGTGTATTTTAATATTTGAGCTTTCATTTATTTTCGTGTATACATGAGGTGTGTTAGCTCAAGTGGTTTGTATGATGGATTTTTTTTGTAGCGGGCAAGGTTCAATCCCACAAAAAATCTTTCTTTTTGTCACAATTTATTGAAGGATTCCCTTTGGCAGCTCGGACTCGGACTCAGACTTGGGCGTGGACGAAGGTCGCAAAGTGATATTTTGATGGTGCACTTTGCACTTCGCATGTATATATCATGCACAGAGATGGCGCGCTTCTGCAACATTCAGCGATACCACGAGCTCCGTAGTTTCTGCGGTATTCCACACGTTCTGCGGGTTCGTGGTTCCATGGGCTTTATGGCTTTTGCGGTTATGTGATGTCCGTGGTTCCGTGGGCTTCGCAGGTTCTGTGGCTCTACGGTTCCGCGACACTGCGGTGCCAGCGGCGTATCTAGGATTTAGATAGAGCGGGGTCAAAATCGACTAATAAATTTATTATCCAAAAAAATATAAAAATACAAACAAACAAAAAGTAACAACATAAAGTAGTCGCAAAAAAATTTGATCGCAAAGATATATTAAATTGCATTCATCATAACCGATAATAATTGTTTACAATAATCTTCTACGGGGCTTCATATTTTGAAATTTTTGTAAGATCGATGTTATCCTTTTTAACTTACGAAAATGTCTTGCTCAATGTATGTCATAAAAAAATTATTCATAAATTTATCTCACATTCGGTTACAAAGTACATTCTTGATAACTTTCATCACCGAAAATAATATTTAACAGTTGCAAATGCAATGGAAAGAGCCAACTATTTTTAAGCCACCTACAGGAGAGAGCAAAGGGAGGGAAGAGGGAGAGGTAATGTGCTTTTGTTTGTTTGCTCACTGGCTCACCACTTTATTTGCTCACTTTGTTTGCTCACATGAACCCACTCACCGAAACATAGCAGCGATGAGTGAGCCAACTCATTTTGTTTGCTCACATGACCCTTCTTACAAGTCACTTTGTTAAAATTTGAAGGCAAACCCACTTTGTTTGCTCAGTTTGCTGCTGCTTTTGTTTCTAAAAAAAATTCTATCAAATTTTTTTGAGGGGGGTCATGTGACCCCCCTCGCCCTCTTCTCCCTCTGCCAGTGTGCGGTGCTGGGGTTTCAAGAGGCTTCAGTTCTGCGGGCTATCTGCTTTGCTGCCGCGGTTTTGTAGCTACTGAGGGTGGTTCAGTTTTGTAATTCCCCTATTTATAGGGAGTTACTGTTGGTAACCAGCCACTTAATGGGGGTTAACTTTCTGTTTTTTCGTCCACGTTGTTAGTTGACGATTATGGCTGCTAGGGGGTTGCCTCCTCTATATAGTCTGTGTTTTGCACTTGTGCCGACAGAAGAGAAAAGAAAGGGGAGCAACAGCAAACCAAGAGCGCCTTATCTGTGCATTGTTCGACGTCCAGTGAGGTGACAAGGAGCGTTCCATAAGTTCTACAAAACTTATCAGTTCCTGGGAGCGGACTGACGAGAAGAGTCGAATCTCGCTTTGAGTAACATTAATCTTCATCACCCCAGCAGCATGGCTGCAACTTTTTTCTAGTAGTGTCATATTGCGGTTGAGAGATTTGCTCTATTCTTTAACAACTATGTTGCTTTATTTCAATAGCTTCACAGTTTGCTTTATAGCAGTTTTCACCAAAGTCACCACTTCCATGGTTAATAGCAAGTTCTTTTGCAGTTTCACTACTTCCGTGATTTCAGTCTATTCAAGGCTTTTGCGGAATTTCAGACAGTTTCAATAACAATATATGTCTCTGTCACGCATCCTGTGCAAAACTTCCTCATCACTCATGCCAGATATGGTCCACACATGTCCAGGTGCTGAAGGGGACCGTGGCATGGTTGGAAGTGGTTTGGCATGGTCGTACGGAACATAATTTAGATATTACAAAGTAGTATCTCTTTAAAGCGGGTCCTTTGTGTTACTTTTTTAGCATCTAGGTGCTATTCAAAAACATGCATAAACATAGATATTATTAAGATCTAAAAATAAGCAATATGTATAAATGCGTATTGTGACCGCATCCAAATCTGTTATGTCTTCTGTGCAACTTATTGAGAATAAGGTGGAACTCAATGGGACAGTTTCTTTGATGTGGACTAGGTACCTATTTATATAGGGAGAGGGTGAGCCTCCTTCTTTAGTTCATATCTAATGTGGGGTTAAAGGAATACAAATAGTAACACACTAGAGTGACAACACCTAACTATTCTAACACAACTATATGTATGGAGAGTTGTTCTCGAAATCCGGATCCGTATCCGTCACACCAAGTTATGCACTCAATGATGGAATTTCGTTGATAAACCAAATACTTAGAATCACTTATCCTTTTTTTGTTATGTTTGTTCAACACATTAAGCTAGCAGGGAACTGGAATATTGTTTGTAACCTTCCTTTGCCCATTGTTGAACCATAGCAACACCTATATATGGTTGGAGCTAGCATTGCTTAAAATTTCAGCCACTGATACTTTTCATCAGAAGTATTAAGAAATGTTTATTCTTGAAATAAACGTTTCAGTCAAAATGTTGAAACATGAATTTTCTGCTTCCATTTCTATTTAATCCTCCTTTTGGTTGGAAAATTTTGAAATGATGAACTTGTACTGTGTAGACATTCAACTTGTTCAATGGATGAGGAAAAGTTGCCATCTCTTAGGAGAAAGCAAGCGACTATACGGATATGCAGAATCTCCAGGTGTGAAATACTTTATTCTCTTACAAATTGTGATAAAGTATTTGCTTGTTTGACATGCTTCTTTTATATTTACGATGTTTAAATGTTTTTACTACTTTATTGTTTTCATTGAGTGGACTGTGTTTGAATTGCAAAAGTAAATATAAAGTCCTCTTTTGGCAGCTTCTCAGCTGAATTACTTGAGATGCATTCTGAAGAACCCTCATTGCATATTATTTTTATCCCTGGAAATCCTGGTAGGGTTAAGATTTCTAATATTTTCCTTTTCAATATAGTTGTATTAGGTCCTGACACGAATTGAGATATTTGGTTACTGTTACAGGCATTATTTCATTCTACAAAGATTTTGTTGAAGCAGTCTATGAGATACTAGAAGGGAATGCATCTATAACAGGCAGGGAATATGTTCTTTGGATGAATATCTGATGATTGATGTACATCTGGCTAACTGTTTTTGTCTTTATTTCAACACTCAGCAATTGGCCACATTTCCCAGACAAGAAAGGTTAGATTGCTTGTAAATCAGTACATACACTTTAGGGTCCAGATACAAGAATTCTTAGTCAATTGTTTGAATCATAGGCTAACTTTGTCAAGTGAATGTTTACTTTATAATTTATAATATCAGGTTTCACTAGACTTGTACTAGCTGCCACGCATGCTAAAGTATATGCTTTCAAAGAGTGTTATGTAGTTCACAAGGTGATATGTACTAACAATAGATAAATAAGTTGAAGATGTTCCGAGGGCTATTGTTGTATGTTCTCCCGAGTACCTTCTAAGCCCATTTGACCATATGTTGTTAAATAAACCGGCCTCTTATAGTGTTCGGGCACAACGGAAATAAATCCAAGAAATCAGAGAATATCTCAGAGAAAATTCACAACCACAAAGACAATGATTTACGTGGTTTGGCCGAGATGCCTACTTCCACAGACGAGGGTGATTTAGTTCCACTATAAAGAAGAAAATGAATTATAACAACACTTCTCTCCTTGCACGCAAGAATTTTCTACCACAAAGATAAAGAAAAAAAATCTCAAACTTTTGTGTTGAACTTATTCAACAACTTTAGCTCTCTTGTGTTGAACTTATTCAATAACTTTCATTGAGCACGATGAGATGTCTGAAGGAGAACCATTAGACCCTTTATATAGCATAACATCTGGCCATATATGAAAATCCAATATTATGTAGGCTCACTATATATTAGAAATACATATATGGAGATATCTCATATATGGAAACCAAATAAACATGAAAAATCAATCAAATATATGGTCAAAATCAAAAAAATGTCATGGGCCTATTTTTGGACATATTTCTTCATATCTCCACCTCGGCAAGATTTTGCCACAAAATCGAGCCGGCACACTTCTCCACCGCACTGTTCACCATATCAACCACTTGTCAATCCACCTCTAAGGGCTCTCAAGCAATAGGTAGGACTTGGAACAAGTCCAAGCAATGTTGGCACTTAGCTCCAGGAACAACCCTGTCAACATATTAGCGGGGTTGTCCTTGGTATGCACTTTTTCAAGTGCAATGTCACCGTCTTCTACAATATCCCGTATGAAGTGATAGCGAACATCAATATGTTTGGTCCTTGCATGATGGACTTGATTCTTTGCCAAGTGGATTGCACTCATGCTATCACAATGCACATCAACTACATCCTGCTTCACCCCCAAGTCATTAATCAAGCACGAAGCCATAGGTCTTCTTTTACTGCTTTTGTCACTGCCATATACTCTGCTTCCGTAGTTGATAAAGCAACCGTAGCCTGCAACATAGACCTCTAATTGATTAGTGCACCGTGTAGAACAAACACGTATCCAGTAGTTGACCTCCGCTTATCCAGATCACCAGCATAGTCTGAATTCATATATCTACTGACCTGACTAAAGAGGGCTAGGGTTTGATGGAGAATGATGGCGGCTAGGGTTAGGATTTTGTGGAGGCTCTGATACCAAATAGAAATTTAGTAGAATACTTGGCTTGTTTATTATTGTGGTGGAGCTACACATATATAGGAGAGGCTAACCCCTCACCCTACTATTCTACTCGATGTAGGACTAAAAGCCCATTAATGCTCTCAACAGTTTTTATCTCATTAGAACTTGAAATAGGTAGAAATGTCTAGTAAAAGTTCTTGCTCTTATGATTAGTTGGGACTTAGGACTCTTACTAGAGGTAAGAAGCATTTGAATCTACAGGTAGGAGGAAATAATTTTATGGTCATTTAGGAGTTTTTTTTAGTCTCTTAGCATGTTTTATGTTTCTTTTATTCTGTTCAGCATTTTCTTCCTTGGGGTTCCACTTCTCCCATTCTTTGGATGCCTACATTTTAAAGTAGGAAAAGCTAGATGATGCACCTTCTAGTGAAGGGAACTTATGAAAAACTGCTGGAGTTGTCCCATGCTTTGGAAGTGGAAGTGGAAATTGGTAGTTCTGGTCGTTTAATGGAGTTATGACATTAGTTCATTCTCCACTTCTCCCATTCTGTCGATGCCTACATTTACTTTCTATTTTTTTTTTCTTCAGAAACACTGATTATGCAATTTAAAAATGTCGATGACACTTCTGACACATCGAAATCCAGGACCTGGAGCATGGACGGATGTTTTCATTGCAAGATCAAATCAATCATAAGGTATCTGTTCATTCTGGATCCTTTTGTCCTATCAAAATATTCAGTCACTAAGACTGCAGTCTGATTATGGTTTAGATCATATTTCTTTTTATATCCTGAGGCCATATTTTTCTATATGAACTTCAACCATGCTATTACAATATACATTTTGCTATATGGACCTGATAGCTAATTTCACTTATAAAAGTTCATAAATCTTGGAAACATTAGTATTTGAAAATTGATGACCATGACCACAGGAAAAACAACTTTTTGCATTATGGCACTACTATTCGCTTTCAAGACAATCACACCTTTAAACCTCTTCTTGGGTGTTCTTTCAAACCGCCAGTATGAAGTCAAGGATACTTACTATTGATGTCTTATCTTACCTCTGTTGATCCTCTATCAGTCCAACCCATCAACATAATATTCTCAAATGCTTCCCTCCATAGTGCCACTGCACATCCACTCAGCAGTTCCATACTACCGTACCAGTTTGCATGGACCTTCTTCAAATATGTTTCATATTAGAATAAATATACAATCTCAACCATCACTACAATTGTGAGTATATGGTGCAGTGGCATGGACTTCATCATGTTACTAGAGTGGTTCGATGATCGTCGAAGGAGAGTTTGGGCTAATACCATCAACGGTCATGGTGTCTCTTGGTGTGGTTGTGATCTATCTCCTCTGACGTGTAGGTGCAAGGTGGAGGACGAAGAAGAGAGAGAGAGAGAGAGAGAGAGAGAGAGAGAGAGAGAGAAAACAACTTGGAGTTTCGTGAGGTAGAATTTTTTACACTGAAAAAAAGAGAATACATATATCTCTTTTGACGGTTGAGATCCCTCGAGGGGATGAAAAAAGAGAGTTATTTCTCTTAGATGTACATCTGTAAGGTTTTTAGAAGAAAAAAAAGTTTTTTTTTAGATATGGTAGAGAGAAATAAAACAAGATGTGGATCTCCCTACCGTTATGTTATTTGTCATTCAGAGGCATGGAAATTTTAAAAGAAAAAGAAAAAAGGATGTAGTTCGTGATGTCGATCCACTGACATTTACAAATAAGGTGCTAGTTAGGTTGAATTAATCAATCAAGAAATATCTAGTGTTTATTTGTGGGTCGAAATATCGGCTCGAAACTCGAGAGTGCAAGGATACCGTATAATGAGAGCGGCAAGATGTCGATTTTAATGAGGATCAAACATCTAGAAATAACGGTTCTAGGGCTCCTTGGAGAGGTAACGACGTGGCAATATGTTGTACATGAAATCGGATGAGCGAGGACCAAAAGCTAAAGGCGAATACTCTAGACATTCTTGGAGAGACAACGACATGTTACCATGTCGTATATGATGGACGGTTAGAGTGCTTCCTAGATGACAATAGTGATTGTATTTGGTGGTAAAATATCACGAGGATAGCAACTATGACAACACATATCATATCAGGTACATGTTAATTCATCTATCTTCTATCTTGCAAGTTGAGAATGTCTATTCATTAATTGATCATCATCATACTCAACTTGGACCGAAGTATATAGAGATAGTGAAGATGTGGTACAATAGCTACAACAGGAGATGGTAAGATGTCGCATGAGGTCAAACCTAGTAGCGTCAGGTTGTGCAAAGTAGTGACGAGTTCAAAGGTAGCAACTGTTGGATGTGACTTAAAATAGGAAACGAATACTATTGGTCCTCTAAGTATTTGACCTATACGATACGGTCAAACCTAGTAGCGACAGGTTGTGCAAGGTAGCGTTGAGTTCATAGGCAACAACTATTTAGATGCATAGCATGCGGAAGGGGAACTGAGAAAGAAAGCAGAGCAAGATCCAAACCAAAATGTATGGACCTATTTGCATTTATTGCAAGAAGTCAGGACACAGGGCACTAAAAGAAGGATTGCAGGGCACAAAAAGAAGGATTGCTGGAAACTCAAAGGAAAGAATAAAAAGACTTCTGATGCGGCAAGCATAGTAGAAGTTCGGTATAAGGATGATGGCCACACAATTGTTATCGCCTCCGGTTGTGCATCTATTCACAAGTATGTAGATTTTGGATTCGGGATGTTCTTATCATTTGTCTCGAGACATAAGCTTGTTCACTTCATATAAGCTATTCAATGGAGGAACGATTCTAATGGGTAATAATGCAGCTTGCAGGACGGATGTGCTAGGTACAATCCAGATCAGGACACATTATGGAATTGTAAGGACTTTGACAGATGTCAGGCACGTCCTAGACTTGAAGAAGAATTTGATTTTCTTGGGTGCTTTGGACTCTCTTGGGTGCAAGATTATAGTTGAAGGAGGGGTATTGAAGATCCCAAAGGGTGCCCTATTGTTGATGAAAGGTAAGAAGGAAACTTACACATGCTTTAGGAGAGCACTTACATGTGGAACAACAATGTCTTCTTCCCAGACGATTCTAACTTTATTCGGTTGTGGCATATGAGATGGTCCAGGGGAACAAGGGAGAGATAGTGAGAGCGAGGAAAGTGAAAGCGATGAGAAAACGCATCATCAGGAGGAAGAAAGTGACGATCCAGCATAGGGGAAACCAGCGCATGGGAAGGAACAATCTTTAGAACAATCTACAGCTCAAGAAGAGTTCCAGGTCTACAGGAGGAGAAAGCAGAAGCCCAATACTGTGCCTATTGCCCCTACTGTGCCACGTCCCTCACCTAATCCTGTCCCAACTCCTGAAGAAGCACCTGCACCGGACCCTTCTGATTCAGAGTGGATCCCTCAAATTCGGATGGTATGGTTCCTCTCTATCTCATATTCCCTTAAGGAGATCTTCTCGCAACAATGCGGGAAGATCCCCTAATCCTTATGGTTATGAACATGATATTGCTAATTTCTTATCATATTCTAATCTATCCTACTTATGGAGTATTCGTTGCATCGTTAGACACTACCTCTTTGCCTAAGTGTTGGCAGGAAGCAAAGGAAGATTCGAAATGGAAAGCTACAATGTTGGAAGAACTTGGGACATCGAAAGAAATGGGACATGAGAACTTGTTTCATTGCCTAAAGAAAGAAAGCAGTTGGATGCAAATGGATCTTCACGGTAAAGGAGACGCTAGAAAGGAAGGTGGAGCGATACAAGGCAAGATTGGTTGCAAAGGGATTCACTCAGTCCTATGACATCGACTATGATGAGACATTTGTTCCGGTAGCAAAGATGAGCACTGTGAGAACCCTGGTCTCCCTTGCAGCAAATCACGGGTGGCAGCTGCATCAATTGGATGTAAGAATGCTTTTCTTCATGGGATCTACAAGAGGAAGTATACATGGAGACTCCTCCGGAGTTTTGCACTGCGCAGTCGACAGAAAAGGTGCGCAAGTTGAAGAAATCGCTGCATGGACTCGAGCAATCTTCTCGAGCATGGTTTGAGAGATTCAGGAAGGCTGTCACAGGAATGAGATACAGTCAGACCAATACAGATCATACGATCATCTTTCGATATGCGAGAGGCCATGTCACCATACTTGCAGTATATATAATATGTGATCACATGTGACGAGGAGGAGGAGATTGCCCAGCTGATGTCAAAACTTGTCAATAAGTTTGGAGTGAATGACCTGGGAATGATAAGGTTTTTCTTAGGATCGAGGTGGCTCGAGGAAGAGATGAGATTCCTCTCTCAGAGAAAGTATGTACTAGACTTGCTTACAGAGACAAACATGCTGGGGTGTCGATCGGCAGTCACTTCGATTGACCTAAGAAATAAGTTAGGTATAGAGGCAGGAGAGCCCATTGATCGTGAGAGATATCAGAGACTAGTAGGTCGACTGATTTATCTAGGCCACACTCGTCCTAATATCTCATTCACTGTGAGTGTAGTAAGCCGCTACATGCATGATACAAGGAAGGGCCACAGATGCAGTTTTTTCACATTCTAAGATATCTGAAGAGGCTCCTGGAAGAGGGATCCTGGAAGAGGACTATGGTTCAAGAACAATGGACACCTGGATGTTGAGGGATACTGCGATGCAAATTGGGCAACCTGTATGGATGACAGAAGGTCCACCTCAGGGTACTGTATTTTTGTAGGGGAACCTAGTCTCCTAGAGAATCAAGAAACAGTATGTGGTAGCACGATCGACCGTTGAAGCAGAGTATAGAGCAATGGCTCTGGGAGTGTCGGAGTTGCTGTCAGTAAAAGCCAACCTGACAGAGTTGAAGTTGGATCGAGGAGCACCATTACGCCTTCTGAGTGATAGTCAAGCTGCATTGAGTATAGCTAACAATCCAGTTTAGCATGACAAAATGAAGCATATCGAGATTGATCAGTTCTTCATCAAAGAGAAGCTAGAGAATGGAACATTGAAGCTTGATTATGTTCGCTCAGAAGAACAAGTTGCAGATGGTCTTACTAAGGGTCTTAGCTCCTTGAGTCTTTCTAAATATGTAACAAGATGGGGATGATTGATATCTATCCTATCTTGAGGGGGAGTGTTGAGAAGTCTATTGGATTTAGTCCCACATCGGGTAGAGAATAAGCATGAGGCTAATCCTCCTTTATATATGTACTTTTTTCTATAATGAAGCATCCAATTATCCCAACTCTATTGTTGCACATAAGGAGTTGTTAAAAAGGTTCTAAGAAGTGCAAGGTAGATTACTTCAAGTATTGTACGATGAAAAAGCAACATAAAGTAGTTTTGAAGCTGGCAATGCACAAGATTGAAGGACTTCTCGACTACATCCATTAGGACATATAAAGGCAATCACCGTTTGATCAAAGGGAATTGCTGAGTACTTTGTTACCCTTATTGACGACTTCTTATGAAAGGTACGTACGTGTTTATTTATCAAATGTAAGTCAAAGGTCAAAGGTATTTCCTAGATTCTGAGAGTGAAACAAGGTAGTAGAGAAGCAAAATAGGCTAACGATGAAGTATTTATAGACGAACAATAGAGGTGAATACACTTCGACGAAATTTCAGGAGTATTGTAAGGATCATGGTATATAGAGCGAATAAATGGTTTCAGGGCGTCCAGAGATTAATGGAGTAGTGGAGCACATGAACATGACACTATTAGAAGGGGTCATGAGTATGATGTTACAAATATGCCTTACAAAGGACTTCTGGGCGGAGGCGGTAAATCATACATGCTATTTGGTCAATGGATCACCATCTACAACTATTGATCTTCAAATTCCTAAAGAGTATGGATAGGAGACTTAGTCGGTTATGATTCCTTACATGTGTTTGTATTTCCTGCCTATTCAATAATGAATTAGAAGGGAAGAACCAATACGGTCGGTTTTCTTATGATTCAAAACATTGTTAAAAGCTAAAGTTATCAAATCTCGAAAGAAAAATGATGTTCACTGCCCAATGATATAATCTACGATGAGGTTTCCATTGAATAATGTGGGGAAAGAATCTAGGAGGCAAGTGGGACATCATGTGACAACGATTCAGAGGTAAAGGTTTCTGGTACGCAAGAGGATACGGTTACTGAAGTACCATTACAATCTATTGATGCATATGTGGACGAGCATATTACCAAGATGGGGATGAGGACCAATCTCAATAGGACCAGAGAAATAACATTAGGGAGATATTGTATACACATGGTCAGGTACAGTTTTTGTGATGTCCCGCTCCCAGAATACGACAAGTCGAGTACGTAACAACTGTAATGTCTTGCAACGCACGGTGCATTAAGTTGAGTCATTGACTCGAAGAAGTATTAAGTCGACTCGAAGAAGTATCAATTCGATTTGAATAAGTATTAAATCAATTCGATTTGAATAAGTATTAAATCAATTCGATAAACCACTAATTGAGTTGGTTTCATGTGCAGACTTTTACGCTGATTTTTTCGAGGTCGATATTTTGCCCTATTTACAATGGTGTCCGCCGAGATTAAAGTGTCGCCTCGCAACAGGCTGAGGCATGGACACTATAGGTCGAATCAGTCGATTAGTTTGAAGGAGCACGAAGTGTTCAAATGGTTAAGTCAGATGAGTGGATCGTGCAACGCATCGATTCACAAAGTTAACGAATCTGGCTGCATAGACTCGACGAAACGATAGGCATAATAGTAAAGGTAGGCAGACTCTGATGATAAAGTTATTGAGGATAATCATAAATTTTATGATAGATTCTGGGCAGAATGATAAAGTTATTGAGGATGGTTTCGTTGCGTATAGTCGCTTAGATATTGACCGTGGGTGATAGATTCGGACTCTAGACGAGTAGATGTTTCTTGGTTAGCGGAATCGTCGACAATAGTGCATGAGTTATTCAGATGATACTAGCGCATCAGTTTCTCAAGTAGGAAGGAATATGTTTGGATTTGGGTAGTCCCATAGAATTCATCGGGTTATGATTTCGCTTCGATATAAGATATAGCATGGTTCGTAGTAACTGTCTCTCGTTGATGATCTACCATTATCGAGCGTAGCTTCGGGACAGCTGACCCTAAAAGACTTGACCGCTAAATCAAAGTGAATGTTGGGGATCCATAGGATGACTCTAAAAGATATCACATAAGGAATTGCATCGAGGATGAATATTAAGCGGTCCATGTTGAGGATAAGTCTAGGCGATCGAATATTACTTTAGAGGTTTGATGGAACATCCTTCGGCTGAAAATGATATAGTCAAATTTTGATGATTGGTCAATAAATACTCGAAGGATTTTGTTGGTCGATGATTGGAATAAATATTGACGGATAAACTTATTGTAGCGATAAGGATAGACGATTGCGAGAATTGCACAATGTGCGAGAGCGAGAAATAAGGGAATGACCCTCGGATTTATGTCGTCAATTTGGATTCAGATAATGGATAGGCTTACGTGTGTTGAACATATGATCAAAGTATCAAGTAGGGCAAGTTAGGATTCGTTTGAAATCTCGATCGTTGATTTCGTACTCGATAGAGATTGAACATAAGACGTGTCGTAAGAAATTTTGTGAATCGTCGACTCAAGATGACCTCTTGTGTTGGAGAGTTTAAGCATGGTGTCTAGGTAAGTCGCCAGCAAGGGTAGTCCAAGATGTTGATGCGTAGGTAGTTCAACGAATGGTATTTGTATCGAAATAGTTGCAAAGCGAGACTACATAATAGTTGGACAGAGACTTGAGTTACGCAAGAGGTGGGTAATAGTTAGACGCAAAGGCGCTACGGAGACTCGTTGTGATCGGATGCTCAACGGCTTAATGCAATACGTATGTTAGATGGTCAGTGTGAAATGTATAGAATCGGAAATATGATTATGAATCACGTTGCGTACAGAGACTTTGATGGATGATCACTGTGTTATAGAAGAATGCATTTGCAAAAGAGTTATCAAAATGGACACTAGGATCAAGTCCGATCGAGAGTATGAGATGGCTAACATTAGCGGATTGAAGTTGCACATGTTAGCTTTGTTTGAATTCTCTATCATTGGGCTTGGATGAAATACATATTTCTAGGACGCCTAAAATATGTATACGCTCCAAACTATGTGGTGTGTTGAATTCAAATCGAGCTGCATCGAGGATTATGGTATGTTATGGAAATTGCACGAATGTTACAAACATAACAGCGATGGTGAACGGGATCTTGAAACGATCGAGAGTAACGCATGGATTGAGTATTGGCTTCGGTTCAATGACGACCTTTTTTCTGAGTAGTATATTATGTTCCCGTCCCGCACGGTGCATTACACTGAGTCGTTGACTTGAAGAAGTATCAATTCGATTCGAACAAGTATTAAATCAATTAGATGAAGTATTATTGAGTTGGTTTTATGTAAACTTTTACGCTGAGTTTTTTGAGATTGATAATTTGCCCAATTTGAAATGGAGTCCGCCGAGATCAAAGTACGCCTTGCAACGGGCTTAGACATAGGCACGATAGGTTGAATCAGTCGGTTAGTTCGAAAGAGAATGAAGTGTTCGAATGGTTAAGTCAGATGAGTGGATCGTGCAATGCAACGATTCACAAAGTTGAAAAATGGAGCTGCATCGGCTTGACGAAACGATAGACAGAGTAGTAAAGGTGGGCGGACTCTGACCCTTATTTTCTACTCCGTCATGCGTTAATAAAAATGTACCCTTGTATGCTAAGTTACTTTATAGAGTCCACGTGCGTGGCTCGGATAAGTAGAAGTCGTAGTGTGTGTTGAAAACTAAGATAGAACATTGAAAACTGAAGTGAAACGTGCATCAAGTCACGAGACGCCATAGAACATCGAGTCACTGTATCGACGAGTGGCTCAACGCACGAGTTGTAGAACATTGAATCTATTGAGGCGTGCCTCAGTGTACGAGTCGGAAGATGATTGAACACTAAGTTGTAGCATATCAAAGGAACTATATCGAGGCGTGCATCAAGTACACGAATCGTAGAACATGTGTTGGCCCATTGGTCATATGGTCAACCTGATTTTAATAATTGTCAAACTCTGTCTGGATATACGAAGCTAGTCGGAACATCTCGGATTCTTGGACATGATCAAGATTGGCTATCCACTCCATTCAAGACCGAAGATCTGTTTGCCTACTCGAGTCTGTAATTCCTTATGCAATGTATTTTTCATTTTATTTGAGTCTAGGAATATGTTGTACACCGAGTCGTACTGGTAAATAGGCTATCCCTCAAATGAGTTCAAAATTTTTTAATGACCTCTCACAAAGGTTTACAAAAAGGTTTTCAAAAGGTTTTCAAAAATCACCAAAAGCTTTTTCAAAAACCCTAACTAAACCCTGACTTAACCCTGACAGAACTCGGACCGAGTTCGGCCAGAGTTCGGTTGGTGGCCGTTGTGATTTTGAATCTTTGGAACTTGGTCCTCCTGCAGTTGCGGATTTGACCGAGATTTGCTCAAAGAGTTCTGTCCGAATTCTGTCCGAATTCTGACAGAAGTCTGCATTTGGAACTCCTATAAATAGAGAAGGATTTCGATCATTTCAATTCACTCATTCACTTTCAATCTTCTCTCTATCTAAAGCTTTCAGTCTTCCAAAGAGTTTTTCTAGAGCTTTCAATTTCAGATCCCAAGCCAGTTACAATCCTCTAGTCAATTTGCCAGTGCGGTACGGTCTAGAAGTTTCTGAGAGATTGTAATCAGAAGGCTTGATTGAAGAATACCTCTTCACATTTGAAGTTGGACGAGTTCTTCGTATCAAAGCTCGCGTTGTAGAAGTTGCAAGGACTTCGTAAGAAAACTTGCGGTTTTTCCAATAGTGGATTCAACTGGTAGCAAGAGTTCTACCGACTGGATTAGTCCTCAACAGAGGGATACCAGTATACATCGCTGTCTTTGCGTTTGCTCTCTTAACTTTGCCTTTACATTATTTTAGTTGTGATTAATATTCTGTGATTGTGCTGCTAACATTTTTAATTAGCATTTTTTCGCTGCCAACTCTATTCACCCCTCCTCTAGAGTATTACGCTTTACTATTTCGTTCCTACAATTGGTATCAGAGCGGGTGTTACAGGTAAAGCAAAGGTAACAGTGCAATTATTATTCATTTTAATTAACTGTTATATAGATCACAGCACAACACATGGCAACTGTGAAATTCACAAGTGAAGGCCAGGCCACAAACAGACCCCCACTGTTTGATGGTACGAATTATACATATTGGAAAACACGGATGAGTTTCTTCTTGAAATCTCTTGACTTGATTTATGGTCCATTGTTCTTGATGGCTATCAGAAGCCGTATAAATGTTGATGGAGTTTTGGTTGAAAAACCCATAGCAGATATACAGAGGAAGAAAAGAAAAGGACCAGTCTTGACGCACGTGCCATTAATGCTCTTTTTTGTGCTTTAGACAGAACTGAATTTAACAGGGTGTCTATCTGCACAACGGCTAATGAAGTATAGAAGCTGCTCGAAGTCACACATGAAGGCACGACTCAAGTCAAGGAATCTAAAGTCAGCAGACTTACTCAAGAGTACGAAGCATTCAAAATGAAGCCCAACGAAACAGTTACAAATGTTCGAGAGGTTCTTGGATATTGTAAATCCTTTGTCCTCCCTAGGCAAAGATTACAGTAACCATGAAAAGATTCGCAAACTCCTGCGAGCTCTCACCAAGAACTGGATTCCAAAGGCTACTGCAATCATTGAAGGGAACGATCTCACAACGATGTCCCTAGAAGTACTCATGGGTAAGCTACTCACTCATGAACTGGAGCTACAAGATTTTGAAGAGCCTGCACCAAAGGAGAAGACTATCGCCCTCAAGGCTCAGCATAGAAAAGCTGCTGAAGATGACTCAGACAGCAGTGGATCTAACGCTGAAGATCAAGCACTCCTTGCAAGGAAGTTCAAAAGATTCATGAGACATGAGAAGAGAGTCAAAGAGAACAACAGCAACAACTGGTACCAAGAAGATGCTGTTTGCTCTGGTTGCAAGAAGAAGGGACACATGAAGAAGGATTGTCCCACAAACTCATCATCAAGCAAGAAGAGCAACAGGTATGAAAAAGGGAACCTGAAGAGATCAACATCACGGAAGTATGCCAACACGCATATGGCATGAAAGTGAAGCCAGCGACTCAGAAGACGAACAATCAGAAGACGCTGCAAACGTATGCTTTATGGCATCCAATCAGGTACCTACTGAACCTATAGTTGCTTATGATGACTTCACCTTTGAGCAATTAGGAGATGCCTTCAGTGACCTGATGACTGATTACAGGAAACTGCGTAGTAAGTATCAGACCTCTAAGAAGGTACTCAAAGAGTACAAAGGTGAAATAGGTAGACTAACCGACCTACTAGCTGAGGTTAGAGATAATGTTAGTGAGTCTGGTGAGCTTTCTTCAATAAAGCTTATTACACGAGACTACCAAGTCATCTGAAGAGAAAGACATTATTGACCAACTCAAGGAAGAACTTTCTATAGAGGAAAGTCTTCAATGTGCAAATCAGAATGGAACACTTACTTCTGATTATACTAAGTTGTATGACACTTCCAAAAGATTGGAATTAGGTTAGGAAAACAGCCTGAGCCTGCTGCTTCCTACCCTAACACGTGTCACTTACCGAAAAATCGGAACATTCCCAAGCCAAACACTGTCAGACCTAACCCTATAAAACCTTTACCCCAAAAGGTTAAGCCCAAACAAGATTATAGGTATGCTTCTTCTATACTAGAAAACCCAAACCTACCAACCATGCACACCATCAGCTTTCAACACTCGACATGCACAATGTCATTATTGTGGCCTCATTGGTCATATATCATCTGCATGTAGAATGAGAAAACTTATTGATTTAAATGTTTATGCTTGGATACCTAAAGCTAACAATTCAGGACCCTACAAGAAATGGGTACCAAAGGTTTCATCTGCAAACTGTTTTGTAGGTGGAACACCCTTTACATGCTAGAAGCAAATGGATCCTCGACAGCGGTTGCTCACGGCATATGACCGGTGACGCTGCCCTATTTGCAACACTGTCGAAGAAGAAGAAGGAAGGCTATGTCTCCTTCGGTAATAATTGAAATGGTATATTATTGGTATCGGTGATGTTGGTAAGTCTCCCTATCCTGTGATTAAGGATGTCTGTCTGGTTACCGAGTTAAAACATAACCTACTCAGCATAAGTCATCTAGCTGATCATGGTTATAGCATCAACTTTGGCAAAGACAAATGTACTATAGTTGATAGCTCAACTGGTAGTACTATCTTTGAAGGTATCAGGAAAGACAATATATATGTTTTCTATTTGTTAGAAGAAACTAACATTTCAGGTAGATGCTTAATGGCCAAAGTGATGAGAGTCATCTGTGGCATATGAGACTCGGTCACGCTAATATGGATACAATATCAAGATTATCCACAAAGAAGTTAGTACGTGGTTTACCGGACATTTCATTCTAAAATGATTCGGTATGCAGCCAATGTGAAAGGAACAAAGCTACCAGATCCACATTTAAATCAGTAAACGCAGTATGTACTACTAGACCTCTACAATTGCTTCATATGGACTTATTTGGTCCTAGCAGAGTTGCTAGCCTCGGAGGTAAACTTTATGCTTTTGTAATTGTAGATAATTTCTCTAGATACACGTGGGTATATTTCTTGACACGTAAGAATGATGCATTATCTGAATTTGTCGCCTTTTGCAAGAAAGTTCAGAATGAAAAAGGTTACATGATCACTCGCATTAGAAGCGATCATGGTGGCGAATTCGAGAATGCTAATTTGAGCAATTTTGTGACACACACGGTTTTATACACGAGTTCTCTTGCCCTAGGACTCCACAACAAAATGGAGTTGTGGAACGTAAGAACAACTCTAACCGAAATGGCCAGAGTGATGTTAAACCAGTTTAGTCTACCCAAATATTTCTGGGCTGAAGCTGTCAACACAGCTTGCTTTGTTCTCAATAGAGTTCTAATTCGACCCAAATCGAAGAACTCCATTTGAGTTATGGTTTGATAGAATTCCCTCAGTTTCTTACTTTAGAATTTTTGGTTGTAAATGTTTTATTCTTAATACAAAAGACAATTTGGGAAAATTTAATGAAAAGACCGATGAAGGTATATTTTTAGGTTATGCGGCCAAGAGCAAAGGATACAGAGTCTTCAACAAACGTACCATGATCATCGAAGAGTCAATCAATGTCACTTTTGATGAATTGAATCAAATGACAATTGATGACAATGACGAAGATACATCTGTACCAAGCTCAACTCCAGCTGATTCTCAACCAAGCTCTGCACTAGCTGAACCTCCTAGAGAAGATCCAGGAACCAGCTACCTTCAGAATTTACCGAAAAGGTTGAAATTTACAGCTGATCATCCAAAGAATTTGGTAATTGGTGATATTACCAAGGGAGTAAGTACTCGTACATCCAGTAGAGATATTGTTTCTAGTGTTGCATTTATTTCACAGCTAGAACCCAAAACTATTGATGAAGCATGTAGTGATAGTTTTTGGATAGATGCTATGCAAGAGGAATTAAACCAATTTGAACGGAATCAAGTTTGGGAACTTGTTCCCAGGCCTATTGATCATCCGGTCATTGGCACCCGTTGGGTATTCCGAAACAAACTGAATGAGAATGGTTTAGTGACTCGTAATAAGGCTCGACTCGTAGCTCAAGGATACAATCAAGAAGAAGGTATCGACTATGACGGACTTATGCCCCAGTTGCGAGATTAGAATCCATTCGCATGTTATGTGCATTTGCATGTTTTCATGATTTCAAACTTTTTCAAATGGATGTGAAGAGTGCTGTTTTAAATGGATTTATAAAAGAAGTTTTTGTAGCACAACCTCCAGGTTTCACAGATTTCAAAAATCCAGATCATGTTTTCAAGTTGAAGAAAGCCTTATACGGTTTAAAACAAGCACCTCGTGCTTGGTATGATCGTTTAAGTTCTTTTCTACTTGACAACGGTTTTTCAAAAGGCAAGGTTGACACTACACTGTTTATTAAATCTTTTAATGGTAAGCTGCTTTTAATTCAAATCTATGTTGATGATATTATATTTGGATCTACTGATGAATCTGTGTCAAGAATTTTCTAAGTGTATGCAGAATGAGTTTGAGATGAGCATGATGGAGAGCTGAAATTCTTTCTCGAATTGCAAATCAAACAAACTGATAATGGGACGTTCATAAATCAAGCCAAATATACAAAACTGCTAAAGAAGTTCGATCTGGACAATGTCAAACCTATTGGCACTCCAATGGCAACTTCAACAAAGCTTGATTCAGATGAACAAGGCAAGCCAGTCGACACACGTAAGTATCGAGGTATGATTGGTAGTTTACTTTATTTAACTGCTAGTCGTCCAGATATAATGTTTAGTGTTTGCCTGTGTGCACGTTTTCAAGCTAACCCAAAGGAATCACATCTGTTCGCAGTTAAGCGTATCTTTCGATACCTTAAAGGCACTTCTTCTGTTGGCTTGTGGTATCCCAAAACTAAGTCCTTTGATCTTATTGGTTATTCGAATGCAGATTTTGCCGGATGCAAAGTTGATAGAAAAAGTACAAGTGGCACATGTCATTTCTTAGGCAAAGCTTTAGTCTCTTGGTTTAGTAAAAAGCAAAATTCTGTAGCCCTATCAACAACAGAGGCTGAGTACATCGCCGCAGGACGTTGTTGCGCTCAGATTTTGTGGATGAAACAAACCCTAGAAGACTATGATTTATTTTTCACACATATTTCCATTTTCTGTGATAACACAAGCACTATTAATTTGACTAAGAATCCAGTATGTCACTCTCGTACTAAACATATCGAGATTCGACATCACTTTCTTAGAGATCATCATCAAAATGGAGATATAAACCTTGTGTACATAGATACTGAAAATCAATTAGCTGACATCTTCACTAAACCTCTAGCGGAAGATCGTTTCAATTATTTACGTCGAGAATTAGGAATTTGGATTTCAATAATATTAATTGATTTTGTTTTATGACTATATATCGTTATGCAAAAACTGTGTTAGAGACAAGCCAATAAAGAGTCTGTCTGTCACCACAACTACGGTTGAAGCGAAGCGGTACTTAAGAGTTCTCCGGTGAACCTCCGCCAGCTGGGACAGTACTTCTACAGCTAATCTGAGACAGTTGCTGTGTAACGACATTTAATTCATAAAATAATATTAATTATGTTAATTGAAGGCTAAAATAACTAATCTTTGAATTAAAATTTGAAATGAGACAATGAAAAAGAATGGCCAAAAATCAACTTTATAGAACCCTAGGCGAATTCGGCCAGAGCTCTGACCGAATTCAGCCCGAGTTCGGTTGAGGGTGTCTGGTTATATATACAGAACCCGAGAAGCCTTTCTTCTTCATTGCTTCCAAACTATTTCAAACAGCAGCAGCAGCCGACCCGAGCATCAAAACCCTAGTTCTTCACCACCTTATTCCATCCAATCCAAGTGGTGAAATCTCTCCAAAATTTGGAATCGTGCGGAGATCGTCGTTCTCTACGACATATCTTGATTTCGTGAGGTATAACTCCATCATTCTCCACCTTTCAATTAGTGCATTTTTTTTCAATTTGCACATATGGCACCTAAATTCAATCCATCTAAGAAGAAGAAGACGACCCCTAGTGAGGAAGGGTCATCTTCGCATCCACATACGGATTCACTCTTTTCGCGCCGGTACAAACGAGCGACGGTGCGTTCGACGGGTTTTTCTTTCAAACTCTCGACCAAGCCCTACTGTGGTATGGTAATTTTTCTATGCGATCCATATACACAGGCGCTCCAGTCAAGTGGACTGTATTTCCTGATCATCGTCATTTGTTTGAGGCATTAGGGTTACACTTATTTGTTAAAATTTGCTTCCCTATAGCAACTAATGCCATTAGATTATTCTATTGCAATCTCATATTAGACACTTTTGATGTGACCATACGTGTTGGAGGTATTGATATCAATTTCGATTTCGATGATAGCCTCTTAGCGGAGATCCTTGGTATCCCTAACGAAGGTGAACTGCTAGTTGATATCACTGATTTTGACTTTCCCGAAGGCACGACACTCGCAAGTTTCAAAGCGGAACTCTGTGCACCTGATAGAGTACGCTCTGGAAAGTTCAAGGCTAACAACCTGAACTTGTTTAACTATGAATTGCATCGCATCATCTATTCCACTATTCTTCCAAAATCCACTTCAAAGGATGATGTGACTTCTCTGAGCTGTCCGCCATGTACCACATTCTTAAGGGGATTCCATTTTCTGCCCCTAAGACCATGATTCAGATGATGGGTCGTTGTCGTGCAAGAGATAGAAATCTCTCTTACGCGATGATTCTCCCACGCATCTTTCACCGCTTCGATATCGATCTGTCGGCTTGTACTCAGGACCCTGAGCCCAAGTTTCTTCAGTTATCTCGTCGCAGCATGACTGCTACAGCTCCACCTCCTGCTCCTCCTACTGCACCTCCTCCACCACCTCATCAGTATGCCTTGACATTTGAGGGCATCCATCAGCATTTATCTGCTTTGCACGTCTCGATGACGGACATGGCTCGCGAGCGTGAGTTCCGCGACGTCACCCGTTATCAGGCGATTGCAAACTCCTTGGCTGATCTTCGTTTCGCTCAGACTGGTCATTCAGCCGGTTCCATCCCTCGAGATCCAGCTTTTTCGGGTTACCACTGTGAGGATGAGGCTGTCCATGCCTACTTCCAGCCAGGTAACGCCTATGATTGGTATCGTGCACCTCGTGACTACGTTGGTGAGTTCTATGCTGGCGCCCCTACTCATCCTTCTGGCGCTGGTACTTCTGTTGCTGGTCCTTCAGGACATGCTGGTCGAGCTGATGTTGGTGATGACGAGGATATGATGAGGAGATGTGATTTGATTTTTTAGTGACATTTTATTGTACACTTGGAAATGCTCCAACATTCCAAGTTTTTATCAGTATTTATTTTATCAGTACTTTCTAGTTATTATCAACACTTTGTAGCTCATGGACATGTTTATGATGTTTTCAGTTATGACATTTCAGCTTATTTCAGCACTTTGTTTTAATTATTAGCACTATCTCTTTATACTGCTTCTTCATTACAAACTGCCTGTGAAATAGCATGCCTGAGATTTTTTTTAAAAACAATACATGCCTGTAATAATAAATCTGTAGAAACAATACATGTTGTAATGTGTTTCTCATAATTTTTTATGTTTTCTCACTACTTGTTACTTATGCATGGATTGCGGGGGAGCCTTCTCTTGTGCAATTATTTTGCTAAGTGACAAAGGGGGAGAAAATTAAAGATCTAACATTTTTTTTTGAGATAATACAGGACATGAACAATTTCAACTTTTTGATATTTTGAACAAGCTTAGCTTAATGTTATATCATAGTTTGTCAATTATCAAAATGGGGGAGATTGTTGGCCCATTGGTCATATGGTCAACCTGATTTTAATAATTGATCAAACTCTGTCTGGATATACGAAGCTAGTCGGAACATCTCGGATTCTTGGACATGATCAAGATTGGCTATCCACTCCATTCAAGACCGAAGATCTGTTTGCCTACTCGAGTCTGTAATTCCTTATGCAATATATTTTTCATTTTATTTGAGTCTAGGAATATGTTGTACACCGAGTCGTACTGGTAAATAGGCTATCCCTCAAATGAGTTCAAAATGTTTTTAATGACCTCTCACAAAGGTTTACAAAAAGGTTTTCAAAAAAGTTTTCAAAAATCACCAAAAGCTTTTTCAAAAACCCTAACTAAACCCTGACTTAACCCTGACAGAACTCGGACCGAGTTCGGCCAGAGTTCGGCCAGAGTTCGGTTGGTGGCCGTTGTGATTTTGAATCTTTGGAACTTGGTCCTCCTGCAGTTGCGGATTTGACCGAGATTTGCTCAAAGAGTTCTGTCCGAATTCTGCCTGAATTCTGACAGAAGTCTGCATTTGGAACTCCTATAAATAGAGAAGGATTTCGATCATTTCAATTCACTCATTCACTTTCAATCTTCTCTCTATCTAAAGCTTTCAGTCTTTCAAAGAGTTTTTCTAGAGCTTTCAATTTCAGATCCCAAGCCAGTTACAATCCTCTAGTCAATTTGCCAGTGCGGTATGGTCTAGAAGTTTCTGAGAGATTGTAATCAGAAGGCTTGATTGAAGAATACCTCTTCACATTTGAAGTTGGACGAGTTCTTCGTATCAAAGCTCGCGTTGTAGAAGTTGCAAGGACTTCGTAAGAAAACTTGCAGTTTTTCCAATAGTGGATTCAACTGGTAGCAAGAGTTCTACCGACTGGATTAGTCCTCAACAGAGGGATACCAGTATACATCGCTGTCTTTGCGTTTGCTCTCTTAACTTTGCCTTTACATTATTTTAGTTGTGATTAATATTCTGTGATTGTGCTGCTAACATTTTAATTAGCATTTTTCTGCTGCCAACTCTATTCACCCCCTCTCTAGAGTATTACGCTTTACTATTTCGTTCCTACACATTGAACACTAAGTCATAGAACATCGAATAACTGTATCGAGACGTGCATCAAGTACACGAGTCGGAGAATATTGAATAACTGTATTGAAGCGTGCATATGTGCACGGGGCTTATGAAATATGGCTTCGTATGCAGAGTGAGCAGTTGTGGCACAAATGCCACAAGACTGCTGATATGTAAATGATAGGTTTCATCAGCGAATTGAACAGTTATGGTTCGAAACCATGAAACTGTTGGATATGATATATTGTCTTGGGATGTTCGGAGCCTACGGGTCGTTCATCGGAACATTGAGTTGAGACATGTTGCCATTCGAAACACTGACCGGATATGTTGTGATAGCATGAGATGCTAAAATGTTGCGAGTGGATATGTTTAATTGTTTTACTTTCCTTTCAATACCATGTTTGTGTTTTATAGTCAACTATTCATGCATTCGTATGGTCACGGACGACCTGTGCACAAGGCGTTGGGTTCCTCAAACGAGATAGGCTCCGGGGCATCAGGATCGTTCGACCTAGGAGGAATATTATTTCATCGTGCCATATGATGTATGAAACGACATGGGGTATTGCGGGACTATCAGTTGGGCTTGCGACCCAATTGGTGGGTGCGACCGTAATACGGACTAGATGATGCCTTCGGTAGGGCTAGCAATCCGCATGCGATGTATTAGTTATCTATCCATGAATATTGTCTTAAATAATGGCATGTTTGTCGCCAGTGACCTTCATATAGATAGGTATCGGCATGCTAACTTATGTCTGGTGCAGGGACACAAATCCTTACACATTTATATCACAATTGTTAGCTTTAACATGACAGGGAAGGATGATATATCATCTTGCATCAGTGCAAGGGTGAGTGCATCAAATGAATAAGAAGTTGCTGCAAAGTGACGTAGTTGATATGTTTCGAGTTTTACTTATGCGATTAAGTGTAACATGCATACATGCATTCCTTCTTTTGAAATATGCCATGCAACTAATCTTAAGGCAAAATAGAAAGATCACCAAGGAAACTGCATGCTTCACATAATTACTTAGTGTCGATTTAGGCGAGTGAGTTTTCCCCCACCAGTGCAAGATGTGTACTGATACCCCAATTCCCAGGTATGAAACGACTTGGACATGTTGAGGCATCAGGGCTCGGACTTGCAACATGAAGATGTTCGGCCGAGGATGCTGCCTGGATATAGAACACATGATGTATGGCACGATAAAATCCTTTATGAGGTAGAGAGATCATGAGTGTTGTAAGTCAATTTGGCATATTCATTTGGGACTATCGAGAGCCTTTGTAATTAGCTTCATTATCAATAAAGAGATTGTTCATATACTCTACTTTACCTTAAATATGATTCAGTTTCTTCTGCTGCGAACAGTGTTTTAGAAATCGGTTTTAGGCGGCGCCTAGGCGTTGGGCGGCCACCCACCGCCCAATATTCGGCTGGAGGCGGCTCGTAGGCGTTTGGGGGGAAAAGACGGTTCCAGGCGGCCGCCTATGAGCAGGCGCTTGGGGAAGAAGGCGGTCGCCTGAAAATTTTTGAATTTTTTTTAATTCAAAAGAACCCATACCCGTTAACCCGACTCGTTTGTTTACATACCTAATTAACAAGAGCAGCAGCAACAGCAGCATCATTCAGCAGCAGCAGCAGCATCATTCAGCAGTAGTAGCAGAGGAGAAAAAGAAGAAGCAGCGGCAACAACAACGAGAGGTAACCTTCTTCTTCTTCTTCTTCTCCTTCTTCTTCAGCCGATTCTTTTTTTCCTTTTTCCTTTCTCGATCAGTTGCCAGCTGCTTCTGCAGCTTCCCTTTTTTTTTTTCTCTCAGAGTCTCTCTCTGGGGGCTTGGCTTGAGAAATAAATAGTGAGTCAGATGGAATCATGAATCACAGTTGACCGAAAAAAAGACTGTCACATTTAATTTAAAAAATAATGAGTTTGAATCACTGTTACTTTTTTCCTTTTTTTGTTCAGTAGATAGAAAAAAATAGATGTATTGAATCAATTATTTAATAATGTTTGACTTATGTTTCATTGAAATTGAATTTCTATTTGCTAATAATTGTAATTTCATTCTCTCAATAGTACTTTGGTGGTCAAACTATGGAGGTTCTACCCCCAATTTGTTGAGAATTGCAAAAAAATTTCTAGCTTTAACTACAAGTTCTTCCGGATGTGAGAGAAATTGGAGCACATATGAGGGGGTAAGTATCTAACTTTGTATAATTTTTTTCAAGTTACTACTTCGATATTAATTTCAATAATAAAATACATATCTAACTTTATATGATTTTTTTTCATGTAGATACATACAAAGAAAAGAAATATACTAGATGTGGAAAGGTTGAACAATCTAGTCTACGTGCAATTCAATGCAAAATTCATAAACAAGAAGAGAAAAGAGGTGACTAATAATGTGCTATATTCTAATGTGCCAACACATGCTCAAGGGTGGGTGGTAGAGGGTGGTGACGATGATGAAGATGATAGTGTACCACACTCAGGACTTTCTTGGGCAATGGTTGCACAAGTATCGGGTGTGAACGACTACTTACAACCTAGAAGAAGTACCAGAAATGTCGTGCCAGAACAAAAAGTTGAATCGGATGATGGCACCGAAGATGGAGGAGATGAGGATATTAAGTGTGAATCTGATGATCCTTCTACACCTTTTGTTGACTATGAAAATGAAGAAGTGGGGTCCGTGCCGATGGACACTTAGAGGAAAGAGATGGGATATTGTTATTTTTATTTTTATTGCTATTGCTATCTTTTGTTAGTGTAACTATTTGAATTGTGTTTGAAACTTTGAACTTCTAGTCTTGTACTATAAATTTGACTATGTTTAGTTATTATGAGAGCCTTTGAATTTGGGGTATAATTTTTTACTTAAGCATATTTTTAATTCATATATATATATATATATATATATATATATATATATATATATATATATATATATATATATATTTTGGAATAAGGGTGAATTTATTCCTTGCATATAGCGGAAAAGGTATTAAAGTACAACATCACAACTCTCCATGCCCCAAAAAAATTATGGGGCCATTACAGATACATCGAATTCTATATTATGTAGAATTCCAATAGGGGGGTAGTCAAGCCCTCAAAGATACGTCTGTTCCGCTCCTTCCAGATGTGCCAAACACGCAGCAAGACGAACTCTGGCTCTTCTAGCCCACCCCGGATCCCGGCCTCTGTGATCTCGGATCCAGCTGAGAATGCTCCGGATGTCTCGGTCAACCCCAACTCCTCTCAGCTGTGCACACTGCTCAGTCCAAATGTGCCAGGTCAACGGGCAACCAAAGAATAGATGTCCCATAGATTCTTCCTCATTACATAGCACACATTTGGCATCCGGGATCTGCATCCCAAACCGGAGGAGTCTGTCTCTCGTCATCAGTCTACCTTGGAGGAGACGATATGCACATAGTTGCATTTTCCGTGCAATGCCCTTGCCCCAAATGAAGTCCACCTCCTCAGCCTGGTCGTGGTGTGTCCGAACCAAGTCGTAGCAACTACGGAAACAGAATAGCCCTGATCCGCCCCCCGTACCTGGACCGGCCCAGCTCCAGGAATCCTCATGCTGGCTAGCGTCAATAGTAACAAGGTGAATCTCCTCGGCAAGCTGAGCAGTATGTGGATAACCCTCCGGCCTCCAAACTCCATCTCTGATGATCCTACTACATGTGAGCCCCCTGCCCGTTCTCTGTCCAGCTGCCCTCCCAGTATATCGAGAAGGGATCTGGAACCCAACCAAGGGTCTAGCCAAAGGTCAGTGGTCGTCCCATCCTTCATGTGCCTGCGGATAGCAGTCTGGAGCACCGGTCTACATCTCAGGATGGCCTTAAACGTGACCGAGAAATTGTTATCTATCCTGCAGGCCCAGAAGTTGGTCCTCCTCAGGTATCTGTTCGCCATCCAATCCGCCCAGAGCGATCCCCCCTTGATGAATCTCCAAGCCATCTTCACACACGCTGCCTTCCTAACCGCATGGAGAGGCCTCAACCCAACTCCTCCTTCCTCCCGAGGCCGGCATAATTGGTCCCAGGATATCGCATGTATCCCTCCCCTCCAGATGAAGTCAGCACAGATGGCCTCCACTCTCCGAATAGTAGCCGTGGGGATCTGGATAGACTGGAACCAGAACATCGTGATGCCTACAATAACTGAACGCACCAACTCAATCCGTCCGCCAAATGATAGACCCGCCGCTTGCCATCCTTCCACTCTCCTCTGCGTGAAGTCCACCAAGCTGTGACAATCCTGCTCTCGGGCATAGTTGACCGTCAGCGGGACCCCCAGTATTTCACTGGGAGCTCGTCTGTCCACACCTAAAGCGAAGGCTCTCTCCTCCTGAAGTGTACACCGGGAACTGAAGTAGACTCTGCTCTTCTCCGGTTTAACTGGAGCCCAGAAAGCCGCCCGAACTCCTCCATGTCAGATAGCGCTCTCATACCCCTCATGGAAGGCTGGAGTAGCATCAATAAATCGTCAGCATTGATCAAATGGGATACAGCTGGACTCACCAACCGGAAAAGGGGAACAATCCTCCCGCTATGCACTGCCACATCCATCATACAAGTAAAGTACTCCATCACCAAGGTAAAAAGATAAGGGGAGAGGGGTCGCCCTGCCTCAACCCCCTGTTGCTACTGAAGTAGCCATGCGGCGTGCCCTGGATGAGGACAGAGAAGGTAGGGGAGCAAATGCACTCCCTCACCCTCGCAACCCACCTCTCGTCAAACCCCATGGCAAGCATCAAATGGCACAGGAAGTCCCGGTTGACCGTGTCAAACGCTTTCGGAGGTCAAGTTTCACACAAGCCTTCATCCCCCCGGTTTGCTGAACTCACTCACCATCTCGTGAGCTAGAAGGCTGTGCTCCGCTATCGACCGGCCCTTGATGAACGCTGCTTGATTTTGGGACACTAATCCCTGCATAATCCCCTCCATACGCCTGCACATAAGATGAGTGATAATCTTGTAAAGAAAATTACAGCAAGCAATGGGCCGAAAGTCTGCAAGTGAGGTCGCTCCCTCCTTCTTAGGAACCAGCGTCAAAAAAGTATGGTTCATCTCCTTCAGGAGCCGGCCCTCCACAAAGAACTCCTGAACCGCTGCCAGAACAGGTGCCTTAAGCACACCCCAGTGTCGCTTAAAGAACCCAGAAGAGAAGCCATCAGGCCCAGGAGCTTTGTTGGGATTAGCCTTCATCACAATATCTTCCACCTCCTCCATCCTCACCGGTGCCAAGAGCAGACTGTTCCCGTGTCGGGACACCAGTCTCTTCGTAACCAGGGCCGGAAACATGCAAGAGTAGTCCGTCTGCTGATATAAGTCAGTGTAGAATCTGACGGCCTTCCTGAATCTCTACCGGGTCTCCAACAAGCGACCCTCAGCATTCAGGAGTCTGGGAATGCTGTTCCGGTGCTGACGGGTGCGGATCACATCATAAAAGAATTTGGAGCAGCGGTCTCCATCTTTGAGCCAGGTGCATTTAGCCCTCTGTGCCGCACTGATCTCCTCCTGCAGTCTCATGATGCTAACCTCCTCAATCAGGGTCTTCTTCTTAGCCGCCAGCTCCCCGTTCAGAATGTCAGATTGAAGGGCCACCTGAGTGTCCCGAAGCTCTGCTTCCTTCTCCGCCAGGGAAGTCCGTGGTCTCGTCTTCACCCACCCCCTGATGACCCGCTTGAGCTGCTTGAGCTTGTGAACCATGCGGAATTGGGCCGTGCCGTCCCGGAAGTGTGCATCTCTCTCATAACCACCTCCTCATACCTGGTGATAAATACCAGCTGTTGTTATACCGAAACGGCCTCGCCCTCAAAGTGGGTCTCTCATATAGGCCCATCCGGATAGGAGAATGGTCGCTAGTACCCGCCGCCAGACCTTCCGCCACCGAGTTCGGAAAGCACCTGAACCACTCACTATTGCCCAATGCCCGATCCAGCTGACAAGCAATACGATTCTGAGTAGCCTTGTTGTGCCAGGTCCAAATATGTCCAGCTCGCTCCAGCCCCCGCATACCTGACATAAGAAGACACCTCTGGAAGTCGTATAAAATCGAGTCCGGAACATGCCGGCCTCCCACCTTCTCTTGGCGAAGCAACATAGCATTGAAGTCCCCCATGATGAGCAGGGAAAGATGCATGTTGTCCGCCATACGACCCATAAGCACAATATCCTCCCACAGAGCCTCCCGGAGTCTCCGGTCATTGTGCCCATATACAGCACCCAGGATGAATCGGAACCCACCTTTATTCTCAAAAGTAACACCGATGAGTTGCTCTGACTTATGAATCTGAACCCCCACCCAGCTACCTGTGTTCCACCTAACCCAGATCCTTGCCATACCGCAAAGATCTAGGTTGTGAATGTGATCCCAGGCTGCCGGAGTCCGACGTGAGAGCATAGCGGCCCCTCGAATCTTCGTCTCCAGCAGAATAGCAATGTCAATGCTCTCTCCTCAGCACCCCTCTAATCTCCCTCAATCGGCCAATGGAATACCCCCTCTAATGTTCCATGCTAGGACCGACATCTAAATAAAAGATGATGGGTCCCCCTGAAACTCCTCTGGATCGACACTCGAGGGAAGTGTCTTATCCGCCTGCTCAAGGACTGCATCAACCATGGAGGAAGGGGCAAGATGGGCCTGAATCCTGCGAAGAGTAAGTGTCCAGTCAGGATTGGGGTCAGTCTGGTCCATATCCCTCACCTGGGGAATATCCTCCAATGTGGCCGGAGCGTGTCTCTTCCTGCTGTTGTAAACCATAAGTGCCGTGGAGGCCTCCACCCCTTCTGACCACTATCCGCCGCACTCATACCCCTGGTCACCATAGTCCTCCGTAGCCTGAACGGAACCAGTGCACCCTGCATGCTCTCCTGTCTCTGTGGTGGTCCTGCCTCCAGTCTCCTATCAATCTCCATAACTGTGTCTTCCTCCATGTGTCGTTCCGGCGCCGTCTCCTCAGGCAAGTGACTGGGGGCCCGCCTCCTTCTCATGTGCCTCCGTCTGTACCATCTCCGTCCGAGGTGTCTCCGTCTGGGCCGCCTGAGGCCTGGCGGACTCCTTCCCCTTATAGTTGCACGCACTAGTAATGTGTCCAAAGCACTCGCAGTACGAACACATGGGTGGGACCCAATCATACTCCACAGACTGCGTCAGAACCTCTCCAGATGGTACCTGATACTCAAGCACGCTCGGGAGCTCCGAGCCTGCCTTTATTTCCACAAGACTCTGGCGTACATTATTCTGGATCGGAAAGTAGTGGCCTCATCTGCCTTGATCGGCTTCCCCACGAGGCTGGCGAGTCTCATGAGAAGTGGGATGCTCCAATATTGAACTGGAATTCTGGAAACCGGATCCAGACGGGGATGGCATTCAACACTTCCTTCTCACACCTCAGAGCCGGTGTCCATTCCTTCAAAATAATGAGTCTCCCATCAAACGACCATGGCCCTCCCTGCACAATCCTGGTCACATCCTCCGCCAGCCCAAACTTGACATAGTAAAATCCATTCTCCCGAGAGAAGAATTCCATGCTGCCTTTGGGCCTCCAGACTCTCTCCGCATAACCCCGGATTTGGCCATAGAACGGCTTATTCCCTAACACATATAGCACTAAGGTGTTCTTCCAGAAATCAGCGACCTTCGCTATTTCCTCTGCGGGGAAGTAATCCCTGAGTCCTCCACTAACCGCCATCGGGGTAACATATTCCATTGACATCGGGCTTTTCGACGCCACTGGGGTGCAGACCTCCTTCCATGACCGAGGCCTCTGCTCCTCAGAGGGGGTCCTGGTTGGAGGATTCGCAGCTACCGGGCCCTGCCTACCAGTATCGACGGCAACACCCTTTCCCTTCTCAGCTGCCGTCGCCTTTGGCCGTAACCCAGACACAGTGCGAACCATATTTTCCCCTCGGTGATGAGGATCGACAGTACCTCTTGGAGGTCGGCTTCCAGAATTCCCTTGGTTCTGAGCCCGTCGTCGCCCTCCGGCCCGTCGTCTCACCACCGTTTGCCAGCCTGCCTCTCCAGTCCCGTCCGTCCCCAGTGTAGACCCCGACCCGAATTCAAAAGTCGGTGCCGTATCTCCACCCGCTCCTGAACCCCCAATCGTGGGGGTCCCGATAGATCCAGCCGACCCCCTCCCGCCGTGGTGCGCCCCGCCGCCGCCCGACCCCTTGCCCGATCCGCCGTTGCCCGGCCCTCCCCCACCTGGGGGGTCCGCCCCCCCCTTCCTCTATCGCCCGACCCCCCCTCCTCCGCCTAGGGGGTCTCCCTGCCGCCGCCGCCGCATAGGTGGTCCGACCCCCCCCCCCCCCCCCCCCCCCCCCCCCCCCCCCCCCCCCCCCCCGCAGGTGTCGCCCGACCCCCCCCCTCCGCCTGGGGGGGTCACCAAACTCCGCCGCCGCCTGGGGGAATTGATCCCCCCCCGCCTGTTTCGCCCGACCCCCCTCCTCCGCCTGGGGGGGTCACCGCTCCTCCGCCGCCCGCCAAACGGAGCCGCCTTCCCCCCCTTCCCACCTTTCCTCCGGACTCCTCCTTCGAGAGGGTCTGGGGGGCGGGGGGGGGGGGGGGGGGGGTGCCGTCGCCTTCGACAAGTAAACCCTAGCAGAGCTCATAACCGGCCAAATTTTTTTCCCATATATATATATATATATATATATATATATATATATATATATATATATATATTACTATGCGCCGACCGTCTAATATTAGAAGGCATCGCCTAGGCTGCCTAGGCGCTAGGCGGTGGGTGGCCGTCCGCCTACCGCTTAGCTCCTTTTACAACCTTGGCTGTGAATTGAGATAATCATAAATGATTTATCATCTTACCTTGTACTAGTGCAACTCCAGACTCGTACGACATCACGTCCCATTAGGGACGATCGATTCGGCAGAAATCGATGCAAGGACGAACGATCTCGCAGGTCGGGACGTGACAATAGCATTTCAGGCTACGCGACCTTCGAATACACAAGTATCCATATTAGCGATTGTCGCGTGTAAGTTCTAGGATATAGTCAATAATAAGTCTAATAACAACATGAAATAAAATACATCTCATTCACAACATAACTAGATTTCTATACATTAGTGATAGGTACATGTCTTCTAATAATTACCCTTCCATACATAATATTACACATCATACATATAGTTACAAAAAGAATATAGTTTCAAACTATTATACATCTCGATTTTGCATGAGTAATACACCCAAAATATAGACCTAACATAAGCATTCTACTCCTGGTCTTCATCCTCATCTTCTTCGTACATGGATAAATCATATTCAACATTAGCATCAATGCCTGGGGAGGAAAGAAACCAAGGTCTGTCAGGGCAAACCAACAAGTGCTCAAAGCAAACGAAGAGGTCAAAAGCAAAATTGGACATATACAATATGAGTGAGTTGTAAAGGTGTACAATGTATATAATATGAAATTTGGATCTTCATGAATACACTTTATGGAAAGCAACATTCGGTTTTGAGTTTAATCCTTAACACTCATCTTGTATACTAGTGATCGAGTATCATGAAAATTGAAAATCTTATTCTAGTCCAACACATGGTTTCAAGCACATGTTGCATCTTACTAGGATAGTGTAAAATCCCTAAACAACATGATTATTTAAGTCAAGTTTCAGTATATGATAATTAATTCATATAAAGTTTCATGATTATTCAAGTGAGGTTCTTTGGACCGGTTGATTATTTATGTAAAGTTTTCAGGATGTGATGATAGCCCGGCATACCTCCGCATGAGCCTCATCATGGTGGCATGAGTGCTCGACATGCCTTTGTAGAGTGCCTCGTCATAGTATCAAGAAAGCTCTGCATTCACTGTAGGTAGCCATTATGATGACATGAAAGCCTAACGTACCTCCGAAGAGAGCCTTATCATGGTCATCATGAGGGCATGAAAGCCTGACGTACCTCTGAAGAAAGCCTTATCATGGTCGCATGAAAGCCCGACGTATCTTAGAAGTGAGCCTCAATGAAATAACAATATTATCGATGAAAACTTGTTGATATTCTTGTATTTGTCAAGTAAATTCTTAAGAGTATAAATAAATTTAAATATGATATAAATAGTATGTCAATTTAATAAGAGTTCCAATAAGTTTTGGGTTTGTTTAGAGTTGTAACTCAGCTTGGACAACTCTAAGTTGGATATATTTGCCTTTATCTTCAAAATTTTGCAAACAAAATAAACAAAAGTTAAAGGTTACCGGCCTTCGTGGAAGTCACGCACAAAACACTGCCCTAAGGGTTAATCTGGGTATATGTGCAGACTTTTTCGAATGCTCCTAGTGGTAGAACCCCCACTCTACTGGTATCTTGTCGTCGCACACAACTCGGGAAGATTGACCCTGACTTAGCTCTTGCCCAGAGCACAAAAATAATGAACAGAAATGTGAAAACAAAGATTTTATGAATGAAATTTTTTTTTGTCCCAACAACAAAGGAATATGTGATTATATAGTATAGGCAAATATCTAAAAGGAATGAATGAGATTAAAATGAAATCAGTAGTAATGAATTAAAATGAAATCAATAGCAATGAATAGGATTTAGTGAATTAAAAAAAACAATAGCAATGAATAGGATTTAGTGAATTAAAAAATGAAATCAATATTCCTACAAGCTAGCAGTTGGAGCAAAATAATTTCCAACGTACACATATACATTGAAGGAGAAGAAATGTTTGGACTTGATTTTTTCTTTACTACAACATTAGTTGTATACAACAATCTCCTCCAAAAATCAAGTTCCGAAAGAAGAGAAAAGACAAAAATGGGCAAGTGTATACTATGCATAGATGAGATGGACTGCAACATTGAATCTCACTTAGTGACTATTGTCTATCTGAAGAAGAGCTTGATAGACTATACCTTAAATCAGTCTTCTTGAATCAGATTCAGACAATAGCACACATAGTACGTTAGAGGTTCTTGGGTCTATCGGTTGGCGCGTTTGATTGGCCATGCACACTTTTCCATATTCATGAGAGTTGTTTAGGATCGTCTTGTCCTATAGTCGCGGCCTTCACGACCTCTCGTTATCAAAGGGTTGGTGATTGGAGTAAACCCTGTATAATCATGCTTGGACCTATTAAGAGTTTTTAAAACTCATCCTAACCAAATCACATTCTCCATAGGGATGGGGTATCCATATACAACATTGTACAGCCTCTTAGGCATTATTTTAAGAGAATTTAATCTCAGGGTCAGTGTTCCATAATAGTCACCTAAGTCCAGCTTGTTCCTACCCATTGAACCTGCTTCTTGCGATCTCCAGTCAGACTCGGTTGGGATGCCATTGCTGGTGACTTATTTATGGGCTTAACCCCATCCCCTTGATGATTCTAGGATTAATTTTCTAGACAAACTCTTCGTCAAGAGTAAACAAACTCTTCGTTTCAAGAGATCTGTAAAGTTCTTTTTAACTTTTATAGTCAAGAACCACATTTTTATTTTTATTTTTAATGTTTTAAAATGCAGCTACAGGTACCTGTTCATCTTAGAATTCATAATATCATACTTTTAGCATAATTTTAAAACAAATGTCGGGTACATAAATATGTGGATCATATATATGCATAATAAGATGCTTGATCTATTCAGTTTCATTATATCATAGAGTCATAGCACAAGTAAAATTGGCCTTGATATATTTGATATATACATAGTAAGATATCTGAGCCATTCAACTTCAGCACGAACTATGTTTAAATATACTATTTCAAATTCTTTGATACTCCTAGCTATGCTAGTTTGTCATAAGGACCTATCAACCTATGAGTATCTAAGTTGTTCCATAGGTGAAACCTTACATCTTAGTGATCTTTAATGTTTTTATATCCAAAGAAATGTCATATAATGACTCAGAAAATACTTAAAGTTCTATGAAACCAATTGTAGTCCATTTCTTTATGAACTTTTGGTTTGACTAAGCCAGATGTTTGGATTACTCCTAAATGATACTCTATGTCCTCAGAATCCATTTAACAAAATATGTGATTCCACCAATTGTTAATATAAACCTTAGGATAGTGAGTCAAAATCATCTGACTCTGTCACCTCTTAAAGTAAGACAATATCTTTCAGTCCTAAAGATTTATCTTTACTAGCCATGTTTGCAAAAATGACAGTCTAAAGTACTAGAATAATAGTTTAAGTGATTTTGCTAATCAACTTTAAAAATATTTAGTCTATCAAGTGTTGATTAACTTGGGTTAGCTGTAGGGGCCAGTTCCCAGCTAGCGGAGGTCCACAGGGAGACGATTAAGTATCGTGTCCCTTAGGGCTATTTTTGTCCCGTTGACAGAAGGACACTTTCGGCTTGTACCCAAAATAATCTCAACTTTTAAAACTTTAGATTTAAAGGAATTGCAATTTCACTGACTACTTTCTTGTGACTAAATTGTTTTAATGAGTCGAAATAATTATAGCGTCACGGAATAAAAGCAAAGACAAAGTTTGTCTAAATATTGTGACAGTCAGTATAGTGATTTCTTTCTGACTAGAAATTCTAATCCTGTGATAATATAGTTATTTAAGGTTCAAACATGTAAACCGATCAAGAAAAAAATATTATCTATTATTACCATATTCTACATACAGAAACCAAGAATGGTGGCTCACATACTTCATATATTTGTCCAACTAAACTTAGTTGTCAAAATGAATAGAATATGTGAATTATAAATGTGAAAAATTACCTTTTTCATGTGTTCGAAGCAATTTTGTACTTCTTGATTTCGGCTTAGTAATAGCATTTCAGAATAAACGTCATTTGTACATTGTTTTGAGATAGTTCTATAATCTCACCGACATCCAATTTTGCCAAGAATTTGGAAAAAGTAAAATTTTATAAACATTAAGTTTAGAATAATAAAGCGAAGAACTTTGTATTACTTACCTTATGCCTTAGCATGTTTGCTCCTTTTCTAACATGTCGTAACTTCTAATGCTTCTGACTTGAAGAAATAACATTACAAAGATCATGTCCGAAAAAGATAAAAATTTCTAACAATTCGGTCTTGAAGAAAATAAATATTAGTTTATATATATATTCTTGCTCCAGACTTGTTAGAAATATTAGAAGAAATAACATTACCTTATGCCTTAGCATGTTTGCTCCAGACTGTCACACTCGAAGAAGATGTGTCTAATAGATTCTTGCTCCAGACTGCACAACACACACTTGGGATCTGGGACCGACAGTCCAAAAGAACTCAACCGATCCCTAGTCAAAAGACGACCCAGAAGGAGCTTGTAGATACAAAGCTGCATCTTCCTGGCCAGACCCTTGCACCATACGAACTCGTAGTCAGGACTCTGAGGAAAAGCGCGCCGTATGAGATTGTAGCACCTCCGGAATTGGAACTCCCCTGTTCCCGGAGACGCTCCCGTCGGCTCCCAAATTCACCGATCAACAGGCAAGTCCGGATCAATGGCAATAGTACTAATGATCCCACCCAGCTCCACGGTAAATCGATAAGTCTTCGGCCTCCACACCCGGTCGCGAATGATCCGACTACACGTCAGGTCCCGCCTATCCTCCTGGTGTGTCTGAGCCCCCTTAATGTCCAATAACGAGCGCCGATCTATCCAAGGATCCCGCCAGAGGTCCGTTCCAGACCCATCCTTCATGACCTTCCTGATAACAGATTTAAGAATCCCCCTGTGTCTCAGGACAGTCTTGAACATGACGGAGTGATTTTTGTCAGTAACACATGTCCAAAAGTTGCCCTGCTTCACGTATCTGCTATGCATCCAGGTAGCCCAGAGAGACCCTCCATTGATGAATTTCCATGCCAGTTTAAGCGCGGAGGCCTCCCTAATCTCCAGTAATGGCCTAAGCCCCACACCTCCCTCCTTCCTGGGACGACAGAGTTGTTCCCAAGAGATCGCATGCATACCCTCCCGCCAAATAAAATATGCACATATCCGATCCACTTTCCTAACAGTGGCAATAGGAAGGAGGATGGATTGTAGCTAGAAGTGAGCAACAACCGTAATCACCGATCTAACCAGCTCGATACGTCCTCCAAATGACAATCCCGAGGCTTGCCAACCTTCCACTCTCCTCTGGACGTACTCCACCAAACTATGACAGTCCTGATCCCGCGCATAGTTGACCGTTGGAGGAACTCCTAAGTAGCGCACCGGAAGATCACTCCTCTCGATTCCCAGCACGTCAGCCCGTTCCTCCTTCTGGGGACATAAGGAGCTGAAGTACACCCGGCTCTTCTCCCTGTTTAGCTGAAGGCCCGAGAGGGAATGCAACTCTCCCATAATCTCTGCAAGCGTCTGCATACCCTCCGACGAAGGCTGAATAAACACCAAGAGATCATCAGCATAAATGAGATGGGTGACTGGGGGATCCACTCTCCGGAACAATGGGACCAGCCTCCTTCGGTGCACTGCTAAATCCATCAGGCATGTGAAGTATTCCATAACAAGCGTGAACAGGTAAGGAGATAGGGGGTCGCCTTACCTAAGCCCACGATTGCTTTGGAAGTAACCATAGGGGATGTCCTGGATAAGGACAGAGAAAGAGGGGGACGTGATGCACTCCTGGATCAGAGCAACCCAGTGGACCCAAATCCCATGGCGGACATCAGATGGCAGAGGAAGTCTCAATTGACCATGTCATACGTCTTTCTCAGATCCAGTTTCACGCATGCCTTCTCCCCCCCGGGTTTGCTAAAACCTCTCACCATCTCATGAGCCAGGAGGCTGTGCTCAGCAATCGACCTCCCCTTGATAAACGCAGCCTGGTTCGGAGATACCAAGTCCTGCATGATCCCCTCCATCCGCCGGCACATAAGGTGCGTAATTATCTTATAAAGATAATTACAGCACGCAATAGGTCCGAAGTCCGCCAGCGCTGTCGCTCCCTCCTTCTTAGTCACCAAGGTCAGGAAGGTGTGGTTCAGCTCTTTCAGCAGCTTCCCTTTGGTGAAGAATTCCTGTACCACCTCCAAGACCTGATGCTTCAGAGTGTCCCAGTGGCGTTTGTAGAACCCACTGCTAAAACCATCCGGTCCGGGAGCCTTGTTGGGATCCGTCTGCTTGACAATAGCTTCCACCCCCTCCAATGTAACAGGGGAAAGAAGAATGCTATTCCCATACGGAGTCACCAATCTCTTCGTAACTATCTCTGGGAACACAGACAGGTAGTCAGTCTGGAAATATAACTCAGAATAGTACCTGACCGCCTCGTCCTGGATCGCAGCCGGCTCCCCCACAAGATTGCCATCCACATCCAGAAGCTGGGAGATGTGATTCCTATGCTGTCTGGTCCGGATGACATCATAGAAAAACTTGGAGCACCGGTCGTCGTCCTTGAGCCAGGAGCATTTGACACGCTGAGCCGTGCTAATCTCCTTCTGCAGCCGCAAGATGTTGACTTCTTCGATCAGCTCCTTCTCTCTAGTCGCCAGGTCCCCATTGAGCATGTCAGCTTGCATGACTTGCTGGATAGCCCGCAACTCCACCTCCTTATCTTTTAAGGAAGTCTTAGGCAACCCCTTCACCCATCTCCGAAGAACCTGCTTCGTGACCCTGAGACGACGAACCAAGCGGAACTGAGCCGTCCCCTCCTGTCCGCTAGTAAGCCCCTCTGAGACAGCCTCCAGGTAGCCCTCTGAGAGATACCAACTGTTGTTGTACCTAAAAGGACGGGACTTTCCAGAAGACCGAGAAGTGAAGCCAACCCGGATGGGGGAGTGATCGCTCGTCCCAGCAGCCAGGACCTCCGTCGGAGTGTTGGGGAAATGTCGGAACCATTCCCCATTACCCAGAGCACGATCCAGCTGACACGCAACCCTGTTCCGGATTGTTTTGTTATGCCAAGTCCAGATGAAGCCAGATCGAGACAATCCCTGGAGCCCCGTCTGGAGGAGGCATCTCTGAAAATCATATAGGATAGAGTCTGGGACTGGCCGACCGCCCACCTTCTCCCCTCGGTGCAGAAGGGCATTGAAGTCCCCGATCATAAGAAGAGGAAGGGATGACGAATCTGCTGCAGCTACGACACGGGAGATGTCACTCCACAGGGACTCCCTTCTTCGTCTGTCGTTGTGGCCGTAGACCGCCCCCAGAAGGAACCGAAAGCCACCCTTGTTTGAGAAGGAAATGGCAATCAACTGCTCCGTTATCAAGAGCAAATCTCCATCCCAGCTTTTCGAGTTCCATCTAACCCAGATCATGGCCGTGTCACACAGAGCCAGGTTGTGCAGTTGGGCCCAATGGGATGGGGTCCTCCGAGCAAGAGTCTTCTCACCTTTAATCTTGGTTTCTAACAGAACAGAGATGTCACATTTCTCTCTGAGCAGCACCCCACAGATCTCTCTCCACCTCCCTAACGAACACGCCCCTCTCACATTCCAGGCGATAATAGCCATTAATTAATGAGGGGATGGGTCCCCTGAGGAAACACCCGGATCGGCACCTGGGGAATGCGCCACAACCGTCGCTAAAAGATCCTCCTCCATTCCAGTCGGAATGGACTGCTGGGGAATGACCTGAGAGAGTACCAACGCCCAGGCAGGATTGTCAACACACACCGCCTCCTCTCTGTCAGTAGGATGTCTCCCCTCCCTGGAGGAGCCGTCACTTAGCGGTCCGATAGCACGTCCCTTTCTGCAGTAAACCTGTCCCTCAGCCGGTCCGCCACCCCCCTCGCGCCTCCATCCCCGGCGCCGTCATGTCTCTAGTAACAATACTACTCGGCTCCTGGGAAGTGGACAACGCCCCACTCGTGGGGGCAAGCTGGGTAGAGACAACGAGGCTCGTCCCATCCTCACTCATTGGGTGAGTATCCTCTCCCATCAAGGCCTCCTCTCCACTGTCAACTTTGAAATCCATGTCACAGGGTGAGTCTGGAGCCTCACTCAGGGGGACAGTAGGCTCTACCTGGGATCCCACCGCCATACAAGCACTGGCCAGATGTCCGAAACAGGAACAACGTGAACAGGTAGGTGGGACCCATTCATATTCCACCTCCTGGGTAAGCACCTCTCCAGAGGGAATCTCATATTCCACCACCTTCGGTAGCTCCCTCCAGCTCGAATCTCCACAAAAATTCTGACGTATATCAATCTAGACCGAAAGGCAGTAGCTTCATCCGCCTTGATCGGGTCGCCCACCAAGCTCGCCAGACGCATTTGCAATGATATACTCCAAAACCGGACAGGGAACTCAGGAAAACGAATCCATACAGGTATGGCATTCAGAACTTCCCGCTCACATCGAAGCTCCGGGGTCCATTCCTTTAAAATGATAAGCCTACCGTCAAACGTCCAGGGGCCGCCCTGAAGGATCCTAGCGACATCCTCCGCAAGTCCGAATTTCACATAATAGAAGCCGTTCTCGCGGACAAAAAACTCCATACTCCCCTTAGGCTGCCAGACCCGCGCTGCATAACCCCGGATCTGTCTGTAGAACGGCTTGTTGCCTAGGACGTATAAAACCAGAGTGTTCTCCCAGTAAGCTGACACCTTCTCTATCTCCTCCGCAGGGAACGAGGCCCGAAAATTCCTCCCTGCCTTGATTGGCGGCACATACTCCATCGAAGTGGGAGTTTTCTGCCCCCCCAGGTTTGCAGATGTCTGCCCAAGACCTTCCTGCCGGCCGTGTGTTCGCCCCCTGTGGCCTGGGGACCCCCTCTGGGGGGTGAGCCCGATGCCCCTGAACGTCTAGATCGACCACCTTACTCTTTCCCTTTTCCGCCGCGGTCGCTTTCGGCCGCCAGCCCACCGACCTCCCTGAAGACACTACAGGGCCACGGGCCGATGGCCGCATCCCTGACCCGCCCTGTCCCCTATCAGCCGGATGTCGATCCCTAACAAATCCCTGTCCTCCTCCTGCCTTTCTCCCGGTCTTCGCCACACAGCGACGCGTAACCGTCGTCCAACCTCCTCCCTCCATCTGACTCCCTTGGGATCCAGATCCCGCTCCAAATTCGAAGTTAGGGGCATTTGAGCCACCCCGCAGGATCCAATCCCCTTCCGAGCCCGAAACCAACCCCGCTGCCGCAGTAGGGGGTGCGCCGTCACACGACACAGGCCTGGGGGGTCTGCCCGACCCCCCCAACATTGATCCCGCCTCTCCCCCCACCACCACTTGGGGGGGCTCCGCCTCCCGCCGGTGCTCCGGGGGGTCCGCCCGACCCCCCCCCCCCTCTGTGATCCCGCCTCCCCTCCCCCACCGCCGGGGGGGGGGGGGGGGTGGGGCGCTGCCAGTCGCTACAACTCCGGGTGGTCCGCCCGACCCCCCCTCCTTAGCCCCCGACGCCTGGGCGGGCACTACTACCGACCAGGGGGGCAGGCCGGCCCCCCCTTCTTCCCCATTCTGACACACCAATATATATTGTTTAACATTAAAATAATTCAACAATATTTTTATGATAGATATGAAAACAAGAATTATAAAGATGCTATCAATATGCTCAAGTCTGACATATATTTTAGTTACATAACACAGTGAAAGAAAACATTTGACAATACTATGTAGCAGTATATATCATTTTCCATAAATAAAATAATCACATAACAATATTTTATATTTAGACGATTTTGCAAAATTTTATTCTAGATGCCAAAATCTATAATTAATATTAAACGATGTAAAATTTGTTAGTAATGTGTAGTAATACCTAGTTTTGTATCATGACATGATCAAATTCTATGTCATTATCTATGACATTGGATTACTTAACTAGTTATTAATAATATTAAATTAAAAGGATTCCTCTCAATGTATCAGGAATAGAAAACATGGAATTAGAATAGGTGTTATGATCTTTGCACTATCCCAATGATATGCAAAAGTAACAAACACAAAACTAAAGTAACATGAATTTCTCACTCCAGGTGCCTTAGAGGTGTTAAAGTATGTGCTAAACAATGATTGCTATATATGTTAGCAGAATTATTAGCAACCAAAATTGTGTATATTTAAGAACAATACTCTAAATAGAATCGTTAAACAATATACACAATTAAATCAGATGCTACAAAAAATATATCTCTACATACATTATCCATGTAATATTTCTAAGCTATTTGAGAAATATTTAAAATATTTTATAGAACAAATTTGGACATGAATTTAGGTTTTTCCAAAACTCCTTTGTTATGTTAAATGCTTTGCATATTCTATTTATACAGACGCAAAATTCTATTTGTTATAATTTTATATAGCAAATTTGAACAAAGTAGTTTATCATTAAAAATAACTCATCGATACATGCTACATATTGTTACCAATCAAATGAAATAGTGGAAATGCTAAATGCTACAGAGTTGGAATTGACAATATTCTCAAGATGTTACAATTGGCGCAAGATATTCCAATGAACTTGAAAGTGAACTTTATTCATCCATACATGTTGCATATTATTCTTAATTGGAATAGAAAGTTCGTTATGTGCTAACAAGTATATGGATGATGGTATAGAATATTTTGTGCTAACATTGTAAAAAGAATGAAAAACTATTCTAGATGATATGGAACATAATTTCTAACTTATATTTACAAATATTTTAAACGAAATCGAAAAATTCACTAGGAATTATTTATGATTCCAACCATTACGGACTGAAGGAGTAAAGAGTTTGAGTCTTTGTCAAGGCATTAATATTTTCAAAATCATTCATTCTATCCATATATCAAAAAAATATGAAACATCCTATTAATCAGACTTGCAATATATTATACTCCTAAAAGAAAAAAGAAAAAAAAACAAGGAGAAGCAACTATTGTGTCATTTGGATGCACGTCTCTATTGGACAACTATGATATTGCACATTAAGTATCCGAATTCAAATTTTATTAACAGATGACACACAAGAAAAATTTTACTAAACAAAAACATACATGGATATTATGAATAGCTCGTTAAGTAAACAATTTATATATTAAAATAGTAGATATTAGTCACAATATTTTGCGGAAAAAATGTTCTTGTATACTATAAGAACATGTAACAACAAATAAGGTCAACAAAAGTTTCTAATAGATATGAAACCTCAACAATATTGCATTAGAACTTATATAGTTCAGTCATTGGCATCAAAGTTGACAATTTGCATTAAGATATAATTGCTAACATATGTTTGCAAATTACAATGTTCCACAAAATAATTGCCAATTCTATAACCTTAACAATCTCAAAGTAACGATTCTTTCAGACCCGATCTGTAGTAGTATATCATTATTTTATACCAAAATAAATAAACATTAAAAAAATAGAGAATGACAAAATTTACAGTAGAGTTAATATTCCCTGGAATAAAGGGAATGAACTTTTTCATGACACAAAAATGGAATATGAAGGGCCTTGTATTCTCTTCAAACCCTTTCAACACAAAATAAAGGATAAAATTCTCTTCCGAGAAACCAATATTTAAATTAACAATTATGTTTCTTAAACCCGACATATGAGATAAAACGATATGGTATTAGGATGACAAGGATCACATTTGGAATCCGTCGTTTTCAGTATTTGAAGACATTTGGTGATTATGATTTCATTTGGTACAAGGATCTGGCTAAAAAAATGCAGCTTTGTATGTATCATCTGCTCCTTGGTCGTCTGCTGACTAGGGACAGACTCATCTCTTTTGGGATCCAGGTCCCCAATCCGAAGTGTGCTCTCTGTGATTTGGAGGATGAATCGATGTCTCATCAATTTTTTGACTGTGGAGTTACATGGTCAATATGGTTTGAGCAGAACCGTATGCTGGGTGGAGATATCGCTAGCAGGTCGATTGGAGCAATCATCACGAGTATTCGAGATTGCAGAGGGAGAGGCTTGGTCTGGTTCAAGACTGCTAGGATTCGGCTGACAGCTGCTGTCTGGCATGTTTGGCGGGAGAGGATCCACTCACGGGGGGTTTCTCCTCTGGCGGCTACCACACCTCTCCCTCGCCCCCCAGATCCACTCGCGGGGGGTGTGAGGCGGACCAGAGGGAAGGGGGGCGGGCGGCCCCTCCTGACCGGCGGCGGCGATGGGACCCCCCAGGCGGAACTGGTGGGACCCCCCCAGGTGGGGGGTCAGGCGTAGGGGCGGGTCCCCTCCAGGCGCGGGGGGGGGGGGGGGGGGTGGTTAGGCGCGGGAGGAGGGACCCCCCCAGGCGGGTCGGGGCCGGTCGCGGGTGGGACCCCCCCAGACGGGGAAGGGCCGGGCACAGAGGTTGGGTCTCCCCCAGGCAGGGGGAGGGGGGACGGGCGCAGGTGGTGGTGGGACCTCCCCAAGAGGGGAGGGTCAGGTGCGGGAGATGGGATCCCCCAGGCGGGGGAGGGTCGGGGTCTATGGCCCAGGTATTCGAGTTCGGTTCGGGATCTGAGCGGGGGCTAGACAGGACTGGAGATGCAGGCTGGCAGACGGTGGTGAGACGATGGGCAGGAGGGCGATGAGGGGCCCAGACTCAAGTCTTGGGTCGGGCGGGACCTGGAAATTATGGGAATCGTCCATTGATAGGCACAGTAGATCTCCGTCGCCGAGGGGGAGGTACGGTGCGCACAGTGTCGGGATGGCGGCCAAAGGCGACGGCGGCAGAGAAGGCAAAGGGCATTGCTATTGATGCCGGTAGGCAAGGTCCGGGACCTGCGAGCCCTCCAACCAGGACTCCACAGAGGAGCAGAGGCCTCGGTCCTGGAAGGAGGTATGCACGCCAGTGGAGACGAAGAGCCCATTGTCGATGGAATTTGTTCCACCGATGACGATCGGAGGAGGGCTCCGGACGTATTTCCCCGCAGAGGAAATAGCGGAGGTTACAGACTTCTGGAAGAACACATTGGTGTTGTATGTGTTAGGTAACAAGCCGTTCTATGGCCAAATCCGAGGATATGCGGAGAGAGTCTGGAGACCCAAGGGCAGCATGAAATTCTTCTCACGGAAGAATGGGTTTTACTATGTTAAATTTGGGCTAGCGGAGGATGTGACCAGGATTTTGCAGGGAGGGCCCTGGTCATTTGATGGGAGACTCATCATATTGAAGGAGTGGACGCCGGAGTTGAGATGCGAGAAGGAGGTGCTGAATGCTATTCCCATATGGATCCGATTCCCAGAGTTCCTAGTGAAGTATTGGAGCATCCCGCTCCTCATGAGACTCGCCAACCTAGTGGAAAAACCAACCAAGGCGGATGAGGCTACTGCTTTCCGCACCAGGCTGATGTATGCCAGGGTCTTTATGGAGATCAAGGCGGGCTCGGAACTGCCGAGTATGCTGGAATATCAGGTACCGTCCTGGAGATTCTGACACAGTCGGTGGAGTATGACTGGGTTCCCCCATGTGCTCCTACTGTGAGTGCTTTGGGCACGCTACTAGTGCTTGCAAGTATAAGAGGAAGGAGGCTGTTAGGCCACCGGCGACTCAGACGGAGGCATCTGGGATGGAGGCGGCTCCCAGCCACTTACCTGGGGAGATGTCGACAGGCAGACATATGGAGGACACGGTGATGGAGGTCGACAGGAGGCTGGAGACAGGATCCTCGCAGAGACAGGAGAGTAAGTATGGCACGTTGGTCACTTTCAGGCCACAGAGGAACATGGTGACCAGGGGTATGAGCGCGGCTGGCAGCAGTCAGAAGGTGATGGAAGTCCCACCGGCTATCATGGTATACAGCAGCAGGAAAAGACATGCTCCGGCTACGCGGGAGGATATCCTCCAGGCGAGGGATCTGGACGACCAGACTGAGGCCAATCCTGACTGGGCCCTTACCTTTAGCAGGATTCAGGCACACCTTGCTCCCTCCTCCATGGTGGATGCAGACATTGATCAGACGGATGAGACACTTCCTCGAGTGTCGATCCAGACGAGTTTCAGGGGGACCCCTTATTTATTAATTAATGTCGGTCCTAGCCTGGAACATTAGGGGGGTGTTCCATTGGCTGCTGGAGAGAGATTGGAGGAGTTCTGAGGAGAGAGGCGTGTGACATAGCTATTTTGCTGGAGACGAAGCTCAGAGGGGCCGCGATGCTCTCGCGTCGGACTCCGGCAAACTGGGACCACACTCACAACTTAGATCTTTGCGATATGGCAAGGATCTGGGTTAGGTGGAACCGAGATAGCTGGGAGGGGGTGCAGATCCAAAAATTGGATCAACTCATTGGCATTTCTTTTGAGAACAAAGGTAGGTTTCGCTTCATCCTGGGTGCCGTATATGGGCACAATGATCGGAGACTCCGCGAGTCCTTGTGGGACATAGTGCACCTGGGTCATATGGCGGACTACATGCATCTTCCTCTGCTTATCATGGGGGACTTCAATGCTATGTTGCTTCGCCAAGAGAAGGTGGGAGGTCGCCATGTTCCGGATTCGATCTTATATGACTTCCAGAGATGTCTGCTTATGTCTGGGATGAGGGGGCTAGAGAGAGCGGGCCATATCTGGACCTGGCACAACAAGGCAACACATAATCGGATTGCATGTCAGTTGGATCGGGCCTTGGGCAATAGTGAATGGTTCCAGTGCTTTCCTAATTCGGTGGCGGAAGGACTTGCGGCTGGAACTAGCGACCACTCTCCTATCCGGATTGGCCTCTGTGAGAGACCTACTATGCGGTCGAGGCCGTTTCGGTACAACAATAGCTGGTACCTGTCTGCTGGATATGAGGAGGTGGTCACGGGGGAGATGCAGCACTGTCGGGAAGGCACGGCTCAGTTTCGCATGGTACATAAACTCAAGCAGATCAAGAGAGCGCTCAGGGGTTGGGTGAAGATGCGACCGCGGTCTTCTCTAGCGGAAAAGGAAGTCGAGCTTCGGGACATTCAGGTGGCTTTACAAGCTGACATTCTGAGCGGGGAGTTGGCGGTTAGGGAGAAGACCCTGATTGAGCAGGTCAGCATTATGAGATTGCAGGAGATTATTATGGCTCAGAGGGCAAAATGTACCTGGCTCAAAGATGGAGACCGTTGCACCAAATTCTTCTATAATGTGATCCGCACCCGTCAGCACCGGAACAACATTCCCAGACTTCTGAATGGCGAGGGACGCCTGGTAGGGGACCCAGTATAGATTTAGGAGGTGGCTGTCAGATTTTATTCTGACTTATACCAGCAGACGGATTACACTAGTACGTTCCCAGCCCTTGTTACGAAGAGGCTGGTGATGCACCATGTAAATAGCCTGCTATTGGCCCCTGTGAGATTGGAGGAGGTGGAAGACATTGTGATGAAGGCAAATCCTAACAAAGCACCTGGGCCTGATGGCTTCTCTTCAGGGTTCTTTAAGCGACACTGGGGTATGCTTAAGTTCCCTGTTCTTGAGGCGGTTCAGGAGTTCTGCGCGGAGGGCAGGCTTCTGAAGGAGATGAACTACACTTTCTTGACGCTGGTTCCTAAGAAGGAGGGCGCGACCTCTCTAGCAGATTTTAGACCCATTGCTTGCTGTAACTTTCTATATAAGATCATTACTCATCTTATGTGCAGTCGTATGGAGGGGATTATGCAGAGATTGGTGTCCCAGAACCAGGCAGCTTTCATCAAGGGCCGATCGATAGCGGAGTACAGCCTACTTGCACATGAGATGGTACGAGAGTTCAGCAAACCTGGGAGGATGAAGGTTTGTGTGAAGCTAGACATGCGGAAAGCCTATGATACGGTCAACCGGGACTTCCTATGTCACTTAATGCTCGCCATGGGATTCGACGAGAGGTGGGTTGCGAGGGTGAGGGAGTGCATCTGCTCCCTTACTTTCTCAGTCCTCATCCAGGGCACCCCACATGGCTACTTCAGGAGCAACAGGGGGTTGAGGCAGGGAGACCCTCTCTCACCGTACTTGTTTACCTTGGTAATTGAGTATTTCATATGCATGATTGACACGGCGGTGCATAGCAAGAGGATCGTCCCCCTTTTCAGGTTGGTGAGACCGGTGGTATCTCATCTGATTTATGCTGACGACTTATTGGTGCTACTCCAGCCTTCCATGCGGGGCATGAGTGCGCTCTCATACATTATGGAGGAGTTCGAGAGGTTATCTGGACTGCAGTTAAATAGGGAGAAGAGCAGAGTCTACTTCAGTTCCCGGTGCACGCTAAAGGAGGAGGGAGCTTTCGCTCTGGGAGTGGAGAAAGGCGAGCTCCCAGTGAAATACTTGGGGGTCCCGCTGACGGTCAACTACGCCAGAGAGCAGGATTATCACAGCTTGGTGGATTTTTCTCAGAGGAGTGGAAGGCTGGCAAGCTGCGGGTCTTTCATTTGGCAGTCGGATTGAGTTGGTGAGATCGGTTATTGCTGGCATCACGATGTTCTGGTTTCAGTCTATCCAGATCCCGACGGCCACTATTCGGAAAGTGGAGTCCATCTGTGCTGACTTCATTTGGAGGGGAGGGATTCATGCGATCGCTTGGGACCAGTTATGTCGTCCTCGGGAGGAAGGTGGAGTGGGGCTGCAGCCTCTACGTGCGGTTAGGAAGGCAGCTGGTGTGAAGATGACCTGGAGATTCATCAGGGGGGTCGCTTTGGGCGGAGTGGATGGCGAACATATATCTAAGACGGACAAACTTCTGGGCCTACATGATAGACAATAATTTCAGGGTCACTTTTAAGGCCATTTTGAGGTGTAGGTCGGTTCTTCAGACAGCTATCTGCAGGAACATGAAAGATGGGAAGAACACTAATCTCTGGCTTGATCCTTGGTTGGGTTCTAGATCTCTGCTGGAGATTGTAGGAGGACAGCTGGACAGAGAGGCAGGCAGGGGGCTAACATGCAGCCGGATCATCAGAGATGGGATATGGAGGCCAGAAGGATATCCTTATACTGCTCAGCTAGCCGAGGAGATACGCCAGATTACTATTGACGATAGCCAATATGAGGACTCCTGGAGCTGGGCCGGCCCAGGTTCGGATGGAGGGTCAGGACTATTCTGCTTTCGGAGCTGCTATGACATGGTACGGACTCACCATGACCGGACTGAGGAGGTGGACTTCATTTGGGGTAAGGGAATTGTCCGAAAAATGCAACTGTGTGCCTATAGACTTCTGCGGGGCAGATTGATGACGAGAGACAGACTTCTTAGATTTGGGATACAGATCCCAGATGTCAAGTGTGTGCTATGTAATGGGGTGGACGAATCTATGGGACATCTCTTTTTTGAATGCCCGACGTCCTGGCACATTTGGGCTGAGCAGTGCGTGCAGTTGAGAGGGGGAGTTGGTATGGATAGAGACATCAGGAGCATTCTTAGCTGGATCCGAGATCACAGAGGCAGGGATCCAGGGTGGGCCAGATGAGCCAGAGTTCGTCTCGCAGCTTCCGTTTGGCACATCTGGAAGGAGCGGAACAGACGTATTTTCGAAGGCCTGACTACCCTCCCTATTGGAATTCTACATAACATAGAATTCGATGTATCAGTAATGGCCCCATAACATTAAAATTGGGGCATGAGAAGTTGTGATTTTAGTGTATTGTAATACCTTTACCGCTGTGTGCGAGGAATAAAATTTATCCTTATTCAAAAAAAAATATACACACACACACACAAATGTATCCATGAATAATTTTCCACGGAACAAAATCCTGCACATAGGATATTTAAATCCTAAGACACCAAATTGATACTAGTATCAATATCAACTAGTATTGTTGTGTCCACCCTGTGTCCTAATATCGTGTCGGTGTATCCGAAATACCAACGATACGCGTGTCCATGTTATAATTCCAAATATATCTTTTTGACGTGTCCGAATCATATTCGATTTGTATGTCAAAGCTATTATTCCATAATAGACTTGTGTCCAAGTGTCCACAACGCTTCAAATATGCGTGTTCGTATCACAAGTTTTTGAAAATACATGTAAAAATGTTTAATTTCATACTTTAAGAAAATAACTTAAATGATTCATGACAAATACACAAAATTGAATCAAATTGAATAAGAAAATAAGAGATGGCTTGCCTTGGTGGATTTGGGAATTTAGGATTTCGATTCTCTATCTTCTTCTTTCCCAAATTATCTTATTCTTCTTGTTCCTCCTTATTCTTTTTTTTTTATTGGTGAGAGATAAGAAGAGGAAAGAGAAGGAGATGAAGGTGATGGAGATGGTGATGATGATACTGGTGGTGGGGATGGTGGCTGCGGCGAGGAGGGTCTGTCGGCAGAGAGGCGATACATGGACGACGAGGTTGCGACACAGGAGGCGGCAGTGGTGAGATGGGATGGAGAAAAAGAGAGATTGTGAGAGAGAGAGGGAAGGTGGATAGGTTTTTTTTAAAGAGGAGGGAGAGAGGTGGGGAGGAATGGGTGTACGTGAGTGAGGGAGGGGAATGGGGTGAGCGTGAGGGTGTCGGAAGAGAGGCGGTGCCTCTCTTCCATCCAATATTTTTAATTAATTTTTTTTCCTTTTAAAAGAATCCAATAATTCTTCCAAAATATTTCTATTATTCAAGAAATGTTTAAAAATAATATTGTATTATGTAGTACAACTATTACAAGAACGGTACATAGAACTTGGTAGAGCTACCGAAAGGTAAGAGCGCTATTGATTGCAAGTGGAGATTCAGGAAAATGGATAATTGAGCAATACAAGACACAGTTAGTTACTACCGATTATGCTCAGAAGAAGGGATTTACTACAACCAAATGCTTCTGGCATGTGGTCAAGCATATATCTATTTGAGTTTCGTTGACGTTGTTATTTATTCATGAATTGGAGTTGGAGAAAATAGATGTAAAAGCTTTTCGACATGGGGGAGTTGGAAGATAAGATCTTCATGAGGCAGTCTTAAGATTTTACTGGACATGACAAGGAGGATCGTGTATGTGAACTCAAACTGTCTATTTATGGGTTGAAGCATTCTCCAAGATAGTGGTATAAATACTTCAACTCGTTTATGTTGAAGACCAATTTCTCTCGATGCGAGTATGACAGTTGCGTGTACTTAAAAGCAGCTCAAGGATAGTTCATCAATTTATCTTCTTTTATATGTTTATGAGATATTGATTACTTCTAAGAGTATGATGGAAATAAGGGCGCTCAAAGATATATTGAGTATGAAATTTGACATAAGTATTTATGTGGAATAAAAAAATCCTTATGATTGGATCTGTTGAGACATAAGGTTGGTAAGCTATTGTTATCCCAAGGAAGTATGTAAGAAGGTTCTGGAGAGATTCAACATGAAGGACTTAAGAGAGATGAGTATCCCTACCGTTAGTTATTTAAGTTATCATCCAAGGAGTGTCCCAAAAACGAAGAGGAAAAGGAAAAGATATCTAGAGTACCATAGGCTAGTGCAATAGGTCCACTCATGTACGCTATGGTATAGATTGAGTCAGTTGTTGGGATGTGCGGATGTGGATTATGTTGGTGAATTAAATAAAAGAATATCAACTACAGGCCATTTATACACGCTTGTAGGTTCTCCACTAAGTTAGAAGACCCTTTAAGATATCGTGGCGCTATCAACTACAGAGTAATAATATATGGCAATACTAGAGGCATCGAAGAAGGCCATGTTGTTAAAAGGTCTAGTTGGTGAGTCCGGATTTGAGAAGATGTATGCTCCTTTGTGACAGTCGTAGTGCTATTCCTCTCTCGAAAAATCATGATATCGTTGTCGGACAAAACACACCGATGTCGCAAGATAAGAGAGTCCTACAATAAGCAGATCGATCTTATAAAGATCGAGAATGAGGTGAATTCGGTGGATATGCTAACGACGATGATTCCTATGGAGAAGTTCAAGTCCGCCTTACTTCTATTCAGATAAGGAAGGTTCGTGGCCTCGGTAGGAGGGTCGTTGTAGTTTCACAGTTTTAGGCAAAAGTCTGTCAGATGTGAGTTTCGCAATTCTGAACAAAAAAAAGTGTCAATAGACAAGGAGATACAAAGGAGAAACTAAAGTCTAAGGGAGATCGAATGCAACCGTACAGAAGGTTCTTAGTTGAACAACAAGCCAAGGTGGAGATTCTTGTAATATGACTCGTGCTCAAATAAGGAAAGCCCTATTCTGGTCCAGTTATGGATGGATTTCAATGGCTAGGATTTTCTCCATTATTTAGTAATATTAGAAGAGCTTATTTAAAGTTATTTCTAACTCTAATTTAGGTAAGCTTGAGGCTATTAAAGGTTTAAGGAGGCTTTGCTTGTGATTGTGCAAAAGAAGACCTAAGGGAATTTAGAGAGAAGAAAGTTGGGAGCTCGTCGGATATCTCGTAAGGGAGAGTTGTCGCAATACATTATTTGTTTGTGTGAATTCTTTAAGGTCTATCTTTTGATTCAATAAAGTATTTTCCCCCTGTCCGTATGCCTATGTTGGTCGAACCACGTTGTATCGTTTGTGTTCTTGATTGTGATATTATTATTTCAGTATTTGTGCATTGTTATTTGTCACGTAAAGGGACATTTTCCGTGTCATCTGGATTCTTAGAGCATATATCATGGAGAGTATTGAGCAGTTCTTTTCATGACCATCATAAGTGCAGTAATAGTGGACGTCAATACTGCTTCAGGGTTAGCAGGAATTGTGTTAATTTGATCACCATATATTTCCTGCAACTCTTTCTTTCCTTCAAGATGACGTCATTATATTTTGAATTTAGTATCAAAGATTCAAAACTGAACTGCTCCATAGAGTATCTTTTTGTTTCTCAACTTCTGCTCTCAAATATTATCAGTAGGCTTATGCTAAAGTAAATCTTATTATGTGAAGAGTCTGAAGACCATGATAGCATCTCCTTATCCTTTTGTTGGTGGTTGGTTATTGTAACTTGTTGCACTCAATGTTCCTTGTATCTCACTGGTTGTGCCATCATCTCTAACATTAAACAGATGTTATTTGAAGACTCAGCAAGCACCTAGAGATTTGTTTTGATTTTCAAGACTATATAACTTATTTGATCTGTTTTTCTTGTATGTTGTACAACTAATGTGAGATACTGTTCTTTTTCTCCTAATCATACTTTTATAGTTTTTTAAAATGTTTTGGGCTAGATCACCCGACCAGCTGATTAAAGTTGATTTTGCAGGTGGATTTTGTTAAACAAGAGCTCGAAAATAGCGGAACGCCTATAATACTGGTAGCATCCATATCACAATATTCACATCTCCTTCTGCGACTTTAAGTGCTTGTGTGGCAGTCATTAGAACTAAGAATTCTTCTCAATATGTTAGCAGATGTTTTCTTACAATCTAAAGTCAATGCACACACAAACATACTCCAAAATTGTTATCTTAAATGTGTTAGAATCTTTTCCAAATCGTTAATTGTCAAGAAATTCAATTTTCAAATTTTCTCCAAGAAATTGTTAATTGAATACTTCCCTCTCTGGAAAAATGTTTTCTGCAATTTACTTGGCTTAAAGTTCTATTGCTGGTAATTATTGGTTAATTAAAAGGAACTGCATGCTTAAGATTGCTTGACATAGGATAAAGGTACTCCTTATTGTCTTTTTATAAGGTATGGGATGCCTTGTCATGGTAATTTTTTTTATTCTACGACAACTTTTAGTGTCATTGCATCTTCCATCACTCCTGATTCAATTTGCATCAAAGCGGAGCTTATATCGAAACTAATTATCCTTCTTTGTTTCCTTTGAAACTGCTTTATGAATGCAAAGTAAGAAAGGTGTTTCAACTTTGTCACTCGATGCAACAATTTTTACTGTCTAATATAATTTGATATCACGAGTCCAAGACCATGGTGAAGAATTATTCCATGGAAGGCAGGTGTGTGCCAGGTAAACAAAATCAGATGAAGCATGTGAGAAATGTTGATGAACACTGGAAAGCAACAATGACGCATGTTGTTGTAGAGATAGTTGTATCTTCTATAGATCCATTTAAGATGCAATAATATGCTTAAGGAAAAACATGTGATCAATGGATACTGAAATTGCACGTTGGATAAAGATAATGTGGGTGCCAAGTCGACATGGTTTGGAAATATTCAACATGAAAGTCATTTGGAAAGCTGACAAGGGGAGATGTCTATATCTTGTATATGTTTGTAAATTTAATGTGCACTTATTCATGAAAGCAATGCGATGCCCATATATATTTATAAACTGCTAAAATTTGCAACTTATGATGTCCTCATGCTTTGATGATTTTGTTTCTCAACATCTACAACATTCATCAAATGTCCAGGGGCGTGACATGCTAAAAGCTTGACATGTAAAGCGTACAGGCAGCACTGCTTGAAATACTTGATTAAATGCTAGATATCTTGATTGTCAATCAGCGCGCTATGCGCCTCGACGTATCATTAATTGACTTGCTTTTGGCGTGTTGCTTACATTTGATTAGGATTATTCTGACTGGCAATTGGTAAATTCTTAATGTATATTTTTTGGCATTGTTGTGGAATTAAAGTTAAGAAAAGCTATCTGTCAAGTTTATGTCAGATGATTTTTATTTATTCGTCATTATATGTTTCTTTGCGTTGGTTTTGGAAGGTTGGGCACTCTATAGGTTCATATATATGCCTGGAGGTTTTTAAAAGACTTCAGCAGGTAATCAGGTGTCTTCTAATATAGCTAGAATCAGTAGATCTATTTTCTTTTCCTTTTTGCTCTTATATACAAACATCTTTGTTCTTTCCCCTTCATTTTTGTGTATTTACAGGTGAAATTTATTGTAGGGTTATACCCTTTCTTAACTCTGAACAAAAATTCCTTTACGCAACAACGAATTGAAAGGATTGAAGGTAATTGTGTTAGGACCTTTCTTCAATTTGCATGGTTATGCAGTGTAGCATCAAATTTCTAATGTGGTATGTCAGGGCCACTGTTATTTGCTCCAACCTGGTAAGGCTGGTATAGTTCCTGCTGCTGTAGATATTGATGACTGGTCTTATACCTGTAATAGGAGGGTGGTAATAATTGAGAGAGAAATGAATCAGAAGCTTTATAGAACATATTAGTGGTTATAAATTTGCTGTCAATGGATAGCTTGCAAATTTTACTTTTTGATCAAGTTGTTTACTCCTATTCGCCACCGGAAATGCTCCTGATGTTTTTTTTTACTGATATGGTGTTTTCTATGATGTTTAATTGTATAGTTACTTCTTTCCTTTGAAATGTAAGTTCGGAAGAGTGGGTTCCATTAGTTCTTTATGGTGCTTCTCTTTGGTTTCTTGCCTTTGGTTCTGTTCACTCTCATATGTAAGCTTTGACTCGTCCTGATAGCTGAATACTATAGGACATTCAATAAATACTGTGATAATGGTCATCTGAAAGTCCTATGGACTACTCTCGGAGATTCAGACACCCCATTGATAGATTTGTTTGGCAAAGACCCAAGATATATCACCATTTAGTTGATTTGAGGTACAATTGTCTGCTCAGCCCCTTTAATGGGCTTGACTGAAAACCTTATGTCTGGATTTCAATTTGGGGTGCAAATCTTACAGTTTAAGCCCTTTTAGTTCTATCTAACCAAGAAGTAACTGAGCATGACTAGTCAAATATCTCAAGAACCCTTTTTCAAGCTATTGTTTTTATTAGAAGAGCTTGACTAGTCAAATATCTTCAAAATGGCTTCCATGCTAAACTGTGCTTTATCAAGTATATATTCTCTTTCTTTATATAACACATTTGTAGGAGATAGCTCTCTTTGTGTACATTTTACTTTTGTCTTTATTAGCCTTAGTTTAGTCCCACACTGGGAAGCTTCTAGGATGGGAATCCCACTCTCGTATATATTGTACTCACGTTTTGTTGCAATTGATTGATTATATTATTGATAGTCTCATTGGCTTTATATAGTCTTTACATAATGGAATATCCTGTGGCATATTCTGGCATCCCAAATATGTCCTCAGGATATTCCCATGTGCTTTTATGCTAATACAATATACTAAATATTCCAACACTCCCCTCAAGATGGGCGAAAAATATTCACTAAGCCCATCTTGTCACATCCTCTAATCAAGCTCACAGAGGGAAGTCCCTTGGTTAGTCCATCTGCTACCTGATCCCTGGTCGGAACGTGGCCAAGCTCCAGCAATCCTCTATCCAGCTTCTCTTTGATAAAGAACCTATCAATCTCGATGTGTTTGGTCCTGTCATGCTGTACTGGATTGTTGGCGATACTAATAGCTGATTGGTTGTCACACCACAAATTTATCTTGGTTCCTTGATCCAGCTTCAGTTCTACCAGCATATTCTTCAACCATAGCAGTTCTGCAACTCCCAGGGCCATAGCTCTGTAATCTGCTTCCGCTGTCGATCTGGCCACCACAAAATGTTTCTTACTCCTCCAGGAGACCAGGTTGCCGCCTACGAATATGCAATATCCGGAGGTAGACCTTCTGTCATCTGCACAGCTGGCCCAGTCAGAACCACAATAGCCTTCAATGCTTACGTGATTGTTCTTCTTGAATATCAGCCCCTTTCCGGGGGCACCCTTCAAGTACCTCAGAATCTGGTACACTGCATTCATATGACCCTTCCGTGGGTCATGCATGTAACGGCTCACCATACTCACTGCAAAGCAGATATCAGGTCGTGTGTGGCTCAAATAAATCAATCTGCCTACCAGTCTCTGATATCTATCTCGTTCAACTGGTTCTCCAGCCTCAGCCTCCAACTTGAACCTTTGGTCTATTGGCGTTGCTGCAGGTTTGCACCCCAACATCCCTATCTCTGTAAGAAGGTCCAGTGCATACTTCCTATGAAAGAACAATCCTCTCTGCATCTCGAGTGATCTCAATCCCACGAAAGTAGCGAAGAAGACCAAGGTCTTTCACCTCAAATTCCTTGCCAAGCTTCCCTTTGAGTCGGGCGATCTCCTTCTCGTTATCTTCCGTGATAATTATGTCATCAACATACACCGCAAGCATGGTGATGTGGCCTCCACTCCTTCTGAAGAATACAGTGTGATCAGCATTGATCTGCTGATATTCCATCCCTATCATCGCTCTCCTAAATCTGTCAAACCACGCTCGAGGAGACTGCTTCAGTCCATAGAGGGACTTCTTTAGTCTGCAGACCTTGCCTGCTGTCTGGTTGGTGCCAAATCCTGGTGGTATCTCCATGTATACCTCCTCCACTAGATCTCCATGAAGAAATGCATTCTTCACGTCCAGTTGGTGTAGCTTCCATCCTCCAATCGCTGCCAAAGAGATCAGGGTCCTGAAAGTGTTCATCTTTGCAACTGGTACAAAGGTCTCGTCATAGTCGATGCCGTATGTCTAACTGTATCCTTTGGCCACTTGTCGAGCTTTGTAGCGCTCAATCTGTCCATCTGGATTCTGCTTCACGGTAAAGACCCACTTGCATCCGACTGCTCTCTCCCCTCCGGCAGTTTCACCAGCTCCCAAGTGTGGTTCTTCTCAAGAGCTTCAAATTTCTCGTGCATTGTCGCTTTTCACTTTGGATCGTTCTTGGCAACCTGCCAATTGTTAGGTACATTAATATTGTCCAAAGGTGTTATAAATGCTCCATAAGAAGAGATATGGTCATAAGAAACAAACTGAGCAAGATTTGAACCATATCTGTCCGGAGGATTTTCCGCATTGTTGCGAGTGGTCCTCCGTACAGATAGTGTGGGAGAAGTAGGAGGAATGATATCACCTGAAGGGGGTGGTAGTGTAGGTGTCTCAGGAGTTGGGACAAATGCATGCAAGGGACTTGGCACCACTGGCACTGTAGGTACTGGTCCTGCAGTTTGCTTCTCTCTCCTGCTGTAGGTAAGTAACTCCCCCTGAGCCATAGGCCTAACACTTCTCATCTCCTCCCTATGTTCCGTTTCACTTTTCTGTTCCTCCTCAACCGTGCCTCTATACCAAACTTCTAAATCGGTCACCACCAAGTTCTCCATCTCCCCCTTTCGCCTCATACTGGTAGTATTAAGCGTGTTGTGTGAAGTTTCCTCGTGGCGGTAGTTTGACTCATGCTCCCGGAAGTGGACATCCATACTGACAAACATCTTCTCTACTGGACTCCAACACACATACCCCTTCTGAGTCACTGAGTAGCCCACGAAGATGCACTTGACCGTTCTAGGGTCAAGTTTCCCAACCGATAGCCTGTTGTCCTTCACAAAATACATACACCCGAACACCTTCAGTGGGAGTATCCCACTATTATTTCCTTATAATACTTCACATGGAGACTTCCAACCCAGGACTTTCGAAGGCATCCTGTTGATGAGTTGAGCTGCTGTCAACACTGCATGTCCCCACAGACTTTGTGGAACATTCATGTCGATCATCATACTTCTTACGGCCTCCAGAAGGTGTCTGTTCTTCCTTTCTGCTACTCCATTTTGTGCTAGTGTGTATGCACATGTGATCTGATACTGTATCCTGTGCGCTGACAAGTATTCTGCAAGCGTCATGTTGGTATACTCTGTTTCATTGTCAGACCTCAGTACCTTCACAACTGTTTTGTACCGAGTTTGGACGTGCTTATAAAAATCCCAAAAACAAGCAGGTACATCACTCTTATTTTTCATCAAATAAAGCCAGGTGACACGAGAGACACAATCAATAAAGGAAACAAAGTACTTATACCCATTCATAATGTTAATAGCACATAGACCCCAAACATCAGAATGTACTACCTCAAAAACAAAAGAGCTCCTATGATCCGTACCAACATACGAGCTCATAGTAAGTTTTCCTAACTCGCATGCATCACATACTAATTTTTTTTATTTGTTTTTGCATAAATCTCTGGATACAACTTACTTAAAGTATCAAAGAAAGAATGTCCCATCCTCCTATGATGAATATCAAAGTATCCTCAGTTCTCTGCTGCAGTCCTCCCATTCCAGCATTTTCTGCCATAGATACCAATGCTAAGTCCAGTCCTTCTCGATCGAGGTACCATAGTTCCTCATGCCAAGTGCCAGTCCCAAGTCTTTGTTCCGTCCCTTTCTTCTGGAAGATCACCTTAAGAATATCAAAAGAAACAATGCATTTAAGTTGGAGAATTATAGAACTAATAAACAAGAGACTGACCGGAAAGGATGGAGCATGTAAAACATTGGATAATCTTACTGAACCTGTATAATTAACAGTGCCCTTACCGACCACTGGCTGAAAAGTGCCATCCGCTGTCTGAATGTTGTCTGCTGATGCTAGGTAAGTGTAAGAAAAAAGCTCATTAGCATTTTCCGTCACATGCCGAGATGCTTCCAAGTCGATAATCCAGTCTGACGATTTAAGGGAAGAGATAGATGCAAGGGCAAGTGACTCGTTAATACCTTCTGGTGGATGTGCATACATAGCAGCGTTGCCCCCAAGGAAGAATGAGGTAGACGCCTCCCCTGTTCCACTCCTCCTGTCTCCCTCGGTTGACGCTCTCTGCTTCCTCTCCAGCATGTCCATCAGTGCCTGATCCTCCTCAGTAAAGGTGCCACCAGCTCCTCCATTCCCTTATGCTACCAGCAGGTTGGCCCAATAACCTCCTCAGCCGCCTCGTCGACCCCTTCAACCACGACCATATCCTCCAATATATTCTCGTCCACCGGACTGTCCACGTCCACCACCTGAGTCTCCCTCCCTAGATGGTTTGGTAGAAGCATACCGATGATGGTCCATCTTTCCACAGTTGTAGCACTGCCGGTTGTGCTGCCAGGGCTCTCCCTTGGACCCTGTTTTATCCGACCTGGTAACCGCTAATGCTGACTTTGCTTCGGAGGGACCACATATCCCCGCCTGCAGTCTGATACGCGTCTCCTCTTGGATCATGGCTGAGATTGCCTCCTCAAGACTAGGAATCTTTGGTTGGATGAGAAGTAGGGTCGTCCTCTGTGCGAATGCTGCAGTCAGTCCTTTGAGAAATTTCATCGTCCTTTCCTGCAGACACATATGTCTCTCCTTACACTTCAGGTTCCCGCAGCTCGTTCGATTTGAGGAGTGATCATAATCCAACCACAGACGCTTCAACCACAAAGAGCTTCGGCATATCATCAGGACAAACGTCTATGCGCGTCAGCCTAAACGCATCCACATAAGGCGGCGCATCTACAGTTGGGACACCCAAACATCACTGCAACAAAGACCAAGGCAAGAGAATACCCACCGAAGACTTCCGGGCGAACGTCGGCGTGGGTCGCCCTGACGACTTGGACTTCCTTCGTGTCGACCTCCAAGGGTTCCTTGTCTCGGCCCCTTCCTCGGCTAACAGCACCGCCTCGGGGAGTCTTGGGAGCCATCTCTCTGACAAAGGAAAGAAGGAAGAAAAGAGTTCTGAGGAAGAAAAAAACTTTTGCAGGAAAGTAGAAGACTCTCTCTCCTCACAACCCGCCTATTTATAGGCTTGGCTACGCGCGTAAACCGATGAGGCACGACATCAGCAGTCAGTCGCTTCGGGTCTCAAAAAATCGACGGCTACTTATCTTCAAAAGATCATCATTAATCTTTCCTAAGATCGAGGCGTTATCTCTTCAGAAGAAACATGCGCCCCGACAGTATGCGCCTTAGCAACAAGCGTTCCCCACAGCAACGCGCAGAACGACTATACGCCAAAAAGAGCCATACGCCTAGACGAGGGGCATACGCCCAGAGTCACTAATCCCCATGCTTCTTATTCAAAGTATTCCAAAACTTGTCCAGAAAAGTTTTGAAAACTTTGAAGGAGGTCTTGTAGAAGTATGAAATTTCAGACGCATTTATAGGCCAGAATTCCTATGCGCTCAACCCAACCATGCCACCGACTCAAATGCGCCAGGAAGCTCAAACAGATACATGGTACAACAAAGAAAAGTACAAATTTAAATACATTCAAAAGAAGACTTTTATTATGAAAGTTTATTACATGTCTAAAGAAAGGCTTTACAAAGGAGAACTTCTACAAAAAAGAAAGATTCTAAAGCTACAACCAAGCGCAGCAACTGCCACGCGCCCCCTGCCAGGCGCATCATCTGTCAAGCGCATCACTCTGATGTCTCGTCCAGGCGCATCATTCCAGCATCTCAGCGTATGTGCATCTCTGTGCATAGTCAGAGCGAATCACTCTCTCATCAGCACCAATCAGTCCTTGTGTAGTAGGAGGAGCTCTCCTAGCTCGACAAAGATCGCGACACGATGCTACGGTCTTCGGAAGCAACAAGCACACTCGGCAACTTGTGGCTTTGCCAGCATAACGAAAGACGGAGCGCGGCTGCCCCAATCTTTGGATAAAACAGGTACCATGGGCCTGTGTCGGGACTCGACGATCCCGATATTTGGATGCAACAGACACTATCACAGAAGCTCAGACCGACGGGAAGACTGGTGCAACGCATCTTCACCCTTGGAAAGAGCTCGAGTTCGGCAGTTCACCAAGGCAGAGTTTCGGCCAAGTTCATCTTTACATCGAAACGAAGAATGAAAGCAAAACTCTCCCTCATACGGCTATTTATAAGCACGGGCAGCCTACACCCGAGTGCCAAATGACCAACGTTCCAAATTTCATACAATGAATTTGCATTAAATAGCAAATGCATCCGTCGCCTCGTATTCGGCTAAGTCAAAGCAACCATTAATGCCTCGAAGAACTCAATAGGCGGGCCAAAGAGGATGCGACACATTGGCAGATGCGCCGTCGATATTGTGCGCTTCCCATGGATGCGTCCAGCGGGCCATAGTTATGCGTCCAGATTGGCACTGACCAATGCAACTCTATCCATCAAAACATTTAATGCTGAATGACAAAGGCGGCAAACAAGAGCCGTCCAATCAGCTGTACAGAAAACGAAGCGCCGCTGATGTCAGCACCATCATTACACCTAGGGTCGACAACGTGGTAGACCGATCATTCGTATGCGCCTCGTGGACATGCGCTCAGAAGACTGCGTGCGCCCCCCGGCTTACTTCTGACCCCAAGCAACAGAAGACAAAGCTCTGCATGCATCTCAAAAGCCATGCGCCTGGACTTGCTCATGGCTCCTAAAGATCATGAGACCAAGTCGCCTCCCCTACACCTGATTCTAGGCGCACCCTGATGTAAAGCTCTGCATGCGCCTCAAAAGCCATGCGCCCAGACTCGTCTATGATGCCTAAAACTCATAGACTAAGTCGCCTCCAGGCGCCCGATCCTAGGCGCACCCCGACAGATCACTCGAGATCTTTGAGCCACAAGCATACGTCACGCGTCCCTTGACTCAGTTCTATTCAAAGAATGGGTGCTAACCACCCAAATCTCAGCAACAACCAAATCTCCGCGACTGCATCGCAGTCCAGCGCAGCAGTCCAGCAGAATCAGCTTCAATCCAGGGCGCATCAACCATGCGCCCCCGCCAGCATCAGTCACGTGGCATCCCCACGTCCAAGCGCATCCGACATATGCGCGCATGAGCAGCCAGCCTGCTATCTATAAATAGAAGGATCATCCTTCACCATACACACAGACAAGGACGGACATACATACTCAGAGAGAACCACATCCACAGAGGCCAGAAGAGACACTTAACGTCCGCGTCTCCTCGCAACGCTCCGGCATCCAGAGCAATCCAGACCTTCAGAGAGTTCAAGATCGTCGTCAGATCGTCAACGGAGTCAACGCATTATCACTCACTCCACCGACACAGTTCCCAGATAAAAACAAAAGTGTACTCCTAGGACTGCGTCTAAGTCCTACATTGTATATTGTTCTGTTTGTAATTGAAATACCAAAGTTTTAATCAACAAAACCTTGTCGCAACAAAACCTTAACTTCACAAAATACCTAATTCTCTTACCAATTTACAGTTATTGTCTTCTGGATTTTTCATGTGATCCCTACTATGATAGTTGTATGTTATATATTTAAGACCTACCTAAGTCAAATTCTAAACAAGAATATGTTTCCTGCTGCATCATTTCTTAAAATATTACAGGTCATCCATTTTAAGTGCCTCTGTTAGTTATGCTGTTTCCTTTCTGGGCTTATTACCGACCTCGTTATCAAGAGCTATTGTGAGACAACTTATTGGGAAGTCTTGGTCTTCAACGGCAATTGATGCAGCATGCACTCATCTTTTGCAGGTGAGGTTTTCTATCTGCACTCCACATAAGAACTTATGGTTTAGATGAAAACTATTACATGATTGATGCATAGTTTCAAAACAAAGTGGGTTTAAATTTTCAGTGGTGTCCTACTATCTTGGGTTTACTTGGACTTTTAACCGATTCTCATTTCCCATATTGTAAGGACTTACTATGTACGTCAAAGACAACTCAGACCAAATAAGAGTTTTTCTTACCTTGCAAGTTAACGGTCAATAAGAACATACTGATTCATATGAAACTTGAACTGCATAGACTGTAGAGTAAAATGGTATCCTATTTTCTTCCACATCTTATGAGTTGATGAAAGACATCCTGATTTTTTTGCCTATATTATTCAGTACCATACAGTGCGCAATGTCCTATTCATGGCAATGACAGAATTCAAAGAGGTACCTTGCATTTAATTTTGTTGCAATGGTTTTTGTAAACAATGTTGCTTCATCAATTACAGTACGCACCACATTATTTTTTATTAACATGGCTGATATTTGTTTTCAAGATTTTTGTCTGATAGCTGTGGGTCCTCTTTACATGAAATGATATCTGTGCAATTTTTGTGCATGCTCTTGAAGTCTAAATATTTAGATCATTATTTGGAGCTCACTGAAGACAGCTTAAAGCTAGGGGAAGGATTATGTAGCAGCCCAAAGAGTTTGGATGATGGTCTTGCTGCTGTTTTGATTTATGAGTTAGCATCAATAGACATTAACACGTCTATAGTAACTAGGTCCAATAATTTCTATAAAGGACCTGCCATAAAGACATTGCACTTTCATATCTCGAATTTGTTCAGGACACAATACCAAAATCATTCAAGCATGTTTTTGAACAGTTAGGTGTTGGGATTTGGCTCATATTTGGTAATCCTAATAGTAATAGGATTGGAGTAAATTCCTAGTCCTACCTAGACAATGGATTTTTATGTCATGCCTAATAGGATTGGATTTCTATATATGGACACATGACATGCTATATAAAGGGGCCTAAGATTCCTTGTGTAGTAGATTAATTGTGCTCAAGAAAAAATGTTGGGTAGCCACCAATAGGTTGAGAGAAAGAAAGAGAAGAAATAGAGATTGAAGAAGAAAGAAATCGACTTTCTCTAATCTTCTTGTGTGTAATCTCTAGAAATTTCTTGTATTTTCTTTGTATACTTTCTCTAGTAGTTGGGGTTAAGAAGTTGTAGCGATCTTGTAAAGCCTTGTAACCCTACTTAGTAGCGGTCTTACCGGTTAGAATTTTGCACTTAATTCTTGTGTGCCTTTGTCTTGAATTTTTTGTGATCTTTAAATTTTTGCATAAGTCAACCATCGTATTTGGCTTGCGGATATTGGTTCATCATCGATGCTCATCTTGGAGAATACTTTTCATTTTTATTCCCAACATGTGGCATCAGAGCTTCCGTTGAAGATTCGGAAGATCGAGAATGGCGACAAAGCTATGACAAAACGATTTGAGGTGGAGAAGTTCAACGGCGAACGGAACTTCTAACTGTGACATAGTAGGGTTAAAGATCTTTGGTGCAAGAAGGCCTTCACAAAGTCTTGTTGGAAAAATCCAAGAAGTCAAAGTCAATGAAGGATGAAGAATGGGAGGGTAGGGAGATGAAGGCTACTAGTTCTATCATGTTGTATTTAGTCGACAATGTTCTCTTCGACATCATAGAGGAAGAAACTATGGTCGAACTTTGGAAAAAGTTGGAGAGGCTATACATGTCAAGGTCTGTCACAACAAGGCTCTACCTGAGGTAAAGTTATATGGCCTAAGTACTAAGGAATGAGAAAATCTACTAGAATGCTTGAATGTGTTTAACGAATTTTTGAACCAACTTCAAACCGTTGGTACAAAAGTGGAGGAAGAAGACAAGACCTTATTGCTTCTTACCTCGCTTCTCTATCCGTACGAACACATAGTGACTACGCTTCTATATGGGAAGGATACGATGAAGTTGGGAAGTTGTTGGTATATTAGAATGTATTAAGGGGTTTAATGTAAGATGGAGGGTTGTAAGGCTATATATAGCCAAGAGATTATCAATAAACATATTCATTACTCCTAATATTCGACATAGTATCAGAGCTCATATCCTAGCCGCCACCCCTACTCCCAAACCCTAGCCGCCACCCCACTGCTGGTGTTGCGCCACCACCGCCGCGCCGCTCGCCCGCCACCATTACTGTGAAGCCACGACTCCCACGGAGCCTTTTGCCGCGGTTTTCGGTCTCCCGCGGGTCGTTTCGGACGTTAACATCGAAGGCCTATATCCGAAGGGGGAGAGACATGATCGGGTCTAGGAGAGAACGAAGAGAATGAACGTGAATCGTGGGACGAGTGCGTGGTAATCGGAGAAGAGGAGGATCGATAGAGGAGATCATCAAGAAGTTGGACTCTGCGGAGGTCGCAACGTTGATTAAGCTGATGAAACTGTCGGCTGGTGAGAGCGCGACACGAACACCAGCGAAGTTGGAGCTTCCCTCAATTGATCTGAAGTTTGATGGACCGGCTACCTACCTGAGTTGGTTACGACGGGTGAGGAGAACCCTCGCAGGGAAGAACATGGTGGGTTTCTTGTCAGGAGAGAAGACAGAGCCGGATGAGGGCTTGGCAGGACACGACGAGTGGAAGTCCACTCATATGGTGATATACATTTGGCTTCTCAATTCTTTAGTCCAGTCAATCACCGCCACAGTGGATGGCCTTGAGATGGTGAAGGACGTGTGGGAGAAATTGAGGAGGACCTACGATGGTGTGGGGAATAACTTGAGGGTTTTTCAGATAAAGGGGGAGATCGACGATACCGTACAGGGGGAGAAGACGGTGTAGGAGTATGCCATGGAGTTGGAACGTCTGTAGTTGGATTACGATCACTCCTCAGATTGGGCGAGCTGCGAGGACCCGAAGTGCAAGGAGAGACAGGTATGTCTGCAAGAGAGGACGATGAAGTTTCTTAAGGGACTGGCCGCAGTGTTTGCTCAGAGGACAACACTACTTTTTGCCCAACTGAAGATCCTTACACTTGAGAGGCTATCTCGTGCATGATCCAAGAGGAGACTCGCATCAAGCTGCAGGCAGGGACAGACGGTCCTCCTGAAGTGAAGTCAGCACTAGCGGTTGCCAATTCAGACGGCACAGGACCTAAGGGAGAGCTCTGATAGTGCTACAACAGCGGAAAGGTGGGTCATCTAACGTATGCTTGTACCAAACCACTCAAGGAGGGAGCTGATGGTACCTATATTGAGGAGGATCAGGCACTGCTGGGCATGCTTGAGGTACTCTGGAGGAAGCAGAGAGCGTCACACGATGGAGACAGGAGCAGTGGGACCGAGGAGGCGTCCACCTCATTCTTTGCCAGAGGCAACGCTGTCATATATGCCCATCCATCGGAAGGTACTGACGACTCACTCGTCCTTGCATCTATGTCTTCCCTTAGATCGTCGGACTAGATTGTCGATTCGGGTGCGTCTCGACACATGATAGGGAATGCTAGTGAGTTCTCTTCCTACACTCAGCTAGCATCGACGGACATCATTCAAACAACTGATAGTACTTTCCAGCCAGTGGTCGGTAAGGGTACTGTCGATTGTACAGGTTCAGTAAAATATTCAATGTTTTGTATGCTCCTTTTCTAGTCAATCTTTTATCCATTAGTTCTATAACCCTCTAACTAAAACGCATTGTCTCTTTTGATATTTCTAAGGTGATCTTCCAGGAGAAGGAGACGGGACGAAGACTTGGAACTGGCACTTGGCATGATGAACTTGGTACCTGGATCGGGAAGGGTTGAATTCGACATTGGTGTCTGTGGCAGAGAGGACATGAATGGGAGGACCGAAGATGAGTGTCGAGGATACACTGATACTCCATCACAGGCGGTTGGGGCACTCCTCTTTTGGTATTTTGAGTAGGTTGTATCCATCTATTTATGAGAAAGCAAATAAGGAGAAACTAGTATGTGATATATGTGATTTAGGCAAACTTACTAGGAGCTCATACGTTAGTACGGGCCATAGGAGCTCTTCTGTTTTTGATATTATACACTGATGTTTGGGATCCGTGCGCCACAACTATTATGAATGGTTACAAGTACTTCGTTTCTTTTATTGATTATTCCTCTCGTGTCACCTCGCTATATTTGATGAAGAATAAGAGTAATGTTTTTGCCTGTTTTCGGGACTTTCATAAATATGTCCAAATTAAGTATAGAGCAGTAGTGAAGGTACTGAGGTCTGACAATGGAACAGAGTATACCAACAAAGCACTTGAGGAATATCTGTCAGCCTACGGGATATAGTATCAGACCACCTGTGCATACACACCAGCACAAAATGGAGTGACAGAAAGGAAGAACAGACACCTTCTAGAGGTGGCAAAGAGCATGATGATTGCCATGAATGTTCCACAGAGTTTGTGGGGGCATGCACTGTTGACAGCAGCTCAACTGATCAACATGATACCCTCGAAGGTACTGGGATGGAAGTCTCCTTTGAGATATTACAAGAAAATAATAGTGGGATACTCCTGCTGAAGGTGTTTGGCTGCATATGTTTTGTGAAGGACAACAGACCATCTGTTGGAAAACTTGACCCGAGAGAACTCAAGTGTGTCTTCATGGGCTATTCGGCGACTCAGAAAGGGTACATGTGCTAGAGCCCAGTAGAGAAGAAGAGGTTTATGAGCATGAATGTTCACTTCAGGGAGCATGAGCCATACTACCGTCAGGAGGGAACCTCGTCCATGGACAACTTACCTGATACTGAGTGTATGAGACGAAAGAGGGAGATTGGTGAGAGTGTGGTGACCGATTTAGGAGTATGGAATAGAGGAACGGTTGAGGAGGAACATGAGAGTGAAGAGGAACAATGGGAGATTAGAGGTATTAGGCCCACGGCTCAGAGGGAGTTACTTACCTACAGCAGGAAAGAGAAGCAAACTGCAGGACCAGTACCTATAGTGCCAGTGCCAAGTCCCTTGCCTGCGTCCGTCTCGACTCCTGAGACACCTACACCACCACCACCAGATTTCCTTCAGGTGATATCATTCTTCCTACTCCCACACCATTATCAATACGGAGGACCACTCGCAGCAATGCAGAAAATCTTTCTGATAGATATGGTTGGGACCTTGCTCAGTTTGTTTCATATGATAACATCTCTTTTTCTCATGGAATATTCATTGCATCTTTGGATAGTATTACTGTACCTAACAATTGGCAGAGAACGATGCAAAGTAAAAAGCGGCGATACACGAGGAGTTATGTGCTCTTGAGAAGAACCACACTTGGAAACTGATAAAACTACCGGAGGGGAAGAGGGCAGTCGGATGCAAGTGGGTCTTTACTGTGAAGCAGAACCCAGATGGACAGATTGAGTGCTATAAGGCTCGACTGGTGGCAAAAGAATACAGTCAGACGTACGACATTGACTACGACGAAACTTTTGTACCAGTGGCGAAAATTAGCACCGTCAGGATCCTGATTTTTTTGGCAGCGAATGGTGGATGGAAGCTACACCAACTGGATGTGAAGAATGCATTTTTTATAGGGATCTAGTGGAGGAGGTGTACATAGAGATACCACCAGGATTCTGCACCGATAAGACAGTGGGCAAGGTCTGCAGGTTGAAGAAGTCCCTCTAAGGACTGAAGCAGTCTTCTCGAGCGTTGTTTGACAGATTCAGGAGGGCGATGATAGGGATGAGATATCGGCAGATCAATGCCGATCATACTGTATTCTTCCGTCGGAATGGAGGCCACATTACCATGCTTGCGGTGTATGTGGACGATATGATTATCACAAGATATGATAAGCATGAGATTACCCGACTAAAGGGGAAGGACCTTGGCCTTCTTTGGTACTTACTTGGGATTGAGATTGCTTGAGGAGCAGAGGAGATTGTTCTTTCTCAGAGGAAGTATGTGCTAGATCTTATCACGGAGACATAGATGTTGGGATGCAAACCTGCATCGACGCTGATCAATTAGAGGTTAAGCTGGGTGCTGAGGCTGGAGAACCAGTTGACTGGGATAGATACTAGAGACTGGTGGAAAAGTTTATCTATTTGAGCCACACACGTCCTGATATCTGCTTTGCAATGAGTGTGGTGAGCCGCTACATGCATGACCCAAAGAAGGGTCATATGGATGCAGTGTACCAGATTCTGAGATACTTGAAGGGTGTCCCTGGAAAAGGGCTAATTTTCAAGAAGAATAATCATGTGAGCATCGAGGGCTACTGTGGCTCTGACTGGGCTAGCTGTGCTGATGATAGGAGGTCTACCTCGGACTATTGCATATTTGTAGGAGGCAACTTGGTCTCTTGGAGGAGTAAAAAACAGTCAGTAGTGGCCAGATCGACAGCTGAAATGGAGTACAGAGCTATGGCCTTGGGAGTTGCAGAGCTGCTATGGCTGAAGAGTATATTGATGGAGCTGAAGCTGGGTCAAAGAGCCAAGATGAAGCTGTGGTGTGACAACCAGTCAACCATCAGTATCGCCAACAATCCAGTGCAACATGACAAAACCAAACACATCGAAATCGATAGGTTCTTCATCAAGGAGAAGGTTGACAATGGACTACTGGAGCTAGGCCACGTTTCAACCAAGGATCAGGTAGCAGACCGTCTGACCAAGGGACTTAGCTCTGTAGATATGATTAGAGGATGTGATAAGATGTGCTTAGTGAATATCTTTCGTCCATCTTGAGGAGTGTTGGTATATTAGAATGTTTTAAGGGATTTTATGTAAGATGGAGGGTTGTATGACTATATATAGTCAAGAGATTATCAATAAACATATTCATTATTCCTAATATTCTACAGAAGTCACTGCATAACTTTTATCTAATCAATCGTTGAAAAGCTCTGCTGAAGGTGAACAATTGGCGATGGTAGCATACGGAAGATGAATGACTCTTGATAAAGGATCGAAAGCAGCACGATGTCGATCGACATCAAGGATGAAGGGCGGTGTATGTTATTATTGCAAGAAATTTGGCCGCATCGAAAAAGTTTTCCATAACGTACGGAGAAGAAAAATGATTCTGAAGATGCGACAGTGGTGGTACAAGGGTGTGATGACACTTGGGACAATATGCTTACGGTCTCCTAGGATAAGGAAGCTACTCCTGACTGGATATCGGATTCGGGCAGTTCGCTACATATTTACTCAGATGTATCTTGCTTTGCTTCTTTGGAGAAGAAGACTTGTACTGTTCACTTGGGTGATGACTCGGTTTGTGAGGTCGCTGCTGAATACAATAGATATTGAGATTCATGATAGCATGTGTTTAGGCTTGGTGGGATATGGTATGTACTGAAGATACACAAGAATCTCATATCATTGGGCGCGTTATACTCTACGGGCTATTGGTTTTTCAGCGAGAGGTGGAGTTCTAAGGGTGACATGTGGTTGCACCGTGCTCATGAAAGGAGAGAAGTACGATAATATTTATCGACTGGTAGGAGATATGGTTCGAGGTAGTGGTCCTATAATTTCTGCGGTTCTAGGGTTGGATATCCAGGACGGTTGTTTTGCAGTTGGTCAACCTTCCGTGGCTCGAGCACGACAAGTCAGATTTATTGATCTGGGTACAACGGCGGTTAATTTGGAATACTCTAGCGTAGGCGATGTAGCAAAGATGAAGTGCAAATTCGAGCCAGACTCGAGTTCAGAGTCGATTTGCGAGTAGGCGACTGGTGCCCCAGGGAGAGGGGGGTGGTTCGTGAGATCGAGACTACTCTTTCAAGATTGGAGATTTGAGGTTGTTAGATGCTTGTTGAGTTGGATGGTGAATATGATTTAAGATGGTAATTGTTAGGATTTGACCCATATTTAGTAATCATAATAGTAATAGGATTGGAGCAGGGCCGTCCCTGAGCTGATGGGGGCCCGAGGCAAAACTTCCAAAATGGGCCCCCATACATAATGTAGAAAAAAGTATATATAAAACAAAATTTTGTTGTAGTCAAGATTTGAACCAAGGACCTCTTAAATATAAGTCTAGCATTACAACCACTACACCACAATACTTTTTGTTAAAAAAAAATACATGATACATACTAGTTCTATTGTAAATAGTTCCATGCTGGTGCCCCCTTTCGTCAGGGGGCCCTGGGCCGTCGTCCGGCCTGCCCTGGGCCAGGGCCGCCCCTGGATTGGAGTAAATTTCTTGTCCTACCTAGACAATGGATTTTATATTATGCCTATATAGGATTGGATTTTTATATATGGACACATGACATGATTCATTAAAGGGTCTAAGGATCCTTGTGTAGTAGATTAATTGTACTCAAGGAAACGTATTGGGTAGCCTCTAATAGGTTGAGAGAAAGAAGGAAAAAAAAAAGATATTGAAGAAGAGAGAAATTGGATTTCTTATATCTTCTTGGGTGTAATCTCTAGGGGTGTCTTGTGTTCCCTTTGTGTACTTTCTCTGGTAGCTGGGGTTACGAAGTTGTAGCGGTCTTGTAAAGTCTTGTAACCTTACTTAGTAGTGATATCATTCTCCCGGTCACTGATTAGGAATTTCCATTTAATTCGTTTGTCTTTGTCTTGAATTTTTTGTGAGCTTTAAATTTCTGTATAAGTCACCACCGTGTTTGGCTTGCGGGTATTGGTTCGTCGCCGATGCTCACCTTGAGAAATAGTTTCCGCTTTTATTCCCAACATTAGGAACCTAGACATGGACTGACCATGTAAGACACGTCTGTCACTGTAGTATCATGTCAGACATGGATATGGATACGGTACTCTAGAGGCATGTCGGTGCAACCTAGAACCTATTTTTCTTTTGGTAATTTCTTAGGTTTTTGGTGGTATAAATAATTTTCAAAACAAAAACTTCTGCCAACAATCTCTCTCTGCAAGAGATATCCTGTCTTTCTATGTCAAATGTGCAAGATTAAACTTATCTGCAAGTTTTTGTAATGTCAAATGTACTGTTTAACCATTTATGTAGTTCCTCAAAATTATGTATGCTTCTAGTGTGCATTGATAATTGGTACTCTGCTAACCATTATCTACAGTTTCAGCTTTTGAAAGAGCCAGACTGGTCCTTCATGCAAAAGAAGCAGGACCAGATTACATTTTTATTCGGTAATGATGATCACTGGGGTCCATTATCACTTTTTGAAGAGGTGAGTGTTGTAATCTTTATAACAAGAAAAGAAGTTTCCAGAAAGTTATTTGAGATCATGAGAGGCTTTGCCCAGTCAATGAACTTTAGCAATAGATATTTGTAGTAGAGTATTAGAGAAATATCCATGGGATTCTTACAGTGAAGCTGTTTAGGCTTGTACATGAGCTCAGCAAAGCTAATGGTCACTGTTACCTGGGTTAACCTAGTGGCAGCTACATCAAAATTTGGCTTAAATTTACATATGAATTTTTCTGTCCAGGATAACCTAGTTCCATATGTTTTAACTATTTAAGTATTTAAATGAAAGTTTACTATCACAGGAGTTGTTGCTGAAGTTACAAAAAATTGTACAAACTTTTACAAATTCCGACCACTAAATAGCGATTACAACAATAATTGAAATTGCAAAAACACAGCCAGAGCACTACAAACAATAAAATGCTAATACAAGAACAATGCTTTGGAAAAACAACAAATTTGCTAAAAATGGACTTAACGAAATCTGAAACATGTCGAAGAAGATTTTTACTATGGTGATTGTTGAAATAGTTGTTATATTTTATTGATAATCTCTTGGCTATTTATAGCCTTACAACCTCCTCATTACATTAACTCTCTATAGGAATATCCTATGGCATATTCCCATTACATTAACTCTCTATAGGAATATCCTATGGTATATTCCAACATACCAAATATACTAATAGGATATTCCAACACATATTCCAACATACCAAAAATACTAATAGGATATTCCAACACTCCCCCTCAAGATGGACGAAAGATATTCACTAAGCCCATCTTGTCACATCCTCTCATCATGCTGACAGAGCTCAGCCCCTTGGTCAGTCCGTCTGCTACCTGATCTTTGGTTGGAATAGTCTAGCTCTAGTAGTCCACTATCCAGCTTTTCTTTGATGAAGAATCTGTCAATCTCGATATGCTTGGTCCTGTCATGCTGCACTGGATTGTTGGCAATACTAATAGCTGACTGGTTGTCACACCATAGCTTCATCTTGGCTTCCTGGTCCAGCTTCAGCTCCATCAGCATATTCTTCAACCACAACAGCTCTGTGACTCCCAAGGCCATAGCTCTATATTCTGCTTCAGCTGTTGATCTGGCCACTACTGACTGCTTCTTACTGCTCCAAGAGACCAAGTTGCCTCCTACAACTATGCAGTATCCCGAGGTGGATCTCCCGTCGTCAGCACAACTAGCCTAGTCAGAGTCACAATAACCCTTGATGCTCACATGATTATTCATTCTGAAAATCAGTCCTTCCCGGGGCCTCCCTTCAAGTACCTCAGAATCTGGTACACTGCGTCCATATGACCCTTCCGGAGGTCTTGCATGTAGCGGCTCACTACGTTGACTGCAAAGCTGATATCAGGTCGGGTGTGGTTCAAGTAGATCAACTTGTCCACCAATCTTTGATATCTATCCCGGTCAACTGGTTCTCCAGCTTCAGCATCCAACTTGAACTTCTGGTCTATCAGTGTCGTAGCTGGTTTGCATCCCATCATCCCTGTTTCCGTAAGCAGGTCCAGTACGTACTTTCTCTGAGAAAGGACAATTTCCTCTGTATCTCGAGCAATCTCAATTCCAAGGAAGTATCAAAGAGGGCCAAGATCCTTCACCTCGAACTCCTTGCCAAGCTTCTCCTTGAGTTGGACAATCTCCTGCTCATCATCGCCTGTAATAATCATATCATCCACATACACCGCAAGCATGGTGATGTGGCCTCCACTTCGTCTGAAGAAGACAGTATGATTAGCATCGGTCTGCTGATATCCCATCCCTATCATTGCTCTCCTGAACCTGTCAAACCACGCTCGAGGAGACTGCTTCAGTCCATAGAGGGACTTCTTCAGCCTGCAGACCTTGCCTTCTGTCTGATTGGTGCCGAATCCTGGTGGTATCTCCATGTACACCTCCTCCACTAGATCCCCATAAAGAAATGGATTCTTCATATCCAGTTGGTGTAGCTTCCATCCTCCATTGGCTGCCAGAGAGATCAAGGTCCTGACAATACTCATCTTCGCCACTGGTGCAAAGGTCTCGTCATAGTCGATGCCATATGTCTGACTGTATCCTTTTGCCACCAGTCGAGCTTTGTAGCGCTCAACCTGTCCATCTGGGTTCTGCTTCACAGTGAAAACCTACTTGCATCCGACTGCTCTCTTCCCTTCTGGCAGTCTCACCAGCTCCCAAGTTCGGTTCTTCTCCAGAGCTCCCAACTACTCGTGCATCGCAGATTTTTACTTTGGATCGTTCTTGGCTATCTGCCAATTGTTAGGTACAGTAACACCATCCAATGATGCAATAAAAGCTTCAAGAGAAGAAGAGATATGATCATATGAGACAAATTTAGCAAGGTTCCAACCATATCTATCAGGAGATTTTTCTGCATTGCTGCGAGTGGACCTCCATATTGATGATGGTTGGGGAGGAGGAGAAGGAAGGATATCACCTGAAGGAGAAGGTGGTGGTGTAGGTGTCTCAGGAGTCAAGACGGGCGCAGGCAAGGGACTTAGCACTGGCACTGTAGGAACTGGTACTGTAAGTTGCTTCTCTCGCCTGCTGTAGGTAAGTATCTCCCCCTGAGCTGTAGGCCTAACACCTCTTATTTCCACTCGTGTCCCTTTTTACCTTCCTGTATCCTATTTGTTCCTCTAATCCATACTCCGAGATCAGTCGAAATGCTTTCCAACAACTCCCCCTCTCGCCTTATACTTGCAGTATCATGTGAGATATTTGGGTTTTCCTCCTGACTGTAGTATGACTCATGTTCCCTGAGTGAACATCCATACTTACAAATTTTCTTTTTTTCACTGGACTCCAGCATACGTAGCCCTTCTGAGTTCCCGAGTAGCCCACAAAATACACTTGATTGCTCGAGGATCAAGCTTCCTTACCGACGGTCTGTTGTCCTTCACGAAGCATACGTAGCCAAACACCTTTAGTGGGAGCATCCCACTATTATTTCCCTGCAGCATCTCGCATGGAGACCTCCATCCCAACACCTTCGAAGGCATCCTGTTGATCAGTTGAGCTGCTGTCAATACTACATATCCCCACAGACTCTGTGGGACATTCATGTCTATCATCATACTTCTCGTCACTTCCAGGAGGTGTCTGTTCTTCCTTTCCGCTACTCCGTTCTGTGCTGGTGTATATGGTAGTCTGATGCTGTATCTCTTGGGCGGAAAAGTATTCTGCAAGTGTCTTGTTGGTCTACTCCGTTCCATTGTCAGACCTCAGTACCTTCACCACTGCCTTGTACTGAGTTTGGACATGTTTGTGAAAGTCCCAAAAACAGGAGGGGACCTCACTCTTATTTTTTATCAAATACAGCCAAGTAGTATGAGAAAAACAATCTATGAAGGTAACAAAATATTTGTAACCATTCATAGGAGTAGTACAAGGCCCCCAGACATCAGAGTGTACCACATCAAAAACAGATGAGCTTCTATGACCGCTACTCACATATGAACTCCTAGTAAGTTTGCCTAACTCACAAGCATCACAAACTAGTTTCTCTTTATTAACTTCTTCATAAATTGTACGGTATAATTTGCTTAAAATACTAAATGAAGAGTGTCCCAACCTCCTATGGTGGAGTCGCAATGTATCTTCCGCACTCAAGTCCTTCCATCCCTGCATTTTCCGCCATAGATATTAATGCTGAATCCAGCATTTATCGATCCAGGTACCACAGTCCATCATGCCAAGTGCCAGTCCCAAGTCTTCGTCCCGTCTCCTTCTCCTTCTCCTGGAAGATCAGCTTAGGAATATCAAAGCAGACAGTGCATTTTAATTGGAGGATTATAGAACTAATGGACAAAAGACTAACTGGAAAAGGAGCATGCAAAATATTGGATAAATTTACTGAACCTGTACAATCGACAGTACCCTTACCGACCACTGGTTGGAAAGTACCATCAGATGTTTGAATGATGTTCGCCGATGCCAGGTGAGTGTAGCAAGAAAACTCACTAGCGTTCCCTGTCACGTGTCGAGACGCACCCGAATCGATAATCCAATCTGACGATCTGAGGGAAGACATAGATGCCAGGACGAGCGAGTCGTCAGTGCCTTACGCCGACGGATGGGCATACATGACAGCGTTGCCTCTGGCGAAGAATGAGGTGGACACCTCCCCGGTCTTACTCCTCCTGTCTCCATCGCTCGACGCTCTCCGCCTCCTCCTTAGTACTTATAACATGTCCTGCAGTGCCTGATCCTCCTCGGTATAGGCACTGTCAGTTGTCACCTCGCCTTCTGCTACCAACAGGTTCGCCCGACAACCTCCTCGACCGTCCCGTCGACCCCTACAACTACCGTCTGAATGTCCTTTGGATGGTTTGGTGCAAGCATACCTCAGATGATCCATCTCCCCGCAGTTGTAGCACTGTCGGGGCTCTCCCTTAGGTCCTGACGGTGCTCTTCGTCCTGTCGAGCCCTCATTCGGCTCTGTTTTCTCTGCGAGGGTTCTCCTTCCCCGTCGTGGCTAACTCAGGTAGGTAGTCGGTCCATCAAGCTTTAGATCGATGGAGGGAAGCTCCAACTTCGACGACGTTCGTGTCATGCTCTCACCAGCCGACATCTTCATCAACGTCCTAACCTATGCAGGATCCAGCTTCTTGATGATCTCCTTCATCGATGCTTCTCCTCTCCGATCACGTCGCGTCCACTCCACGACTCATGCTCGTCCTCGTCGTCCGCTCATAGATCCGAACATGTCTATTTTTTATCAGATCTAGACATTGGTGTCCTCTTTCGGAATGATTCGAAAAACAACAAAGGCGCCGTTACGTGCGGTAGGAGGGGACGGCGCGCATGTGGGAGGGGCGGCCGACGCGCGTACCACGGCGGGCAGCAGCCGCAGCAGCAGCGGGCAGCAGCCGCAGCAGCAGCAGGCAGCAGCAGCAGGCACGGGAAAGGGGGCTGTTCTGCGCGGGTTAGGGTTTGATGGGAGAGAGAGAGAAGAGGGGGAAGGTTAGGGTTTGGTGGCGGCTAGGATTAGGATTTGTGGAAATGTGGCTCTGATACCATGTTTAAATAGTTGTTATATTTTATTGATAATCTCTTGGCTATTTATAGCCTTACAATCTTCTCATTACATTAACTATTTATAGGAATATCCTATGGCATATTCCTATTACAATAACTCTTTATAGGAATATCCTATGGCATATTCCAACATACCAAATATACTAATAGGATATTCCGACACATATTCCAACAGTGATAAAGGTCTCACCGTTGGTCAAAACGAGATTCGACCCTTTTTTGTTGACCGCTTCTATGAACCAGCAAGTTCTGACAAACTACTAGAACGCTCCTAAGTCACCCCTTGATGTCAGACAGAAGCGACTGCTCGTTGCTGCTGCAAACTCTACTCTTTCGTTACATATGTTCTATTTAATTCAATGTACGTAAGAATAAAAACTTAGAGAATATATTGGGGAACGAAGTCCATGATTCCCTGGCAACAATAACCACCCACTACCAGTGTGAGTGGAAATCCAGGAAGTAACTCTCTATAATATGGATGGTTACAGCAATAAATCACAACTAAGTGTGTAGTTACGAATTTGAAACACCCACTACAGCCACAAAATAATTGCAAGAATTGTAGTTCCAGCCGTTGAAGAACAGCACACGCGGAGTGCGCGGAGCCGTTGGATTGTGCGACCGCGTGAACTAGCGAACACTGGAATGTGCGAACCACGTGACCGCTGGAGCATAGCAACTCTCAAATGCCGCGCAAGGCGCGCTCTAATGCGCAAAAGAACTATCTCGCTTACGTGCGAAGTGCGAAGTGCAAAGTACATCATCAAAGCACCACTTTGCGTTGTTCGTCCACGTTCGAGTCTGAGTCTGAGTCGCTAGGCCCCTCTGGGCCTAGCTCCAAATTGAAATTCTCAAAATATGGATGACAAAAATAATAATTTCTTGGAGGATTTGAACCTTGCTCTCTAGTAAAATCCTCCACCATAGCAACCACATAGTATACAACTCCTATCTATGTAAGACAATAAAAGATGAATCTTTTATTGAAATACATATATGGGGTTTGCCACATAGTTGATGCGAGACCGGATTCCTTGAGAGCACTTTCAAATAAACCCCAAAACCTCTCGCATATTTCAATATATGAGACGAGCGTTCCTCACACTGACTGTACATCATGCATTAGGATCGCTTAGGACTTAAATCTTTCTGCATGCGTTAAACAACAGTACGATACAGAATGGACGAAGCTTTGAATTCACCATAGTTGCTATTATTCTCACTCATATAATGATATCGATTGTGCATCTAATCGCATGTTAAAGGTCATGTACTGATCTGGTATCTGTGTATATATCTTGGTTGTCTACGAATTTACCCTCAAAACATGGCCTACATCTCTATTTATACACGCATGCGAGTGTTTGCCATGACCAAAGGTTATACGAACTACGAACTTTTTTTATATTAAACGTAAAAAGAGTACAATCGATTCATAAACAGGAGATCTAAGTACAAAATTTTTGGGAAAGTGTGATGGTGGAGATCGAGCACTGCAGCGGCTCCTTTACTCCGTTGACTATCTGACGATAATTTGAGCTTGCTTTGGCTTTCTGGTGCTGCTGATTGAAACTCTAGGGTTGCCAATCAAGAGGGTACCAAAGTTGGAGATTTTGAAGTCCCTTTATCGAAGAAAAACTCCTACTATTTATAGGGGAGCACATATGCAATATGCATAAGGATTGTGCAGGAACGCTGCACGTAGAGATATGAGAGAATCTCGAGGTTGTACGGTAGGGGTTGCTGCTGAGCTGACACGTGGTAGACGCTGGGATTCTCTTTTATCAAGATCTTTGGGAGAGTTATCAACAACTGAATAAACGACACGTGGTATGTGTTTATTGTTAATCAGATGAACCTAAGCAGATTATGTTCCTATCTCTGAGGTTGGATTTTGTCTTATCTTAGGGGGTCATTGGTTTAAACAAACCGATTGGATATGGCCCTCGTTTATGAGAACAAAGTCCATCCATATCTGTGGTTTAAACAAACCGATAGGATAGGGCTCTTATCAACAGAATCGACCTTTGTTATATCTTAAGAGCAGTGGTTTAAACAAACAATTCAGGTACTATCTGAAAAGATACCTGTGGAACTATGCCACCTGCGCTTCTGGCGAAGCTTCTATGTCACTGTGCTTCTGGGCTACGATTAGACTGTTCTTCAGACGACGGAGTCACTGCGCTTTTAGGGTGACGAGGCGACTGTGCTTCGAGCGACGGAGTCACTGCACTTTTAGGCCGACAAGTGGACTAGTGCTTCAGGCGATGAAGTTACTGTGCTTTAGGGCGACGAGTATACTTGTGCATTGGGCAACGGCGCCACTGTGCTTTTAGGGCGACGAGGCGACTGTGCTTCGAGCAACGATGTCACTGCGCTTTTAGGACGACAAGTGGACTTGTGCTTCAGGCGACGAAGTTACTGTGCTTTAGGGCGACGAGTAGACTTGTGCTTTGGACAACGGAGTCACTGTGCTTGGGAGCGAGCAGTGGACTTGGTCTTGAAGATGAACGAGTTACTGCACTTTTGGGTTATCGCCCGGGCACTGTGGAAGGAACGAGTTGGCTGCGGTCCTGAGTCGAGGAGAGGGCGCAGTCAGTTGTCTGTGCTTCGGGGACGAAGGAGCTAGTTCTGTTGAAGTCTTTTAAGAGCAATTAATAACTGCTCTTTTGGTGGACGAGTCGGTCGTCCTCTTCTTTAATTACCGCCGTCTTTTAGGGGAATTCCAAGAAGTTAGTGGCTTAGGATTCAGTCAAAATGAACCTATTAAATGAGATTCATTATGCTGAGTTTCAGGTTCATCCATTAGTTCGGGGGCCTTTGACCGACAGCCACGTGGCATGTGGATTGGACCACACTTACCCTATATATAAAGGAAAGCTTTTCTGAAGGTCGTGTCTTCTGTCTCTTAACATTCCCACCGTCATGCTCGATCCCGACTTAGCTTCGAACGGCCGTTGGCCTTGCACAAGTCGATTGTTGGTTATGGATCCCTTCGTTCCAAGAAGCTGTGTTCTTGTAGAAGAATTGTTGCTGAGTTTTGAGATGCACTTGAGCGTTTGGCGTAAGGAGTTCGAACCTGAACAACATCTTGGACGTCTTCGAGGTTCGGGCTATAACTGCTTCATTAGCCATATTGGAGTTCCTCCATGTCTGGCTAGGAAGGGGCTTGAGGAAGTGATTCGCTCTGACGAGCTGCGCGTCTGGAGGGCTGCGTGTCTGTGAAGATTAACCCCCTTGTAGAGCACCTGGGAAGATTAACCCCCTTGTAGTGAAGATTAACCCTCTTGTATTTTTCTAGGTGCTTTAGTTCTTTTCATGATGAATCTATAATAGATCATTGTAGGCATGATTTAAATAAAGAAGCTCTTTTCTTGTAATCATGATGAATCTGTAATGGATCCTTGTAGGCATGATTTAATAAAGGATTCTTTATGAACTGTGGTTTCTGATCTTCCGTCTGCGCTTTTGGGTACCTGCGCTTTTGTGAAGCTTTGTGTAGCGAGAACACTACCTGCGCTTTTGATATATCTGTGATTTTTCATGCTTCTACAACGAGTTCTTAGATGTCTGTGAAGATTAAACCCCTTGATATGTTTGCGCTTTTTCATGCTTCTATAGCGAGTTTTGATCTTCTGTCTGCGCTTTTGGGAACTTCTTTGTCTCTGTGACGCTATATAGATCCGTACTCAGGATTATCATATCGTCCGCATAGAGACACAATAACCCCTCTGCCATTAGTGAACTTGGTGTACACACAGTTACCTGTCTCACTGACCATGTAGCTGTTTGATCTTATGAATTTATCAAATTTCTCGTGTCATATCTTGGGAGCTTGAATTAGACCATATAGAGATATCACTAACTTACATACTTTGTCTTCAAATTCCTTGACGACAAAACTTTCGGTTAGTTTATGTAAATCTTTTCGGTCAGATCTTCTTTCAGGAATACTATTTTGACATCCATATGATGAATCACAACTTGTGAATGACACCTAGAGCAATAAGCATTTTGATAGTTGTCAATGCTCTACTTCTGAGAAAACCCTTTGGCCATCCGTGTAGCCTTAAACTTACCAAAAGTTCCATCGGCTTTCATCTTCTTCTTGAAGTTCAATTTGCATCCGATGAGTTCTCATGTAGGTTGACTAATACCCAAGTGTTATTGGATAATGGAATCAATCTCATTATTTATTGCTTCTTTCTAGAAGACGATGTCTTTGCTATTAATCGTCTCATCATAGGTAAGTGAATATAGTTCCACATGATATGTGGCGAAGTCTTTCTCAAGGCCTTTGGTCTCCTCACGCACTTTGAAGGTGGCTCAAAGAGTGCTAGTTATGTAATTGCATCTTTAATTGCAACCTCTTTTGGACTACAACTTCTTTGGAAGTACTAGCCTCTTCGGTGTTCAAAATATTCTTCGATAAATCTGCAAGGAAAATATTCTTGTATCTAGCAAAGTTACCCTCAAAAAATTCAGCGTCGCGAGAGTCAATGATCTGATTTGATTCCAGATCACGGAATCTTCAAACACCATTTTCTCAGCATAACCTAGAAATATTATCTTCATAGTTCCCGTTTCCAACTTCTGAATCTTGATATTGGAAAGATTCACATAAGCCAGACATCCGCACGTTCGAATAACTTTCAAGTTGGGTCTAACTTTGAATCATAGTTCATGAGGAGTTAAATACTATTGTGCAAATAATACACTATTTATAATAAAAAAACCACCAACGTAGCTTCTCCATAGAAGCACTCCGGAAGACATGCTGATAAAAGCATGAAATTCATCATTTTCGTAAGAGTACAGTTTTTTTTATTTCTACGACTCCATTGGATTTAGGGGAGTATAGAACAATAGTCTCGTTGACAATTTCATGTTCTCTGCAGAACGGTTCAAATTCAAAAGAAATGATACTCTCTATCTCGACCAATTCTGAGTCTCTTGAGTTGTTGACCAGTTTGTCGTTCGCATTCTGCTTTGAAGTCTTTGAACTTATCAAATGCTTCATTTTTTATTTGAGAATATGGACGAAAGCGTACTTCTAGTAGTCGATGAAGGTAATAAAATATTTTACCACAACCTTTGTGGAAAAGTGTTTGAAGTCATAGATATCTGAGTACACTAACTCCAGAAGATCTGTGCATCAATTCACCCACATGAACGACTTCCTTACAATTTTAGTCTGTGCATAGATTTCACATTTCTCCACTTTCTTAACTCCCACATTTGGAGGTAAGACATAGACTAGACATTTTGTTAATTCTTTTACAATGAATATGTCATAGCCTATTATGTCACCAACTCAAGAGAGTAACCAGAAACAAACACTTCATTAACACATTCAGTTAGGAGTTACAACTTGAAGTTTGAACATTCCTTCGATATATAAAGCTTTTTCGAAGTATGCTCTTTTATAGGACATTATTATCTAACCTGCATTGATGTCCATCCTTAAACTTGCATTACACAACATACTTACCGAAATATGGTTATTGATAATAGCACGAACATGCATCACGTTCTCTAGTGTAAGTAACTTTTCCGAAGTCATCTTCAACACAACCGACCCAATTCCCAGCACTTTGGCTTGTGATTTGTTTGTCATCGTAACCTTTGGTAAACAACTCCTTAATAAAACATACATGACATTGATGCCCCATTGTCTATCCGTCGGTCTACATTTATGCTAGTATAATTAACTTGTGCAATCATAGCAACTATGTTAATTCTTTTTGTTTTGGCTTTGGTTTGGACTTGTAGCCCTCTTAAAATGGCCCTTCTTGCCACAGTTGAAGTAAGCCCCATCATTGCTAGACTTAGGCTTGAAAGAAGTTAACTTTACCTTCAGATAATTGAAGTCATTCTTGTTGTTGTTGTAGGAAGCCTTATGCTTCCCCATTGTAGTCCCCAGTCTAGACCATGTTTGCTAACAAACTGTTTTGATAGTGAGACCACCTTGATTTTACTTTTAGCTTCGCCATCAATACAGATCCAGCATAGATGATCCTTGATCATTATCTCCGTCTTCTTGCGGTACATATAGGTAGAAAAGCGATCCCAGTTGGTAGGGAGTTTAGAGATGACAACTCCTACCTAAACTTGTCAGTTTGAGGCATAGCCTCCTCCTTTACCTTTTGCTGCAGCTTTATCAGTTCTTTGACTTGCGACAACATTGTCTTTTCGTTTTCGAATTCCATTTTCAAGAATTCATTGACGAGGTAAATTTTGGATATCTTTTCATCATCCTTGTATTGCTTCTCTAGAAACTCTCTGTTGTCTCTTGCATTCTCCTTCTTGTTGTATAATTCTGCTACGGAGTCATCCAATGAGTTATCAACAACTTGCAGATGTTGTCTCTCTTCCACTTTTGTTGAGTGGTGATCAAGTTGGCAATGGCTTGCACATCGTCAGTTTCTGGAATTACTGGTTCTGATTTGGTCAAAACATAATCTATGTTGACGAGTTAAAGATTCAGACTATTCTTCCTCTTCCAGTTGTTATAGTACTCCCAATCGAACTTCTCGAGTTTGTGAAAACTCGTGTCCAAGAGACTTATTTTCCAATGATGGATCTTGATGAGATTCTTAAAATCATTGAGACATCTCTGAATCTATCTTTGAGATTGTTGTTGAAGTTACAAAAAATCGTACAAACTTTTATAAATTCCAACCTGTAAGTGGCGATTACAACAATTATTGAGATTGCAACGAACAAAGCCAGAGCACTACAAACAATGAAATGCTAATACAAGAACAAAGCTTTGAAAAAATAGCAACAAATTTGCTAAATACAGGGTTAATGAAATCTGAAACTTGTCGAAGAAGATCCTTCTCGGGGTGATGATGATTACTGTTGCTCGAAGCAAGATTCGACTTTTCTGTTGAGAACTAATAAGGGACTTTAGTCCCACACTGGAAAATATAATATGAAGAGGAGCTAGACTCCCTATAAATAGTGGAGTAACCAATCAATAAAATACACAACAATTATTCTCTTCATGGTATCAGAGCCATAACCACAAAAAAAAAAAAAAAAAATCCCCCCCCTTTCCCCTCTGGTAGTACCCCTCCGTCCCCCACCGGCAGTCCCCCCCCCCCCCCACCGACGTCCCCCCCGGCAATCCCCCCCCTGACACCTCACCCGGCAGTCCCCCCCCCCCCCCCCCCCGACGCCCTGTCCTCCCGACGCCCTGCCCCCCCTTCCATTTTTTTTCTTTTCGAAAAAAAACCCTAATTTTGAGAGAGATTATGTGGGTGGTTTTTCGACGACGGATGGCTGTCAAATGCTTTATTTGCATCTTCTGTTCCTAGATTACGTCCTCCGGAATTACAAATGCTTTATTTGTTTTCCGTTCTCGATCTACAAATTAGGGTCTACATGCGCGCGCCGGTGTTGGCCACGTTGACCGCGCAGTCGTAAGGTCTCCGTTGAAGACTTTACATACAGACGACGACGTCGACGACGCCGATGACGACGTCGACGACGCCGACGCCGACGCCGACGACGACGACGCCGACGTCGACGACGCCGCCGCCGACGCCGCCGCCGACGCCGACGTCGACGTCGCCGACGTCGACGACGCCGACGACGACGTCGACGACGCCGACGTCGACGACGCCGACGACGACGTCGACGACGCCGACGAAGACGACGACAAAGACGAACCCGACGACGACGAATCACCGTTGAAGACGCCATGGATTCGATCAGTGGTAAACTGACAGCAGATGAGATGAAGGCATTGGTTGATGATATCTTATCAAAGAGATTAACCGAGGCGACCCCACGTGTGATCCATACTAATGTGGATCCGTCACCCTACAAAATGGGGAAGCTGGATAAGTTGGAGACGAAGTTGGAAGGCACGTCCAATTACTTGAAATGGTCACGGCAGGCCATGCGGACGCTGAAGGGACGTGGCTTGGTTGGCTACGTCAATGGCCAAACCAAGGCGCCAGATGATCCCTCCTCAAAGGAGTTTGCTGTTTGTGAAATTGTCAACAATGTTGTGGCTGGATGGTTGACCGCCTCCTTGACCGACCAGGTGTCGGGCAATGTAGAGGCGATGGAGGCTGCTGCTGATATATGGCTGACTTTGAAGGATATGTACTCCGGCTCGGACAATCCTATGCGGGTCTTCCAACTGCAGGATGAACTTGATAGGGTGGCCCAGGACGACCGCACCATCTCTGAGTATGCAGCACTATTGAAGAAGTTCTGGTTTGATCTGGATCACTATAATCCTCTTGGGATGGAAGATGTCCAAGTCGAACCCGCATTTGCGAAATATTTCCAAAAGTTCTTGGATTATATTTCGCGTCAACGGATGATGAAGTTCTTGAAGGGTCTTCACCCTGTATTTGAGAATAGAAGGAATGTACTCCTGGCACAACCCATGCTTCCCACCTTAGAAGAAGCCATAGCTGCCATGGCACAAGAAGAGGCTCGCTTGAAGTTGATGCCAACAAGGGCTCTTTCCATAGGGAGCAAGCCACTGTTGACAAGTCTGCCCTTGCCGCCTTCAGTCAGCCTCCCTCTGTGGCCGGTGTTTGCCACAACTGTGGTGACTCAGGACATTACATCAGATTTTGTCCCAAACCCCTGCACAGTCAGTCGAGTGATCGTGGATGGGACCGCGGAGGACATCGTGGTGGTAGAGGCGGTTATGCTGGTAGACGGGGAAATTATTCTAGAGGACACAAAGCTAATCTGGCGGAGGAAGGGGGCGACCATCACCTGGCTGAGTTAACCCCTCTTGAGTAGGAGTTCCTCGCGAAGTTACGCGGCACGAAGCTGGGTTCGGACGGCAGTAATGGGACGTCATCTACCTCGGGGGACCACATCACTTGCTTTGTCCAAAACGACACGTATACCTGCACGTGCTCTTGCAGCAGCTGTCCACCAACCAGGTTGGATTATGGACTCTGGGGCATCTCGCCATGTCACGGGATCCCGCGGTGAGTTCCAGGACTATACTCACCTACCGACGCCGGAGAGCATTCAGACTGCTGATGGTAACTCCAGCCCTGTCATGGGTAAAGGCACTGTCGCATGCACCCCTTCTCTCACTCTCACCAATGTCTTACATGCTCCGTCTTTTCCTGTCAATCTTCTTTCTATTAGTACCATTATCCTTGATCTTAACTGTACTGTTTCCTTTGACATTCCTACGGTGACTTTTCAGGAGAAGGGGACATGACGACGACTAGGGACTGGCACATGGCATAAGGGACTGTGGTACTTGGACATGACTGGACTGGACAAAGCTTTGGCATCTCTGGTAGCAGACACACCACCAGAAGATTCACGGCGCAGTGTCGAAGATGACTTGCTACTCCACCACCGGCGTATCGGTCATTCTTCTTTTAAAATTATTAGTCGAATGTATCCGTCCTTATACCAAAGGGCTGATGAAGAGAAGTTATTTTGTCATGCTTGTGAGTTGGATAAACATACCAGAAGCACGTATGTGAGTTCAGGTAGTAGGAGTTCGGCTGCTTTTGATATGATACATTCAGACGTATGGGGCCCTTGTCCTACAACCGGTATTAACGGTTTTCGATGGTTCGTCACTTTTATTGATTGTTATACTCGCGTGACATGGGTGTACCTTATGAAGAATAAAAGTGACGTCTTTGAGGCGTTTCGAGACTTTCATCGCCGGATAGAAACTCAATATGGCACTAAAATTAAGTGCTTACGGTCTGACAATGGGACGGAGTATACAAATAGGAAGGTTGCTGAGTATTTATTCACTCATGGCATACTACACCAAACTTCCTATGCCTATACACCGGCACAAAATGGTGTGGCCGAACGGAAGAACAGACACCTGCTGGAGGTCGCACGGACGATGATGCTGGCTATGAATGTTCCGAAACACTTATGGGGGCAGGCGGTGTTTACGGCATCTTATCTCATCAACCGAATGCTATCTCAGGTATTGGACTGGAAGATACCGCTGGAGATGCTTACTGGTGCAACCACGTACACTGTTCCACCGAAAGTATTTGGGTGTGTATGTTTTGTCCAAGATAATAGGCCAGGAGTTGGCAAACTGGATCCTAGAGCGGTTAAATGTGTCTTTGTCGGGTACACGGCAACTCAGAAGGGATACGCATGTTGGAGCCCAGTTGAGCGGAAAATGTTTGTAAGCATGGACGTTACATTCAGAGAACTGGAACCATATTATGGTTCGGATGACGGTTCGGCGTTTGGTGACACACCTAACATAGAGGGTGTTAGATGTGAGGGGGAGAAATTAAGCCCATCTGTGGTAGTCGGATCGGTCCCATGCCCGGTCGTAGAAAACTGGACGAAAGGGGAAAAAAGCAGTGACTCCGATACAGAAGATGAAGAAGATACATATGTTAAACAGGAGGAGCAGCAGACAATGGAAAAGGAGCTCCAAGACTACAGAAGGAGACAGCAGAAGTCCAGTACTATGTCTGTACCGTGCCCTGTGCCTACTGTACCAAGTCCCTCGTCTACTCCTGCTCCAACTCTTAAAGATGTTGCCCCCGCACTGAATCGATATGATTCTGATGCGGATCTCTCTGACTCTGATGGTATGATCTCTCCACCACCTATTGCTCCTTTAAGGAGATCTTCTCGCATCAATGCGGGTAAGGCTCCTAGTCGTTTTGATGATTATGAACATGATATTGCCAACTACCTGTCTTATTCTAACATTTCTTCGAATTATCGAGCCTTCATTGCATCATTAGACTCTACTTCGTTGCCCAAGTGTTGGCAGGAAGCAAAGAAAGATCCAAGGTGGAAAGCTGCAATGATGGAAGAAATTGGGACACTGGAGAAAAATAAGACGTGGGAGCTGGTTCCATTACCCAAAGGGAAGAAAACTGTGGGATGCAAATGGGTGTACACAGTAAAGGAGACGTCAGAAGAAAAGGTGGAACGATACAAGGCGAGGTTGGTTGCAAAAGGATACACACAATCATATGGCATCGACTATGATGAGACGTTTGCTCCAGTAGCGAAAATGAGCACCGTAAGAACTCTGGTCTCCATTGCAGCAAACTATGGGTGGAAGCTATACCAGTTAGATGTGAAGAATGCCTTTCTCCATGGGGACCTACAAGACGAAGTGTATATGGAACTCCCGCCAGGGTGCTACGCTACAGAGTCAGACGGAGGGACGTCGCATGGAAAAGTGTGCAAACTAAAGAAGTCGCTATATGGACTCAAGCAATCTCCTCGAGCATGGTTTGACAGATTCAGAAAGCTGTTATAGGCATGGGATACCATCAAGCAAATGCAGATCATACGGTCTTTCTTCAGCATGCAAGAGGCCACATCACTATACTTGCTGTATACGTGGATGATATAGTAATCACAATTAATGATGAAGTCGAGATCGCTAAGCTGAAGTCAAAACTCGCGAAGGAGTTTGAGGTGAAGGATTTAGGAGCAATGAGGTACTTTCTAGGTATCGAGATGTGTGAAGGCGAACAAGGAATTGTTCTCTCACAGAAAAAATATGCACTAGATCTGCTGAAGGAGACAGGGATGCTAGGATGCAAAGCCGCAGTCACTCCAGTTGACCAAAAGTGCAAGTTGGGAGCAGAAGCAGGAGAGCCAGTTGATCGTGAAAGATATCAACGACTTGTAGGGAGATTGATTTATCTGGGGCACACTCGCCCTGATATCTCATCTGCGGTGAGTGTAGTAAGTCGCTACATGCATGATCCAAGAACGGGTCATATGGATGCAGTGTTTCAGATCTTGAGATATCTGAAAGGGACGCCAGGAAAAGGGCTATGGTTCAAGAAGAATAGAAGTATAGAAGTTGAGGGATACTGCGATGCAGACTGGGCGAGCTGTATAGACGATAGAAGGCCTACCACTGTATATTGTGTCTTTGTAGGAGGAAACTTGGTCACATGGAGAAGCAAGAAACAGTCAGTGGTTGCAGGTCTACAGTTGAAGCAGAATACAGAGCAATGGCTTTGGGAGTGTCGGAGTTGCTGTGGGTGAAAGCGTTGCTGACAGAGTTGAAGCTGGACAAGGGAGCACCGTTACGTCTTCTGAGCGATAGTCAAGCTGCAATAAGTATTGCTAACAATCCAGTTCAGCACGACAGAACGAAGCACATCGAGATCGATCGATTCTTCATCAAAGAGAAGCTGGAACAAGGGATACTGAAGATTGATCATGTTCGCTCAGAAGAACAAGTGACAGACTGTCTGACTAAGGGTCTTAGTTTATTAAGTCTGTCGAAGCTATGTAACAAGATGAGAATGATTAATATCTATCGCCCATCTTGAGAGGGAGTGTTGAGAACTAATAATGGACTTTAGTCCCACATTGGAAAATGTAATATGAAGAGGAGCTAGACTCCCTATAAATAGTGGAGTAACCAATCAATAAAATACACAACAATTATTCTCTTCATTTTCTTTTGTCGATCCGCTTCAAGTTATGACAAACAAGTGGAACGCTCCTAAGTCACCCCTTGACGTCAGACAGAAGCTTGACTCTGTGCGGCTGCTAGTGTTGCTCGTTGATGCTGCGAACTCTCCTCTCTCGTTCCATATATTCTCTTATGTTCAGTTTTCGTAAGAACAAAAACTTAGATAATATATAGGGGAGCCAAGCCCCTAGCAACGATAACCACCCACTACCAATGTGAGTGGAAATCCAGGGAGTAACTCTCCATAATATGAGCAGTAACTCTCTACTAAGTGGACAATTGAAACGTCCACTACAACAGCAGAACAACAATGAATAACCGCACACGCGGAGCGTACGACTGCTGGAATGTGCGAACGTCGCGTAAGGCACTCTAGTGCGCAAAAGTGCCATCTTGGTGTCCGATAGGTACGTGCGAAGGGCACCATCACAGCATCACTTTGCGTCGTACGCCCACGCTCGACTCCTCTTCGCTTCGGGGCTAGCTCCAAAAAATTGGTAACAAAACAATTGTTTCTTGGAGGATTTGAACATTGCCTCTAGTAGAACCCCCTACCATACCAACCACATGGACTATAACTTCCCATGTGTGCAAAACAATAAAAGATAAATCTTATATTAAAATACACATTTGAAATTTGCCACAAAAGTTAATGTGTGATGGGATTCCTAAAGAGCACTTTCAAATAAACCCCAACGTGAGTTTGTTGTTAAAATCCAGCTTCCATAATCCCTTATGGTCAAGTCAACCATCTGCCCTCTGTTGAAAGTATATCTCATTTGCCAGTCAAACCGCCCGGAGGATAGAACAACCAACAAGATTGATAGAAAATGAGACAAAATGCTACATTTCTCAGTCATTGCATACAATCTTTTATTTAAGGAAATCTCAAAGTTTAAGCTGAACTAACAGAAACTGTTTTTTTTGGTATATTCTAGATTTCAAGACAGGTCCCAGACATTGCTCTCTCTCTTGAAGAGGAGGGTCACACTCATGCCTTCAGCTGCACCAAGGCTGGATCAATATGGGTGGCTCGCCACGTGGCAATGTTGATTAGAAGGCAGATTCCAGGTTTATCTTGAGGCATTAGTGAAGGTTCTCAGTTGATGGCTTTTTCTGTGAAAACATTGGAAGAGTTACAATGTTAAGGACACTTACTGTTTAGATTGTATGAACTGTTGGTTTCATAAAATGGGATCATTTGCTTCAAAAAAAATAAAATAAAATAAAATGGGATACATGACTCTGTTCATCCCATATTTGTGTTTAATAAATCGTCTTCTAAGAGTACTTGTAAAACTTAGTTAATCAAAATTTAAGATATTCCAGTTTACATTACTAGATGATTGTTTCGGAGAATTTTTTTTTCTTCTGCATACGACTCATTTTTTTTCAGCTTTCAACTTAGCTCATTTCAGAGTTTCAAAATTGTGCTGCAATCTTCTGCCATTGTCTTCAAGAGTGGCTGATAAAAGAAGTTTGAAGTTGATGTCCGTGGTCGTCTCCTAATTGATGAAGAGATGCCCCTGAGGGGGCATGTACGTTTTGCAGGCTTGAATCTGATGCCCAGGTACCACTACATTCAAAGCTTCAGGCTTACTATTATTAGCCCTTTAATATCATTCCAGCATCTGGACTTTCAATGAAGAAAAAGAGGATCCAATGTTATTATCAAGTTTGCCCATTTGAATCTTTGCAAGGCCCTCTTGTTCTTGAGAGATTAAACAGCAGTGTTTGAATGTTTTGGCCCTAATCCTGTCCTTGTGTGATATCAATATGGACTAACATGACAAATTAAGTTAGAATTTTTTAAGATGAGTGTTGCGAACGAAGCACGGAAACCGTTCCCCCAAACCAGAAAGTCCTGCGAGAGAACCGAGCAAAAGCACACAAACCAAAAACGCCAAACACAATCGCAGACACAAAGATTTTTGACGTGGAAAACCCTTGCGGGAAAAACCACGAGACGATCGGAGTCCAACCCTGAAGAACCTCCACTAATGGAATAAAGAGAATACACCCTCTACAAGCTCTTCCCGATCCAACACGGATCACCACAACTCACTTGAAAGAAGAAAATTTTTCATTGCGGACTCCGAAGAACAAGAGATGCCGAAAAATTATTCGAAGCAATTTCTCCTTCACAATAGTCCTTAATCCTCTCTCTCTCTCTCTCTCTCTCTCTCTCTCTCAAAGATTGTAAAGCACTCTTTGTTTTGAGATGATTTTACAACTAGCATGCATCACCCTTTTATAAGCCCTTGGTAACCCATACATGGAAGGCCAATATATATAGAAACTTCCAATATAAATTAATCATATATTTAATGGAAATTCAATCATATATTTTCTTACCATATTTGTACCAAAATAAAATCCATGCACTCCCCAAGCTTCTCCGACACACGGATGACGCTCGTCGCTCTCCGGGGTATTCTCCACATATGTGGGAACCCCACCCACTCCAACAAATCTCCCCCTTCACAACTATGTGGAGGAGGTCGTCATCCCGACGATCTGCCTGCAGTACTCAAACTTCTCCCTCGAAAGAACCTTCGTGAGCATGTCCGCTCCATTGTCATCAATATGAACCTTCTCAAGCGCCGCATCCTTCTTCTCAACCACATCCCGTATCCAATGATACCGAGTCTCGATGTGCTTGGACCGACTATGAAATGTCTGGTTCTTCACAAGGTGAATAGCACTTTGACTGTCGCAAAGCAAAGTATACTGCTCTTGCTTCAGTCCTATTTCCTGCAACAGCTTCTTCATCCACAGCAACTCCTTGCAAGCCTCCGCCACCGCAATGTACTCTGCCTCTGTCGTCGACAAGGCAACACACTTCTGCAACCGCGACTGCCACGATACCGCTCCTCCAGCAAACATCATCACATAGCCCGAAGTCGATCGTCTCGTGTCTACATCTCCAGCCATATCAGCGTCAGTATACCCAACCAGCTTCGGCTCGTCACCACCAAAAGAAAGTCTCCAATCGGCAGTGCCCTGAAGGTATCGTAGAATCCACTTGACCGCACTCCAATGTACCCTTCCAGGATTTGAAAGGTACCTGCTAATTGTGCCAACTGCATGAGCGATGTCTGGCCTCGTACACACCATAGCATACATAAGACTTCCCACAGCTGAGGCATATGGAATCTGCTCCATATCTTTCTTTTCGTCCTCGGTAGATGGACACTGCTCCTCAGTGAGCTTAAAGTGAGCCGCAAGGGGGCAACTCACTTTCTTCGACCCGTCCATACCGAAACGCTGAAGTACCCGATGAATGTACTTCTTTTGGGACAAATGTAGCAGCTTGGACTCTCTCTCTCGGCTGATCTCCATCCCAAGAATAGTCTTCGCTGCGCCCAAATCCTTCATAGAGAAGGCCGCGCCCAGTTGGCGCTTCAACTCCGCTATCCTAGTGGCATTCCGACCCACTAATAGCATATCATCTACATAGAGCAATAAAATAATGAAATCATCCTCGACAAAATACCTCACAAATGCACAATGGTCCGACGTCGTCCGTGCATAACCATGCTCCCACATAAACGACTCGAACTTCCTGTACCACTGCCTCGGAGCCTGCTTTAGACCATACAAGCTCTTTCTCAACTGGAAGACCAAATGTGACTTGCCATTCTCACAGAATCCCTCTGGCTGCTCCATGTACAACTCCTCCTCAAGATTACCGTAGAGGAATGCCGTCTTCACGTCCATCTGCTCGACCTCTAAGTCGAGACTGGCTGCTATGCTAGCACCACCCGAATAGACGAATGCTTGACAACAGGCGAAAAGATCTCATCATAATCCACGTCTTTCCGCTGACCGTAGCCTTTGACTACCAGCCTCGCTTTGTATCGAGGGTGAGTAGCATCATTCGTCTGCTTCACTCTAAACACCCATCGATTCTTCAAAGCCTTCTTGCCCTTTGGCAACCGTACCAGCTCATAAGTGGAATTAGTGTGCAAGAAACTCATCTCCTCCTGCATGGCCTCCATCCACTCCTGCCTGTGTTCGTCTTCCATAGCCTCTGCAAAGCTTTCGGGCTCTCCTCCGTCAGTCAATAGCACATACTCATCCGGTGAGTATCTCGTAGATGGTCGACGATCTCTGTCGCTCCTTCTCAGTGGAGCCACTAATGCTGGCTGTATACCAACAGCCTTCTCCCCTTCAGGAACTGCCTCCCCGGTATGCTTATCCTCCTGAGGGATACCCTGACCACCATCAGCAGGCTAATGATCAAGGTTGGGAGCAACTCCATGTACTGGCTCCCCCATAATGGGATCCTCTGCGATGTCCTCTGGAAACTGCTCGAAGCGAAATGACTCTATCTCAGGCAATTTCTCAGCCTCAGAAGGCGTTTCGGAATCCTGAGTGTTGGTCATGGTCTGATCCTCGACGAACACCACGTCCCTGCTTCTGTATAGCTTTCTTCCCACCGAGTCGTAGAGTCTATAGCCAGACTCATCCCGACCGTAGCCGACAAAGACGCATCGTCTCGTCTTTGGCTCAAGTTTGGTCCTCTCGTCCTTCGGTACATGCACGAAGGCCTTACAGCCAAATACTCGCAGGTGATTGTATGACGGCTCTTTGCCGTACCATACTTTGTCAGGCACATCACCCTGCAAAGGAGCACTAGGAGACAAATTAATAACATAAGCGGCTGTGAGAAAAGCCTCACCCCAATAACTGCCCGGCAAGTTTGCTTCTGACAGCAAACACCGCACCCTCTCCATCAGTGTCCTGTTCATGCGCTCCGCTACACCATTGAGATGAGGTGTCTTTGGCGGAGTCTTCTGGTGTCGAATTTCTTGCTCTTTGCAATAAGCATCAAAGGGACCGATGTATTCGCCGCCATTGTCGGACCGAACACACAATAACTTCTTGTCCGTCTCTCTTTCAACAGAGGCCTGAAACTCTTTGAAAGTAGGCAGCACCTGATCCTTGGTCTTTAAGGCATAGACCCAAACCTTCCTGGAACAGTCATCAATAAAAGTTACAAAGTAAGAAGCACCACCAATAGATTTTACCTTCATAGGACCGCAGACATCCGAGTGAATCAACTCGAGCAACGCCGGCTTCCTTGAACGTGGGTGACTTTGGAAAGACACCATATTTTGCTTCCCAGCTAAGCAGTGCGTGCACTTCTCCAACTTTGTAGACTTGAGCCATGGAATCACCTTCATGTTCACCAAGTAGCTCATCCCCTTCTCGCTGATATGGCCGAGCCGCCTGTGCCATAACTCGGTAGACGCATCACTGACTGCATTCACCTCCTGTGTCCCCTGTGCGCTCCCCTCCATATAGTAGAAACCAGACTTCTTGCTTCCTCTGGCAATCACCATCGAACCTCTGGAAAGCTTCCACTGACTATTTTCGAAGAGACTGAAGAATCCCTCATCATCAAACCTTCCAACTGACACCAGGTTGAAACGGATATCATACTACCAAAATACACTAAATTAGCGACGAATATTTAGCGACGGAATTTTTCAGTCGGTGTTAGCGACGGCTTCGTGGCCGCTCACCGACTGATTATCGACCACACGCCTTTGCCATTTTTATTTTAATTTTAGGGGAAGAAAAGGTCGCATATCCGTCACTAGGCTGTCAGAATTATAGCGACGGATGACCAGTCGTCGCTACGTAGTCAATTATTTGGCGGGAATTGTGTAGGAAATTGGTGGTACATTTCTTCGACTACGTAGCGACAGATATTCAGTCGGATAATCAATAATAGCGACTAATTGGCGACGGATTATTAGCAGTCGCTATTCCGTCGCTAAATTTACGTTCCAGACTTAAATAAAAGACGGGGAGAACTTTTCGCATTCCCCCCAAATTCAATCTCTCCTCTCTCTCTCTCTCTCTCGCGGCTTCGGTGAACGGCGTCGGCGTCCTCTCCTCTCTCTCTCCCGAAGGTAATCCCCTCTCTCTCTTTCTCTCTCTCTCTCGATCTCTCTCTCTCTCTCTCTCTGTGTCGCGGTGTCGACGTAGAGGCAGCGGAGGCGGCGGGCTTGGGGACATTCGGGGGCTAGGCGGCTGGCTTGGGACGGGGGCGTCGGGGGCTGGGCGACGGGCTTGGGGCGGGGACGTTGGGGACTGGGCGGCTGGCTTGGGGCGGGGGCGTCGGGGGCTGGGCGGCGGGCTTGGGGCGGGGGCATCGGGGGCTGGGCGGCGGGCTTGGGGCGGGGGCGTCGGGGGCTGGGCGGCGGGCTTGGGGCGGGGGCGTCTGGAGCTGGGCGGCGGGCTTGGGGCGGGGGCGTCTGGGGCTGGGCGGCGGGCTTGGGGCGGGAGCGTCGAGGGCTGGGCGGCGGGCTTGGGGCGGCGGGCTTTGGTCGGGGGCGGCGGGGGGCTTTGCTTATCAAATTCATCTGAATTTATATTGGTTAAATAATGTGTTATCCATATTGGGTGTTATCCATTAGTTTGGTGGTGTTTGGATTAGTAAATGTGAATATGGAGTTTGGGTTCATGGTGTATATGTTCACTGTGTCAAGGACAGTGCGAGTTCTTCATCTACATAAGTCAGTTGTGTGCTTCTATATAGATGTATATATCTATACATCTAACTGTGATATACATATATATGTGTATGTGTGCTTTAGAGAGTGAGGAATGAAAAGGCAGGCCTACCATGCCTATTAGCATGCAGGACGGCTTGGGGTGTAATGTGTGATTGTAGACATGGTAAGAATTATAGGTAATTAATGCAAGTGTGACTAGACTAAGGTAGTGCTTGCTAGATAATAAGGACAGTCTAGTATCCTAACCAAGTTAATTTTAGACTAGATATTTAGGATATAGCTCCCATATCCTAGAAGTGGACTCTTGCAATTTAGAAATAGATAGATTGACTCAGTTTGGTATCGGTATCGCACTATCGGTATCGGTATCGGTATCGCACTATCGGTCAAGGTTCACAATATCGGTATCGGAATCGGTTTCGGACTATTCCTATGAGTATTGGTATCGGCGATATCGGTAGTATCGGCGGTATCGTATCGGAGTATCGGACTTTGGTATCGGAAAACAAATAATTATTAATAAATTATTTACATTTAAAAACATATATTTTATACATTTAGGCATAATTTTAAGTATTTCAGCGTTATTTCTTAGTAGTTTTGAAATTATATGAAATAGTAGTCACCCTTACCGATTGGTTTTGTCGAATTGACCGGAACAAAGACCCCTAATGTCGGTATCGGTCAATATTTGGTATCGATCGGTAACGGATCGGAACATGCCAAACCGTATCGGTATCGGCCGTATCGGATCGGTATCGGCCGATACTTTAAACCATGCTATCGGTATCGAACTATCGGTATCGGTATCGGTATCGCACTATCGGTATCGGTATCGGTATCGGTATCGCACTATCGGTATCGAACTATTAGTAACAACTTTATTTATATTTTTCTCTTCTCGAGCTAGAATACTAGCGGATCCACCAGTTACATGATTATATACTAATTCTGTTTAGTTTGTCTTACTATACATATTTTTACATCTAATCTGTGATGGATCGTTATTTCGTTGATCGTACATGGATGTACAAACGACAACACGAGAGCAGAATAGGTGTGAGTGACGATTTTCAGGCAGGCGTGGAAGTGTTTCTTAAGTATGCCATGAGCAAAGCTCAGTTTATGGATGGTAACAAAATCAAGTGTCCATGTCGTAATTGTCGCAATAGACGTTACGAAGAAGTGGTGAGTGTAAGAGATCATTTGACCCGTAAGGGTTTCGTACGTGATTACGGCCTGTGGTCATCGCAAGGTGAACTATATGCCGAAAGACAAGTTGCGAATGCTGCTACTTATGCTTTTGATGATAATGCTGCAGCAGATTTTGTCGTCGATGACGACGAATGCTCCGTTGATTATGGAGACGTGCAGAACCTTGCACGAGATATGGTGTACGACGCGGCAGGGCCTAATTTTGATTCGGAGGATCCTAATCCCGAGGCGAAGGAGTTCTATGATATGTTTCAGGATGCTGAAACTTCTTTATATCCTGGTTGTGATCCACATTCCGTACTGTCAGTGACGATGCGGTTGTTGAACATAAAGTCCAATTTTAACTTGCCACAAACTTGCTATGACCGTGTTTGCCATTGATTGTAAAAGAACAGAACAATTATCGGAGGACTGAACTTAGACTCACAATACAAACTCGCTCGTACAAAGAAAGCCTAGGGACGAAAACCTAGGTACAGCAGACTAAGTACGATTGTTTATTTTTGATTCTGGGGGGTGACGATAGAGGCTCGGGAAGGCGACGACAGCCCTGCCTTACTCCTTGGACGATCGGTATGCAGCCTTGGCTCCTTGTGAAAAGATGGTTGGCGTTGACGAAGAAGTGCTCTTTTTGCTCCTCTGTTGCTCTCCTGGCTTCTTTCTCTCTCTCTGTGTATTCTCTCTCTGACTCTGTATATTTTTATTCTTTTTTGTTGCCGACCTTTTTTACAAGGGAATGATGCTGGCTATTTATAAGAGTGGGGGGGTGATCATTAGGGTTTGCTAATGATTATTTGTTTGGAATGTCGGCGCTCCTTCATTCTATCTGAACCCTTGATCCTGATTATAGTGAATCTCGGCCATTAATGCGGATAGCATCGTATCTCATGAGCAATTAATGCTAGCTGCTTTAAATCCTCGTGATTGATTATGCCAATGTCTGATTGCTCGCCATGTGTCCCATTAGCTTGATGATAAATGATATGCCCTGATCTCAGTAATTATGACGATGATGTCAAATATATTTGTTGAGATTCGGTTAAATCTCTTATTGATCCCATGCCACGTGTCTTAATTGTGAGTCCTGTCAGAGCCGCTTAGGATTGACGATCCTCGAATCGCAGAGAGATACTCTTTGTAAGCCGCATAGGACGATGCTTCATCGAGCCGCATATGCGTAATCTTTGTGAGCCGCATGAGCTGGCGTTGTATTGGGCCGCAGGGAATGTGTTTCCAGGGAGCCGCATGAGCTAGCGTTGTATCGAACCGCATGGAACGGGTTCTCAGGGAGCCGCATATGACTGATTGCCACGTGGCAATCTGGGACTTCTGACGGATTTGGTCAGAGATTTTCTTCTTTTCCCGAGGAGTCAGTCATTATGGCAAAGCCATTATGAAACTTTATGTCAGGGCCGCCACAGTGAATCGTGCTGGAGCAATAAATGAGGCCACTACTCAAACGACCAGCTGTAGGGAAGGATCACACATGGCGTCCATCGAGCCGCATATGCCTTGCTGAACCGCATACGCTCCCGAGCCGCATGCGATTGAGAGTCTTCTTTGAACCGCATAGGGCCGCTCCTGGGCGAGCCGCATAAGCTTCTTACTCAGAGCCGCATGGATCATTATTCTAATATTTTCCATGCTTCTACAGGACCCCCTTCAAAGTTTTCAATTTGTAAAAATTGGAATACTTTGAACAAGAAGCATGGCCCCGTTCATGCCGTATAGGATTTTTCTGTCTGCCTGAGCTTCCTAGCCGCATAAGTGCCTTAGCCGCATAAATTCATCTGGCCGCATAAACTTGTTGCCACGTGTCCTGAACACGTGTGCAAATCTTCATTAAGTGCCTTTGATTTGATTTAACGCCGCCTTTTGGGGGAGGATCCCAAGAGTCGGTTTTGCCTTGACCGAAGCGTTTTGCCTTTATTCTTTGGGGGCGGCGCGTAATCCGAGGCGTACTCCGAGACGTCTGTTCGTTTCGTGGGTCTCTTTTGCCTATAAATAGGAGTCTTTTAGCCTCTTGGGGCTTTTCTTTACCTTCTCTCTTTCTCTCTTTTTTTTTTTTTTTTTTTTTGTAAGGGGGTGTGATCCCTGCTGATGTAGCCCTTTGATTTTTGAATAAATGAGCATGTTTCAACTCATCTTTTCTTTCTTGCACTTGCGGTGTTTATGGAATTTGGACTTGCTGGGAGATTTATTTGTGGACCTGTTATCCTAGGCGTACCTTGGTTTTAGGTACGGATAACAGTTTAGATAGGATGTCCGGGACAGCCACGGCAAATTGGTCATGGATGTTCTCGGTATTGGGGGAAGGAATGCCGTAGAGCAGCTGGGCTCCCGGGGCATGGTAAGATGGTGGATTCATGCTAAGAAGCTTAGTGAATGAATATTTGTGGACCTATTACCCTTGGCGTACCCTAGTTCAGGATGCGGATAATGGGGTGAAAGGGAACCGATCACATTTGCTCAGAGGTTATGATGATATGGCAAACATGAAGGTTTTATCGTGAAATCTTCCTGCTCAGCGGTAATGAGAACATGGCAGGAGAGACTTTACGGAAGCTATTTGTGGTCAACAGAGGACATTTGTGGTCAACAGAGGACATTTGTGGTCAACAGAGGACATTTGTGGTCAACAGGGGACATTTGTGGACCTATTATCCTTGTCGTACTCCGGTTGTGGGTACAGATAATAGGTTAAAAGAGGACCGACATACTTGCTCAGAGGCAATGTGGATATGATAAATATGACGATTTCTTCGACGGAGCCTTCCCACTCAGAGGTAATGAGGACATGGCAGGAGTGGGCTCAATGAAGATTGGGTACATAGAACGACTCAGAGGTAGGAGAACGTGGAAGTTCTATGCGAGGGGGCGGTTTGTTTTTGGTGGAAGTGAAGACGACTCAGAGGTAATGAGGACATGGTCGTTTCGGAAATTGGTGGATCGACTACCCTTTTTGTGCACTGGGAGTGCGGGTAGTGAATCCTGAGGGAGGATCTCTGCCAGGAAGAAAGTTCAGAGGTATAATCATACTTGACTTACTATCTGAAAGAGTGACCGGAATGTAAGTTCAGAGGCACCAGCTGGTACATAACTTGGTAATTTGGACTATTGAAGGAGTGAGAGTTCAGCGGCACCAGCGGGTGCATGGCTCGATAATCTGAAATAGGGTGGATGAGAGTTCAGTGGTACTAAAGGGGTACATGACTCGATAATCTGGAGAATGATGGATGAGAGTTCAGTGGTACTAAAGGAGTACATGACTCGATAATCTGGAGAATGATGGATGAGAGTTCAGTGGTACTAAAGGAGTACATGACTCGATAATCTAGAGAATGATGTTTAAACATAGTATTTCTTCAGGAACTTGCCGTTGACGGGCAACATGAGCAAATCTCCGTTCTGCTTAGCGAGGCGATAGGCGCCGTTGGAGAACACGGTCTCGATGACAAATGGACCTTCCCATTTTGGCTGGAACTTACCGGTGGTCTTGTGAGTCATGACCATCAGCCTCCGGACTGCCAGAACAAGATCGCCCACTTGGAATGTTCTGATTTTAACTTTCTTGTTGAAGGCTCCTGAGATGCGTGCTTGGTATAGCTCGATCCTTTGCTGATCTAGGATGCGCTTTTCATCTAAAGCCTCCAACTCTTGTAGTCATCGTCGGTAGTTATCATCCGTCGTCAATTGATAAGTGAGGGCGACGCGGAGTGAGGGGATCTGAGTCTCCAAAGGGAGGACTGCCTCGCTCCCGTACACCAGAGAGAATGGTGTATTCCCGGTGGCTGTTCGAACCGTGGTGCGATAAGCCCATAAGCACTCGCCGAGCTTCTCGTTCCAGTCGCGTTTGTTGGAGGAGACGAACTTCTTGAGGAGCTTGATGATTGTTTTGTTGAATGCCTCTGCCAACCCGTTTGCTGTCGGGTTGTATGGTGTCGAAGCGACATTCTGAATGCGGTGCTTATCGCAGAATCGGTAGAATGCATGGCTTATAAACTGTGGACCATTATCATGGATGATCCTTCGGGGCAGTCCAAAGCGGTAAATGACGTGGTGCTTCAGGAAGCTGATTACGTTCGAAGTCTTGACTTCGGCGAGTGGGACAGCTTCTGCCCACTTTGAGAAGTAATCAGTGATCGCCAGTATGAAGCGATGTCCTCGGAAGGAAGGTGGGGTGATTGGACCAATGATATCCATTTCCCATGCTTCGAATGGCCAGGATGCCACTGTCGGATGTAGGAATTCGGATGGTTGGTGAATGAAGTCTGCGTGGAATTGGCAGGCCTTGCATTTTCGGGCATAATCTATTGTATCAGCCACCATCGTGGGCCAGTAGTAGCCCATCCGGCGAAGGCGGTCTTGCAGCTTAGGGCCAGGCTGATGGGCCCCGCAGACACCGTCATAAGCCTCTCGTACGGCTTCTTTAGCTTCTGCGTTCGACAAGCATCGAAGTAGTAATCCGTCGTAGGAGCGGCGATACAGCATTTTCATCTCTGTATCGTAGAAGAATCTGAGAGAACGTCGTCTGATAGAAGTAGCCTCCTTCGGGTTCTCGGGCAGGATGTCGTAGACCACGAAGTCTATGAATGGTTGTCTCCAGTCTGGCGCTTCGTCGATCATCTGAGCAGAATAACTTGCCATGGCTTGAACGTTGTTCTTGGGACAGACCAGTTCGTGGCCTATTACGTCAACCGAATGATGAGCTTGGTTCGGCACTGCTAAGGAAGCGGCAAGGCCTGCTAGGGCATCGGCTTCGATATTTTGGAGTCTGGGGACGTGCTCGATGAAGAATCCCTTGAATGATGAGATAATGTTGATCGCAATTTGATGGTAGGGGATCATGTCTTCATGGCGAACCTCGTATGAGCCCCTGATCTGATTGACGATTAGTTGGGAGTCGCCGTATGCTTCAAGGTATTCTACCCCCGGCTCTTTTGCAAGTTGGAGGCCAATGACCAGAGCGTTATATTCGGCCACATTGTTGGAGCAGGGTTCCGTGAGGGAGTAGGCGCGATTGATCACCAGCCCAGTAGGAGAAATTAATACCACTCCGACCCCGACGACGATGTTTCCCTTGGGTCCGGTCCTTGAGGCGCCATCGAAGAACATTCGCCATATGTTGTCGTGGGTGGCTGTATTCGAATCGGCGACCTCGTCTGGGATCTCTTCATAGATTCTGGATGACTCCGATCCTGGGTGGGCTGCCAAAAAGTCTGCTAGGGCTTGACCCTTAACAGCCTTTTGCGGGACGAAGATCATATGATAGGGGGACAGCAATATTGCCCATGTGGCGAGGCGAGAGCTGAGGGCCCCTGGTTTAGTCATGAGGACTCTGAGAGGGTTGATTCGTGAGATCACATGTATGGTTTGCCCCGTGACATAGTGCCGCGTCTTTTGAATGGCAAATACCAGGGCGAGGCATTCTTTCTCCACAGCGGTGTATCGGTGTTCGGGCCCGACCATCATTCGGCTGAGATAGTAAATGGCCTGCTCGTGGCCTGCGTCATTGTTTTGTGCCAGCAGGGCACCGAGGGAGTGTTCCATTGCTCGTACATAGAGCAGGAATGGTTTTCCAGGGACCGGGGCCACCAGGACTGGAGGATTTGATAAATATTCTTTGATGTCATCGAAAGCACGCTGGCATTCCTCGTCCCATACGAATGAGACTCCCTTCTTCATGAGGTGGGTGAACGGTCGGCATCGCCCGGAGAGGTTGGAAATGAACCTCCTGATATAAGCTAACCTCCCTTGGAGGCCTCTAAGTTCACGGAGATTTCTCGGGGGACCCATCTCCATGATTGCCCTCGTTTTCTCGGGGTCTACATGGATACCCCGTGCAGTGATGATGAAGCCCAAGAACTTCCTGCTGGATACGCCCAAGAACGATTTTGTAGGGTTCATCTTCAGATTGTGGGCTCGCATTAAGTTGAACACCGTTCTCAGGTCTTGCAGATGATCCTCCTTACGGCGACTCTTGACGGCGATGTCGTCGACGTAGCATTCCACTGTCTTGCGCAAATGTTCTCTGAAAATGATACTCATGGCTCGCTGATATGTAGCGCCAGCATTCTTTAGACCGAATGGCATGACTGTGTAGCAGTATGTGCCAATCGGGGTTCGGAATGAAGTGTGCTTTTCGTCGTCGGGAGACATCTTGATTTGATTGTACCCCGAGAATCCATCCATGAATGACATACGTTCAAAGCCGCATGTATTGTCGATCATGATATCTGTGATAGGAAGGGGAAATTCATCTTTGGGGCATGCCTCGTTCAGGTTGCGGAAGTCGATGCAGATTCGAATCTTTCCATTCTTCTTGAGGACGGGTACTATATTGGCGACCTAATCAGGATGTTGCTCTTCACGAATGAAGCCGCTGGCTATTAACTTGTTGACTTCAGTTTCGATCGCGTCCATGACGCCTGGGCGGAAGCGTCGTTGTTGCTGCTTGACTGGCTTTGCATCTGGCCGTATATTGAGTTTGTGGAGAGCGATGTCAGGATTTAACCCCGGCATGTCTTTATAGCTCCAGGCGAACACATCAATGTATTCTCTGACAAGTACTAACAGCGATTCTCGTTCTTCGTCAGTTAGGCTTTTACTGATAAAGATCGGTTTTGGAGAAGATTCGCTGCCGAGATCCACTTGTATGACCTCATCTTCGGTAGGAGGTTCTCTCAGTTCGAACCGCTTTTCCCATTGTGCGTCTAATTGCTGGGCCCATGGCTCTAGCTCAAGGATTTCGGGGATGTCTTCGTCTTCCTCGTAAGCGTCGGTGAATGCCATGTTGACTGACATGACTTGTCTGAACACATCTCCGATGCTGGTATCTGAGTCGGAAGTCGGTGATCCGGTTGAATGTGACTGCCAGTCGCATTCTTCATCTGAGCTTTCAGGGGTCGTAGTAGGCGTTACATACCCTAAATCGTATCGGATTTTGTTATAGTAGTTCCGTGGTTTGCCCGCCGGGGCTGGCGTCTTCAAAGGTAATCGTCGTCCAGTGTCGTAGTTCAGTCCTGGCATTGTCTCTAGATCATACCCCTGTTTCTGCATGAGATATTTGGATTGAGGGCTATAGAGGTACAGAGGCAGTCTTCCGACATCTGACCCGAAGTCGACTTCTTCCATAGCGAGAGGATGTGGGTTGTTCGTCCGGCCGAAGATGATCGGGTGGTCCCCTCCCTCGACTATTCGGTAAGTGTCTTCTACTGGAGTAAGTCGGATGGCGGTGTACACGTTTGTCACCTGTGTATGTAGGTGAGTGCCTATACCGTGTTCCATAGCATACATTGTACATAGCTTATTGAGCTCGGTGTAGTTCAAAGATAACCCTTTATTGATGAAGTAAGGTATCTTTTCTAGAGGGATTACATCATCTGCGGAAGGGGTATCGGAGTGGGCAGCCACATACTTGGCCAATTCTGGTTCTTCTTCGGCCACCCCTTGTATAAATGAAGACTGAGAGGACGACCTAGTCAGCTTGATCTTCAGAGGCTCAACTGGCGGAGCAGATCGTGGAGTAGTTGGTAAACTAGCAACCCCCAGTTTGGTACTTGATGTGAGGCGAGGGGTGGCTGGTTCGCTAGAAGTGTCAGACCTCGCACGGGGTGAAGAACCTTCTTGGGAAGGCGTATTGTGAGCGGTCTGTCGGAGGGATTGGGCTTCTCCGTTTGGAGCTGACCGACTCTCGGTAGTCTGATGGTAAGTGGCCCTGTTATGGGTCTCGGCGCTTGGCCGGACCTTGGCAGCCGGATTCTCATTTGTTCTTCTTGTGCGGAGAGACTGATTGCGTCCTTACGCAGAGTGGCCGTAAGGGGTGCGGAATTGCCCGATTTGTGAGCCTGAAGGTGGATCGTTAGAGGTTCTTCTGATCCTGTAGCCGTCTTGTTGTGAGCTTGCACATCTTCTTCGACCAGATGCTTCTTTGATTTTTCGTACAGACAGGAGTCTGAGTAATAAGATTCGACCCCCTTGAAGGGATCGATATCGGCAAACTCTGTCCTCACGAAGCCGTGCTTATCAACATATTTGAAGCACTGGTGTAGGGTGGAAGGCACGATCATGTAATCGTGTATCCAAGGCCGCCCCAGAAGGATATTGTAAGAAGTGTCGGCATCTATGACATAACAGGTGACTTCTGATTGGAGATCGCCGATCTGACACTTCAAACGGATCTTCCCTATTGGGTAGCTCCTGCCCGAATTGAAACCGCTAATGGCGGTGCTTGTAGGTGTCAGGCGATGCATCGGAATGCGAAGATGATGTAGCAGACCCTTCGGAATGATGCTTATAGAGGACCCAGGATCAATGTGCATTCGGTCCACCTTTACGTCGTCGATGTATCCAGTGTAGTATAGCGGGCGATCATGCAGGTTAGTTTTGATGAGCATATCTTGCGGAGAGAAGACGATATTGGGCATTGCTCCCGTACACGCACTATCTTGGAGCTCTGCAGGTTGGTTATCTCCTGTGAGGTTGACCTGAGCCAAGTATGCGTCGACATTTTGGAGCGCCTCACTTAAAGCCGTGCGGACATCCTTTGAGAGCCTGAGGAGTTCATATAAGGACAATTTGGCCGGGATATTAGCTAATTGCGCTAAGATGTCAAAGTTGTAGGGCCTCTCCAGCCCCTGAGGTGTCTCCTTCCAGAGGGACTTGTCGAAGCGAGTCTCCTTCGGCCTAGACTTGTCGGTCGTCGAAGGCTGAGCCGGTCCCGGAGCATCATTGGTAGTGGGCGGATGATCATCAGTCGCGTTTTCGGTCACCGGTTGGGCTTGTGTTCCAGATCGAGTAGTGACGGCCGAGACTTCCTCTTCTTCCGCCGAGGCAGTGCGACAGGATCTGACTTTTTCACTTTTCCTTTTAGAAGGTGGAGAGGGCTGAGTTACCTCGTGGACTAGGTCCGGATGGACCCACATGATTTCCCCTCGTGATGTGGTGAGGGGTACTAGACCAGCGGCTTGATCGCGAGCAGGCGGCAGATTAGCAATCTCCATTGTTGCCAGAGGGATGGGTATAACCCCGTCCTGAGTCTCTGTTGGAGGAAAGCTGCCGAATTGTACGGACACCATGTTGGCTGCCACGGTTACCTCTTCGAAATCGATGGCCAGGGCGTTCGAATCGATGAGGTTTTGGATATACCGTTTCAGTTGGTAGCAGTTGTGTGTAGCATGGTGGACGTAGCGATGGTAATGGCAGAACTTTGGGTTCTCCAGATCAGCCGGCCGAGGCTCCCGTCTTGGTGGAGGAAGCTGAATCCTATCTTCTTGTATAAGCATGTCCAAGATAGGCTTGACGTGACCATCTTCAAAGGAATAAGTGATTTGAGGCCATTGTTTGTCTGCCGGCTGTGGCTCGGGCTTCTGGGCTGTATCGGTCACCATAGCCTGCTTGCCTTTGTTGTCCCGGTTGTTGGAGGGGCTACCCCCATTGTCGTTGCTGGTGTTGGGACGCTTGCTCTTGTTCTCTCCCTCCGAGATATGCAACCCCAGTTGGCGAGCCTTCTTCAATCGTTCTTCAGCACTTGTAGCACTGATGATAAAAGCCTTCCAGTCCTTGAACTGACTTTCGCCCATCCAGAGACTAATTGTTGGAAGTAGTCTCTTTTGGAAAATTTCAATCAAAGAAGAGTCCGGGTTGCCAGATGGTAACTTCATTGCGGTTTGACGAAACCGCTCAATGTAATTTCTCGTCAGTTCTTTCTCTCCTTGAACGACGTCCATGAGGGTAGACATCGTAACGTCCTGTCCTACCTCATAGAACCTCTCCAAGAACAAGCGTTTGAAGCCAGCGAAGGAGTGGATGCAATTGTCTGGCAGGTTGCGGTACCAATCGAAGGCGACTCCTTCCAATGCCCCAATGAATAACCGCGTGAGGATAGCGTCATCATGGGGCAGATGGTCGGTAGTGACCCCAAAGTAAGTGATGTATCGACTTGCTGAAGTCTTGCCATCATATGGGTTGATATTGAACGGCTTATATCTTGGCGGAAAGGAAACATCCCTCCATTCAGCAGGATATGGTTGCCGTATTCTGAGGTCTTGAGAGTTTTCTCGGGCGTGGAACATTGCTCGGAGCTCCTGAACCTCTCTTCTTACTTCTCGGGCCTCATCTGTCGCGGTAGGGGCCGTTATCTCGGAAGGATTATTACCCTGGTTTGGTGTCGCTGAATTTGAATCTACGTTGATTGCGGGACCCGTGCTCGTCTGGCCAGGTGTCACTCCCTGCAGAGTAGGAAGTGCCGCTTTGATCTCGTCTACAGACTTGACCAAGGCATGCAATATGGCCTCCAAAGTGTCGATGCGCTGGCGATCGCTGGAACCGCCTTGATTGCTGTCTGTCATGAATACCGTCTTCACATGAGGAGTGACGGAGGGAGTGGTGGAGGATGTATCCTCCGAGTCGTACCCCTGCGTCGAGAAATTATCTGGATATATGGGGCTGTTCTCTTCAGGTTCCGACTCGGAAGGGACAGTACCCCCAGCTTCGGAGCTTGCTTCATCTCGAGAATCATGGATGTTCTCGGGGACATCAGCATCTGTTGTACCCGATGGGAGGGTTGTTTCTCGGGGTTCGTCTCCTTGAAACGTTAGATTATTATGGACGTTCGGAGGAGTACTACCCCCAGCTCCTACGACCCCCAGGGTTGGGGACGATGAGTCTCCTGTTGCAGCAGATTTTGTCTTCGAACGGGTGTGTTGGTATACTCCGGTGGAGGGCAACCGTTTAGCCGACAATTTCTTAGCTGTAGTGGCTGATATCTTTGGACTGGAGATGCTTGTCTTCTTCCCTCTCCCCTCGGCGGGGACCTTCTTAGCGAAATTGCAGGAGACAATAGGAGGTGCCTCATCTTCTGAGTTCGGGTGCTGTAGTCTGTGGAAGACGGACGGACGATCTTCCGTCACTGTCGCATTGTTGCAGCAGCAGTTGACGATGATCTGGGTGCAGTGACGTCCATATGAGGATTCTTTGCACGCCGAGGCCCCTTCTCTTTCCTTGCGTTTGTGGAGGATTGCCTCACGCAGGTCAGAGGAACCACTCTGTCCGTTCGCCGCCGGAGATTGGAATTGAGCGGTTCTGTACAATTTCCCATCAGAGGCCCGTGTGATAATCAGCGGGACGCCCTGATAGTCAGAGGTTAGGGCAGCTGTCTGGGCTTGATGAGCCCGCGCTGCCCTAGACTTCTTCTTTCTAGCACTTGTGGGTGCATAATAGGAAGGGTCCAAGTTGAACATCACAGACTTTGGCTTATCATCCAGAGAGTCATCAGGGTTCGGACCGTACGAGAGACGGTCGAAAACTGATCGAGAGGAGCATGGAGCAGATGCTATGCGGCTGGGAGCGAAAACCGTGCGGGCTGTCTGCATGCGGTTGTCTCCTGTCGTCGGACGAGTTCTTATGCGGCTAGGGGTCACGACCGTGCAGGCTGGCCGCATGCGGTTGGCATCTGTGGCCGCATGGGTTTTCTGCAAACGATTGGCTTTACTGGACGCATGAGTCTCATCCATGCTGTCGAGAACTGTAGTCGCATAAGTTATGCGGCTGACAGAAGTAGCTGCATGAGTTTTCTTCATACGGTTGGCGGATGTAGCCGCATGGGCTTTCTCCTTGCGGCTAATACTCTTCTGCGGTTCGGTCCGCGTAGAATCCCTCTTTGTCCCTGCAAGTCCAGCATCATAATATTTTCTTCTGCCGGACTTGGGGACAGCAGAGTTGTCTACGATCTGAAGTGGGACTGCAGGAGAATCCTTCTCGCCGTCTTGAGCAGCAGAGGGCATCCCATCGAGGGCTTGAGGAGGAGCAAATGACTTCGGTCTCCATTCTTTGCGAGCCTTCGTGGTGCGGGTGCGCTTCTGGGCCGGGCCAGCGCTGCCTTCAGAGAGCATCTCTTCGAACGCCTGTTGGTCGAAGCGGACGACCATCTTCTTTTGTGTGGAGCTAAGTTTGGCTGCATCTGATTGCGTCACCAACTCCTCAGCCGTGGAGAAGTTAGTCCCCAGCAGAGTCGCCATCGTGTTTGCCATTGATTGTAAAAGAACAGAACAATTATCGGAGGACTGAACTTAGACTCACAATACAAACTCGCTCGTACAAAGAAAGCCTAGGGACGAAAACCTAGGTACAGCAGACTAAGTACGATTGTTTATTTTTGATTCTGGGGGATGACGATAGAGGCTCGGAAAGGCGACGGCAGCCCTGCCTTACTCCTTGGACGATCGGTATGCAGCCTTGGCTCCTTGTGAAAAGATGGTTGGCGTTGACGAAGAAGTGCTCTTTTTGCTCCTCTGTTGCTCTCCTGGCTTCTTTCTCTCTCTCTGTGTATTCTCTCTCTGACTCTGTATATTTTTATTCTTTTTTGTTGTCGACCTTTTTTACAAGGGAATAATGCTGGCTATTTATAAGAGTGGGGGGTGATCATTAGGGTTTGCTAATGATTATTTGTTTGGAATGTCGGCGCTCCTTCATTCTATCTGAACCCTTGATCCTGATTATAATGAATCTCGGCCATTAATGCGGATAGCATCGTATCTCATGAGCAATTAATGCTAGCTGGTTTAAATCCTCGTGATTGATTATGCCAATGTCTGATTGCTCGCCACGTGTCCCATTAGCTTGATGATAAATGATATGCCCTGATCTCAGTAATTATGACGATGATGTCAAATATATTTGTTGAGATTCGGTTAAATCTCTTATTGATGCCATGCCACGTGTCTTAATTGTGAGTCCTGTCAGAGCCGCTTAGGATTGACGATCCACGAACCGCAGAGAGATACTCTTTGTAAGCCGCATAGGACGATGCTTCATCGAGCCGCATATGCATAATCTTTATGAGCCGCATGAGCTGGCGTTGTATTGGGCCGCAGGGAATGTGTTCCCAGGGAGCCGCATGAGCTAGCGTTGTATCGAACCGCATGGAACGGGTTCTCAGGGAGCCGCATATGACTGATTGCCACGTGGCAATCTGGGACTTCTGACGGATTTGGTCAGAGATTTTCTTCTTTTCCCGAGGAGTCAGTTATTATGGCAAAGCCATTATGAAACTTTATGTCAGGGCCGCCACAGTGAATCGTGCTGGAGCAATAAATGAGGCCACTACTCAAACGACCAGCTGTAGGGAAGGATCACACATGGCGTCCATCGAGCCGCATATGCCTTGCTGAACCGCATACGCTCCCGAGCCGCATGCGATTGAGAGTCTTCTTTGAACCGCATAGGGCCGCTCCTGTGCGAGCCGCATAAGCTTCTTACTCAGAGCCGCATGGATCATTATTCTAATATTTTTCATGCTTCTACAGATCGGATTACACAACTAATGAAGGAGGTGTTACCGAAGGAATCAAAAGAGCTTCCAAAAAACTTCTACAAGTCGAAGATGATGGTCCGACAACTGGGACTGGGGTACGATAAGATAGATTGTTGTCGCAACGGATGCATGTTGTACTACAAGGAGAACGAGGATGTAGAAAGTTGCCACTTCTGTAATGCGGATCGTTACAAGAAAGTCAGGGTAAAAGGAAAGTCAACTAGAAAACGACGTCCTTACAAGTATATGCATTACTTATCGATCACGAAGCACTTGCAGAGGATGTATATGTCTCAGAATACAGCAGAACACATGACGTGGCACAACGAAGAACACACAAAGGACGATGGAGAATTGTCACATCCTTCGGATGGAGAGGCGTGGAAATATTTCGATTTTCGCCATCCAGATTTTGCTGCAGAGCCCAGAAATGTACGCATGGGACTATGTTCTGATGGATTCGCCCCTTTCGGGCAGTCGGGATCTCAATACTCCTACTGGCCGGTCATTTTGACCCCTTACAATCTGCCACCATAGATGTGTATGAAGACTCCTTATATGTTCTTGACAGCTATCATACCGGGTCCCAAAAATCCGACGAAGAATATCGATATATATTTACAGCCGTTGGTGGAAGAGCTGAAACAGCTGTGGGAGATCGACGTCACGACCTATGATATTTCCAGAAAATAGAACTTTCAGATGAGAGCTTCACTGATGTGGACAATCAATGATTTTTTCGCATACGGTATGCTGTCGGGATGGAGTACTCACGGCACCCTGTCTTGTCCGATATGCATGCAAAATAGTAAGGCGTTCCGCCTTAAGCATGATGGAAAAACTTCTTTCTTTGATTGTCATCGTCAATTTCTGCCCGCGAGTCATCCTTGGAGAAAGAACAAGGACGCATTCAGAGCTGGAAAACAAAAATTTTCTCATCCGCCTGCCAGATTGTCGGGATACGATATTTGGGAAGATGTAAAGGATTTGCCCACTGTAATGGAAGATTCATCGAACAATCGTGTCGATGGGTTCGGACAAACCCATAACTGGACCAAACGGAGTATCTTCTGGGACTTGCCTTATTGGAAAGATAATCTTATAAGGCATAATCTTGATGTTATGCATATCGAAAAGAATGTGTTCGATAATGTCTTCAATACCGTCATGGACATTAAAGGAAAGACGAAGGACAATCCAAAAGCAAGACAAGACATTGCCGAGATATGCAAGCGTCCTTATCTGAACTTGATACAAAGGGGAGCTGCTGGACAATTAAGTAAGCCGATAGCACAATACACATTGAGTAAGGAAGATAGATTAATAATCTGCAAGTGGGTATCTACTTTAAGATTTTCTGACGGCTATGTGTCGAATTTGTCTAGATGCGTTAACCTCAATGAACGCAAGCTAACGGGAATGAAGAGTCATGACTGCCACGTATTTATAGAAAGATTACTGCCTATTGCTTTGAAAGAGTTGTTGCCTTCTGCTATATGGGTTCCGTTGGCCGAACTATCAATATTTTTTAGTGATATTTGTTCAACTAAGTTGACTGTGCAACACATGGTTGAACTTGAGGAGAAGATTATCTTACCAATTTGTAAGTTGGAGAAAATATTTCCTCCTGGCTTCTTCGACAGTATGGAGCATCATTCATCTAGCATACGAAGTCCGTGTCGGTGCATCTGTTCATTATCGATGGATGTACCCATTTGAAAGGTACATAAATATCAATATAATTTAAGATGAATTTCAGTGGATTTTAAAATTCTTTCTTAATTCTCAAGATAATTTGTCTCTCTAGATACCTACACCATCTAAAGAAGAAAGTTGGCAACAAAGCTCATATAGAGGCTTCGATATGCGAAGCATATCTTATCAAAGAGGTGTCAAACTTTTGCTCCATTTATTTCGATACTCATGTTAAAACAAATCGAAATAGACCTCAAAGGAATGACGAGGACGTTGAGGATGGAGGAAGATTCAATGTAAGGGGCAAGCCTGTTGGGGCTAGTAAAAGACGGTGGTTGACAGACGACGAGTATGATGCCGCTCACCGATATGTCTTGTTAAACTATGACATACAAGAAGTGAGAGATTTGGAGAAGTAAGTTAGTACACTTGCACTCGTTATAATCTCGAATTTGATAAAGTAAGTGACTACACTTATATATTCTTATTTTCTCTAATAGTGTATTTAGAGATGAAGTCAAAATGAGGAGACCCGATATTACCGATGAGGGACTTCAAAGAGAGGTTGATTGTACATTTCCGTCATAGTTTCGCAAAAACGTAAGTAACTGTGATTATAATTGAGATTATTAATATATAATCTGAAACATTTAAATTATAAATATTTGTTTACAGGTTTTATTGTCTGAAACAACACTCACTCATGAGAGTGTTCGTTATCTGGCACTGGGACCGAAGAAGCAAATAAAGACTTGGCCAGGCTATGTCGTTAATGGCTTCAGGTTTAAGTCAACTCAGAATGCTATAAATGTCGAATTTATCAATGACGACATCAGTACCAAGGATTCCGGTGTTTGCATAAGAGGCACCGTCTATGACGACGAGCCGGACTTTGACTATTATGGAGTGCTTCGGGATATTATAGATTTACAATATACTGGCCCATATGATATGCATATTGTGATGTTCAAATGTGAGTGGTTCGATACGACACCAAATATCGGTTGGAGAATCGATAAACAATTTGGATTCGTCGATATAAATCATCACAGGAGGTATAGAGGGTCCGATACATTTGCGATAGCAAATCAGGCTGTTCAAGTCTACTATACAAGCTACCCAAGGTGTCATAGAGATCGATTTGACTGGTGGGCAGTATGCAAGATTAAATCTAGAAATACATTCAACGTTGGAGACCCAGCATACCAAGAGGACCAGTTCGAAAAGTTCCAACACTTGGGACAACACTCAGATACAATGGATGTTAAAGATATTGTTGAGGAAAATAGAGGAGAGGAAGAGGTTGATACACAAGCCTTAGCTGTCAACCAGGGGAGAAAGAGGCGTCTTGTCCCAAATTTTGAGGCAGAAGAAGAAGAAGAAGAAGAAGAAGAAGAAGAAGAAGAAGAAGAAGAAGAATTTGATGGAGATGAAGATACAGATGAAATCGACGATGAAGATAAGGATGAGGATGAGGATGAGGAGGATGATGACGAAGACGAGGCCGAGGATGAGAACAAAGACGATGATTAGGTTAAATATTGTTGTATATTAAAAACACTTCCAATTACGTGAATTAACTTTGACCTCATAAAAGCAATTACATGAATTCATGTTTTTTTCATTCTATTATTTACTTATTGCAGATGGCACTCCTAGTCTTTTTCGTCGCGGCGGCACTCGTCTCCCTACTGGTGGTATGTATATTTTAGTTTAGTTTTTTATATCCATTTACACTTTTATATTGTTAATTATGTTTATGTGTTCTATTTACAGGTCATGATGGCTGGCCGCGGTCGTGGTGCTGGTCGTGGTGGTGGTGGTAGTGGTGGTGCGGGTCGTGGTCGTGGTCGTACTGGTGCTGGTGGTCGTGGTCGCATTCAAAGTTCCCGGGATGTGACCCCATCGAACGAGCCTGACCCGGAGAGTACCCTGGGCACAGACGCATCCCGTCCTCGATCGACAACTTCATCGAGGCATGAGTCCGGATCTGCTAGCGGATCCGTTTCGCTATCGGAACCACCAGCAGCGAATCCACCAGGGGATGCCCCAGTTACTGCACAGTGGTCCCCGGAGTACCCCCATACTCGGTTCCATCCGGTTACTGGGGAGTACATACGTGGACCCACGGATCCTCCGACGGCACCAGAGAGGCCGAGAGGCCGAGAGGCGAGTTCCGACGAGAGGTATGGCCCGCGGGGACCTCGTAAGTAAATTTAAGTTAATTTATTAATTTTTTTTCATTTATTCAAGTTAATAATCTAGTCGTTTCTTCTTTGTAGGTTTTTTCTGTTTAATGTTGGCAGGGCCCTTGGAGAAATTATCAGGGCTAACTTCCACGGTCCCTACCTCAACTTTTCGTCGGTGCCCCCAAACGTGCAGTACGTCTGGCTCGACGAGTTGAGGGTATATATCTATATCTTTTGGTTAATTATTAGTTACTCTTTAATCAACCATTTTTTAAATTACGTGATAATTGATTTTCTGTGTTAGACAACGTACTGGTGGCCCCCCCATCGCGAGGAGGGGATCCGCAGGACCTACAGAAGCGCTTGCGCGAAGAAGATACGGGATATGATTCATGACCTAAAAATGGGGCATACGAGGCCGAATTGGATCCGGCGGGAGTATTATGAGGACCTCTTAGGTATGATGGATACCCCTGCATACAAGAAGAAATCGAAGAAGGCGAAGGTGAACCGATCTGCCGCGGGCCTTCATATGGGGGGATCAAGTCCCGCGCTGCGACACTTACAGATCTGGTGAGCAACCGTAAATTTATTTCACTATCGAATTAGGTATTATTAATTAAAGGAGTTAATTAGTTTCTATGGAAATTTCGTATGCAGGCCCAACAGGCGGTGAAGGAGGGAAGGGCGCCAGAATCGGTCACCATGCACGACGTGTTCCAGCATACGCACAAAAGACGGAAGGACGGGAGCTTCGTCGACGAGAGGGCCAAGGAGACTGATGTAAGTACTTATGTTTATGAGATTAACGTTAGAATTAAAAGTATTCGGACTATAACTTAGGTAAACTTACGATTCACACTTAACTTAGTGAAACATAGGATTTAGATTACAACTTAGGTAAATCTTATAATATAAACACATTCATTTGATAGGCTGCGTATCGTGAGGCCCTTAGTCGGGCTCAGTTAACTGACACCGAGGATGTCGGTGAAACGACGCCCTTCCGGACGCCCTCTTCTTTGGCCGCTCGGAACGACTTGTTCGTAGATACCGTCGGCGACTTCAAGAAAGGGTTCCTGTACGGAGTCGGCTCCCTAGGGCCATTGCACATGGAGACGCAGAGATTTCCACCGACACCGCCTCCTTCCGTGGCCCCGGCGATGATGTTAGGTCGCAGCTTACGCAGCTGCACGAGGCGGTGTCGTCCTTGTGGGAGCAATTTGCCACGTATTTTCGCCTAAGTCTGCTGCTGCCGATCCGTCTGCTGCTGCCGGTACTTCTGCTGATGGTGTTCGTCCGTCTTCTACTGGTCCGTCGACTGCAGGTGTCGGTCTCTCTTCCGTGGGCCATCTTTCTTTCAACCCTGATGCCCCTGTGGTATCGCCTACGACTGTGACGTCACTCCTGGATCTCATGTCCGCAAAGCAGCTACGCCGACTTCCGAGCAGTGTCTACGACGGCTTGCCTCCGTACCTTGTGGAGGAGTATATTCGTCGGTCGCATATGGGATTACCACCACCGGACAATCGACCTCCTCCTTCTTAAAATATTATATTAAGAAAATTTGGATTATTTGTGAGAGCTATGGATTAATTGTGCTATAATCGGCTTATAGCACCGGATATTATGTTACTCTTTAGGTTAATAGATGTTTATTTTCTATTAATTTGGTTTGGTCTGTGATTCTTGGATAATTGGTTTGCATTAAATTCGTATGTGCATATTTGGTTTATATGATTCTTGGATAATTGGTGTGCATTATATATTTGGTCTGTGTGATTGTTGGATAATTGGTGTGCATTATATATTGGTTTGGTTTATGTATATATTTGTGAACATGGAAAGTGCTGCAATTTTTTCCCAAAAAACTCAGTTAGCGACGGACTAGTGACCGTTTAGCGACGGATAATCCCAGTTGCCGACGATTTTTCGACGGATTAGCCGTCGCTATCTGGAGTTTTTAAAACGTTTCTAGGTAGCGACGGATGATCGACGGATTATCCGTCGGCAAGGTTCTGGTGGTATAAATTTCGACGGAATAGCGACGGCCTATCCGTCGCCAGGGCGACTGATAATCAGCCACTAATCAGTCGCTCGCTCTAGCGACTGCTTAGCGACGGACAATCCGTCGACATGGTTCTGGAAATGCTTGACATTTCCAGAACCATGGCGACGGATAATCAGCCACTAATCAGTCGCTGTGGCGACGGTGTAGCGACGGAATAGTGACTACTCTTCCGTCGCCATGGTGCTGGAAATGCCAAGCATTTTCAGAACCTGATCGACGGATTGTCCGTCAGCACACCGTCGCTAATTCGTCGTTCGTTACCGACGAATACCGACGGATGAGCGACCGAACGATACGCTCTGATACACTATTATGACGGGTTACCGACGGAATTTTACGTCGCTATTGTCTACACAGTTCAGTGCTTAATAGTTGAAATGGACGACAGTCCGTCGGAAATGCGTCGCTAATGCTTCGTATTGTGACGTCGACAAGCCGTCGCTATTCCGTCGCTTGACGACTACGTAGCGACGGACCGTTATTAGCGACGAGCTGATTGCCGACGGATTTTTTTGGCCAAAAACCGTCAGTGATCGGTCGCTAATACTAATTACCATCGGATTGGCGACGGATAGGGCCGTCGCTAAAACGATAAATTTTGGTAGTGTCAGGGACATGATGAACATCTTTGAGAACAAGAACTGCACCCGTTTTCGTCCTCAAATGCACATCTCCAACGGCAACCGCCTTTGACACATCTCTATTGCCCATCTTCAACACTCCACAGTCGCCTGTCGTGTAAGTGGCAAATAGTGCCCAGTTGTGAGATACATGCGCTGAAGCCCCTGAGTTTACCAGCCAAGAATTGTCATCGCAGGCGAGGTTTATGATAACCTCATCACCTACGACGATCACATCGCCTCCATGTATCGAAGCCGCCGCTGTAGTGTTCTCATCTTGCTTCCCTTTGTCGCCCTTCTTCTCTCTCTTCCAAGCAAAACAGTTTCGCTTGATGTGGCCCTTCTTGCCACAATAGTAACACTCCGAGTCCTCGTACCGACCCTTGGACTTCCCCCTGCTCTTGTCTCTACCACCACCTGGACCCCTGCTTTTGCTCCTTCCGCGGCTCTCCGAAACTAGTACCTCTGAGTGATGGGATGTGGATGAAGTGCCCTGAGAATGTCTCTGCATCTCTTCATTCAGTACCCCGCGCTTGGCAAACTCCAGACTCACCACGCCTTCCGGAGCAGAAGCGATCATAGATACTCGTACGGTCTCCCACGAGTCTGGCAATGTACATAGCAACTAAAGTCCTTGAACCTCAACATCGAACTTGACTCCCATCGAGGATAGATGGTCCACCACGCCCTGGAACTCACTCAAGTGATCCGTAATGGATGCACCATCCTTGTACCGCAGACCCATCATCGTCCGGATCAGGAATAACTTGTTTACCCCGGCCTTTTTCGCGTACAAAGATTCCAGCTTCTCCCACAACGTCCTCGTATGCTCAATATTGGCAACATGGTTGTACATGTTCTCGTCAACGAACTGCAGCATGTTCCCACACACCTGTATATGCTCGAAGTTCTAGTCCTCATCGAATTTGTCGCTGGGCTTCTCGGATGCAAATACTGGAAGATGCAGCTTCTTGACGAACAGCAAATCCTTCATCTTGCTCCGCCAATAATGGTAGTTGGTACCGTTCAGGTTCACTATGCGCTTCCTGGTTTGACTGTCAACTCCTGACACTTTTTTGAACCTGGCTCTGATACCACTCTGTTGGGAACGAAGCGCGAAAACCGTTCTCCAAACCAGAAAGTCCTGCGAGAGAACCGAGCAAAAGCACACAAACCAAAAACGCCAAACACAATCGCAGACACAAAGATTTTTGACGTGGAAAACCCTTGCGGAAAAACCACGGGACGATCGGAGTTCAACCCTGAAGAACCTCCACTAATAGAATAAGGAGAATACACCCTCTACAAGCTCCTCCCGATCCAACACGGATCACCACAACTCACTTGAAAGAAGAAATTTTTTGATTGCGGACTCTGAAGAACAAGAGATGCCGAAAAAATATTCAAAGCAATCTCTCCTTCACAATAGTCCTTAATCCTCTCTCTCTCTCTCTCAAATTCTAAAGCACTCTTCGTTTTGAGATGATTTTACAACTAGCATGCATCACCCTTTTATAAGCCCTTGGTGACCCATACATGGAAGGCCAATATATATGGAAACTTCCAATATAAATCAATCATATATTTAATGGAAATCCAATCATATATTTCCTTACCATATATGTACCAAAATAAAATCCATGCACTCCCCAAGCTTCTCCGACACACGGATGGCGCTCGTCGCTCTCCGGGGTATTCTCCACATAGGTGGGAACCCCACCCACACCAACAATGAGAGCCAACTTTACTGTCCCCGGTTTTCGAACCTAATACCTACCTAGTTGGGGTTTACTTGGATCTCAGCCAAGCTGTTTATATAGAAGCTTATGCTGGCTTAGACTCAAATTAACATTTGGTATGTAATCGGGTTCATTCATCAATTGATCGATCTGGCAGGTCGTGGGTCAACTAATGTTAAGTGATAGGATATGTGCCCCGTCTGGCCTAACCGGCCCAACCAACTAAAGACAGTCCTGTTGGAGTTTTGGCCTTTCCCTTAGAAACTTTAGTCCCACATCGGATAGGCCAAAGAATTTATATCTCTATATATTAGCTTTGCTATTATTGGAGATGCACATGTGGTGTGGAGGTGCACATGGGTTTGCCATGTGGGGTTATTTTTCTAATGGGAAAAAGGCTAAAATCAACAAGAAAAGCATTCATGCTTTTTGCTCTTGGGAAATTTATTTCCATAGGAGCTAAGCCCCGTAGGGGCTTAGCGACTCGGACTCGGACTCGGACTCAGACTCGGGCTCATGGGCTCATGAGGCGTAATGTGGCGTTTTGTTGGCACACTTTGCACTTAGCACGTCAGCATCGTCGCTAGGCGCATAGTGCGCTTTAGTTGCGCTCGTTACGCGAGCCACTTGCGCAAGCTCAGTTGCGCTGCCCAGTTGCGCATGCCCAGGTGCGCAAGCCTAGTTGCGCTGCCCAGGTGCGCTCCTAGGTTGCGCTCAGGTTGCGCTTGGGTGCGCTGGGTTGCGGTGGGTTGCGCAGGGTTGTGCTGGGTTGCGCTGGTTGTGCTGGTTGCACAGTGTGCGCAGTTCAGTGTGCGCTCTGTCGCGCAAAGTGCAAGAAGCGCTGGGTGTGTGCAGTTGACAGCAGAACGTGCGTTTGCATGTTCTTGGCGGGTGTTACATGTTTGAGGTGGTTATTACCACGTCCCTAACTTTGTGGCAACCGACCAGTTGCTGCAGGGCCTATATAATGCATCCTCTCTCTCAAGGCTTATTACAGAATAGAAAGAGAAGCCACCACAGAAAGTTTACGAGTGTTGTTTAGCACAAGTAAATAGAGTATTCAGAAGTGTTCTTTAACACAGTTCTGATCTTCCAGTAGCCTTCGCGAGAGAGAGGATAAGCGCCGTACCAGCGTTGCTTTTGCACGGGAGTTCATGTCCGTCCGAGGAGTCAGAAAAGCAGAAGTGTTCCAAGTTCTCCGACGAACTTGCTGGTTCCTGGAAGCTGTTCGTGTAGGGCGAATAAAGCTTTGAGCAACGGTGATCATTCACCCCAGCAGGCCATCTTCCATCTTTCTTCTGTTATCTTCTTCGCTGCTGTGATTACGAAATCTTTTTAGATTCTCGTAATATCATAACGATATCTTTTAGATCTTCGTTATACTTCCGCAACCTTCCTAGAAGTGTTGCGTTGGAACATTATTTTTACAATTGTTTCATATTCTCTGTTTTCTATCGAAAAATTATGCCCCAGCAATAACAATCTCAAAGCTTTATTGCTACGATGGAAAACGTTAATGCTTCACTCCTCAATACTGACTTTTGCAAATTAGAAAAGTTTGATGGAGAGCATTATCAAGTCTGGAAGATGAAGGTTTTTCTCACTCTTCAACTCAGAGACGTGGATCACGTGCTTCTTGAAAAGGAACCTACCGTTCCAGATACTGGGTCTGCTGCCGCAATCTCTGCGGCTACTAAACTTCAGGCCAAGTGGAGAAGAGAAAATAGCATTTACAGGCTGCTTATCCTGAATGCTATGGAGGATTCCCTTGCAGAATCCTATTCTAAGAAGAATATCGCTAGAGACATATGGGAGTCTCTAGGAAAACTCTACGAAGAAGACAAGAACCGCAGTAAAATATTTGTGGTTGAAAAATATCACAAGTGGTTCTTTGAGGACGAAAAGTCTATGCTGCCGCAGGTGAAGGAGTTCCTGAAACTGCGACAGAAGCTGGAAGACGAGACGATGCCCCTCCCCAACAAGTTTGTTGTTGGAGGGATTGTCTCAAAGATCCCCGCTGGGTGGAGCAAGTTCTATGCAAACATACATAGGAAGAAGCTTGAGATCAGCCTTGAAGATCTCTTGCAGGAAATATATATTGAGGACCAGATGCGGACTTAACTGAAGGTGGACACACTGTCCAAGCAATTGGCTAACGCCAATCTGCTTCAGTCCAAGGAACCAAGGGGAAAGCGGACAGCTTTCCACAGCAAGAAGAAGGACCTTGACAATCTAAAAGTCAAGGGAACTTCTATCAAGAAAAAGAAGCCAAAGTCTCAAATGCCTTGCTTCAAGTGTGGCAAGAAGGGCCACTTTAAGAATGAGTGCAAAGCAAAAACCAAGCAATCAGAGAAAGGAGAGCCTAGTAAGGTATCTATGATCACTCACATTGTTGCTATGATTGCACTGGTTGATGCGGTAAGGACTGATTCTGACTGGTGGGTAGACACTGGAGTCTCCTGCCATGTCTGCTCCAGTAAGGAGTGGTTCACCACCTATACACCTACTTCTGAAGTGGTTATGATGGCGAACCAGGCACAAGCTGAAGTGCTCGGGATCGGGACGGTAGTGTTGAAGCTGACTTCGGGAAAGTCTCTGATGCTTCAAGGCGTGAAGCACGTACCTGCTATCGCCAAGAACCTGATCTCAGGAGGCCTACTCTGCAAAGCAGGCCTCAGGATGGACATCAATGCTGGCCAGATGGTGATGTCTATCAAAGGAACATATTTCGGGAAAGCTTATTTATATCGAAGGAATGTTCAAAATTCAGCTTGTAAATCAGTCCAATATAATTAATGTGATTAATGAAGTCACTCATTCTACTTATACTCTTGAGTTGTGGCATAATAGGCTAGGACATGTTCATTGTAAACGAATAAACAGAATGTCTAGTCTAGGAATTATCTCCAAGTGTGGGGGTAAGGTAGAGAAATGTGAAGTTTGTGCTCAAACAAAGATCACAAGAAAACCCTTTCCTCGGGTTAATCGAAGTACAGATCTTCTAGAGTTGGTACACTCCGATATCTGTGACTTCAAACAGTTCTCTACAAAGGTCGGGATGAAGTATTTCATAACCTTCATCGATGACTTCTCAAAGTATGCGTTCGTCTACTTGCTGAAAGCTAAATATGAAGCATTCGAGAAGTTCAAGGAGTTCAGAGCCGAAGCTGGACGACAGACTGGACAACAACACAAAAGGATAAAAAGTGATCGAGGTGGGGAGTACAGGTCTCATGAATTCGTATCATTCTGCAAAGAACATGGAATTGTCAATGAGACTATGGCTCCGTACTCTCCTCAATCAATCGGAGTAGCAGAGAGGAAGAACAGAACGTTAACAGAAATGATTAACTCAATGTTGTTGACTGCTGGTCTTCCTAAGTGCTACTGGGACGAAGCTGCATTGACGGCCACTTTTATTCTAAATAGAGTGCCTCATGCAACTTCAGACGTTACTCCTTATGAACTCTGGTTCAAGGTCAGACATAACTTGAATGTCATTCGAGTGTGGGGGTGTCTGGCATATGTCAAGCTTCCAGATCTGAAGATTCAGAAGCTTGGGACAAGGAATACTAAGACGATCATCTTGGGGTATGCCGAGAAGAGTGATGCTCGGAGATTTCTTGATATTGAGTCAAATCATATCATTGAATCTCGTGACGCAGAATATTTTGACGACAAATTTGTAAGGCACAAGAATATTATTCTTGCGGATGTTCCGGAGAATAATATGGCTGCACAGGTCTTCAATGAAGATGTGGTCCAAGAAGATGTTGTTGTTGAAACAACGGTTGAACCAGATCTCGCTGAGCCGTCAACGAAGCGAGTGAGGAGATCGAAGGACTTCGGAAGTGACTTTGTCACCTATCATGTGGAAGCAGATCCGCTTACCTATGATGAGGCGATGAAGACCAGAGACACGGTTTTCTGGAAGGAGGCGATTGACAATGAAATTGATTCCATCACCTCAAATAACACTTGGGTGTTGGTTGATCTTCCTGAAGGAGCAAAACCCATCGGATGCAAATGGATCTTCAAGAAGAAGATGAAAGCAGACGGAACTATTGACAAGTTCAAGGCTAGGTTCGTAGCCAAGGGGTTTTCTCAGAAGCAGGGGATTGACTATTTTAACACGTATACTCCAGTAGCTTGGATGACCACTATCAGAATGTTGATTGCTCTTGCAGCAATACATAAGATGGTGATACATCAGATGGACGTGAATACGAGTTTCCTAAATGGCGAGCTGACCGAAGAGATTTACATGCAACAGTCAGAGGGATTTGTCATCAGGGGTCTTGAAGACAAAGTCTGCAAGTTGGTGAAATCCTTGTACGGTCTTAAACAGGCTCCTAAGATGTGGCATAAGAAATTTGACAAAGTTATAAGGTCAAATGGCTACATGGTCAGCGATACGGATAAGTGTGTTTACACGAAGTTCGCTGATAGAAGAGGTGTGATCGTTTGTCTGTACATGGACGACATGCTTATCCTAGGTACGGATATTAGCTGTGTCACGGAGATAAAAAAATTCATCTCAAGCAAGTTCAGTATGAAGGACTTGGGGGAAGCTGATGTGATCTTAGGGATCAAGATCATCCGGACAGACACTGGACTAGCGCTGTCACAGTCTCATTATATTGAAAAAATGATCACTCGTTATGGGTATCGAGATCTTCCAGGGATCAATACGCCGTACAGGTATGATCTGAAGCTGAAGCCTAATTCAGGGGAAAGCGTCAGGCAGCTGGAGTATGCAAGCGTAATCGGAAGTTTGATGTATGCTACTAATACCACAAGGCCTGACATAGCTTTCGCCGTAGGAATGCTGAGTCGTTTCACGAGCAACCCAGGTACTGAACACTAGAAAGCTGTGAAAAAGGTTATGAGAAATCTCAAGAAGACTCAGACATATGCACTGTACTACAGCGGAGATCCACCGGTAGTGGAAGGCTTTAGTGATGCCAGCTGGTGCTCAGAGGTGGAGAGTACGAGGTCCACAGATGGATTCATTTTCACAATGGGTGGAGCTGCTATATCGTGGAAGTTGAAGAAGCAGACTATGCTCTCGCGGTCATCCATGGAATCTGAGTTTTTTGTACTTGATACCGCAGCCGAGGAAGCAGAATGGCTTCGGAAGCTCATGTATGATCTTCCAATGGTTGGGGCACAAATACCGGCGATACCGATATATTGCGACAACCAGGCGACTGCGGCGGTGGCATCAAATGACCTCTTCAACGGGAAGAAGAGGACTGTGCGGTTGAAGCACAGGGCAGTACACGAACTTATCAAGAGAGATGTTATTGCAGTTATTGATGTTCGGAGTCAGGAGAACCTGGCAGATCCGTTCACCAAGGGCCTCAAGCGCCAGCTGGTCGATGACACAGCTTGTAAAATAGGCTTGAAGGCATTATGATATTGTATTATTGTATTCCTACCATAAAGTTTTATGCTATTAGTTCAAATATTTATCTACTAGGCATCTAGCTTTTGGTTCAAGGGAGGACCACTAATCGGAAGAATATCAGGAACGGTGGGTACATGTTCTATTGGGCATGGAGAGGTTAGGGACCTATAACCACTGTTGTCTACTGTTGTTTTCTGCAGAAAATAGTTCCTGTGGGAAGGTTGGCTTAATTGCCTTAATGAGTTCTCAGGCAGAGTGAATGCCTGGTGTGCTTTACAGGAGGCACGGTAGAGCAGCACTACAAGGAGTGAAACTCCATGCCACAGTGGGGTGACTCCACAATGAGGTTCCTATATGTGGGGTGCTGTCCAGTAATAGGATAAAGCCTCGGCTTTACAGGCCAAGTCACAGCGGTGTAGCACCGCAAATAGGCAGTTAGCCTAATGCTGTATGTTAAAAATAAAGAGGGGTGTAGTCAGCACTACAAAGAGGAGGAGTTCCTCATGTTACAGTGGTACGACACCACGATGAGGTACCCGGTTAGGGATAAAGCCTCGGCCTTGCAAGCCATGTCGTTGCGGCGTAACACCGCAAGGGAGCCTAAGGCTTCATGTTGGGTAGTTTGGCACTACAAAGAGGCGGTTGCCTCATGCTACAGTAGTATGACAGTACGATGAGGTTTCCGGTACGGGATAAGACCTCGGCTTTAAGCCATGTCATGGCGGCGTAGCACCGCAAGGGAAGCGCAAAGCGCTTCATGCCATATCTCTTTATAATGAACTCACCTATAGTGTATGGACAAAGAGATATCAGGCCGTATCTTGAGGGTAAACTTGTAGACGCCCAAAATTATACACTGAAACCAGGCTGGCACAGGGCCTTTAATGTGTAGCCAGAAGCACATGTAACTACATTATGTGAGTGGAAAGAATTTCAGCTATAATGCAGAATTCAAGGCTTAGTCCATTCTTGTATTATAGTCTGATTTTTGACCCATGCGGGAAGATTCAAGTCGTCAGCGACATCTCTCCTAATGCATAATGGACAGTTACTGTGGGGAACACTTATACCCATATATAGAGATATATGGGGGATTGTTGGAGTTTTGGCCTTTCCTTTAGAAACTTTAGTCCCACATCGGATAGGCCAAAGAGTTTATATCTCTATATATTAGCTTTGATATTATTGGAGATGCACATGCGGTGTGGAGGTGCACATGGGTTTGCCATGTGGGGTTATTTTTCTAATGGAAAAAAGGCTAAAATCAACAATAAAAGCATTCATGCTTTTTGCACTTGGGAAATTTATTTCCATAGGAGGTAAGCCCCGTAGGGGCTTAGCGACTATGACTCGGACTCGGGCTCATGGGCTCATGAGGCGTAATATGGCATTTTGTTGGCGCACTTTGCACTTAGCACGTCAGCATCGTCGCTAGGCGCATAGTACGCTTTAGTTGCGCTCGTTGTGCGAGCTACTTGCACAACCACGTTGTGCAAGCTCAATTGCGCTATCCAGTTGTGCATGTCCAGGTGCGCAAGCCCAGTTGCGCTGCCTAGGTGCACGCCCAGGTTGCGCTTGGGTGCGCTGTGTTGCGTTGGGTTGCGCAGGGTTGCGCTGGGTTGCGCAGGGTTGTGCTGGGTTGCGGTGGTTACGCAGTGTGCGCAGTGTGCGCAGTGCGTGCAGTGCGTGCAGTGTGCGCAGTTCAGTGCGCGCTCTGTTGCGCAAAGTGCAAGGAGCGCTGGGTTTGCACAGTTGGCAGCAGAACGTGCGTTTGCATGTTCTGGGCGGTTGCTACATGTTCGGGGTGGTTATTACCACGTCCCTAACTTTGTGGCAACCGACCAGTTGCTGCAGGGCCTATATAAGTGTAGCTCCCCTACCCGGAATTTTGAAATATATTTTTTATCTTATTTATTTGATTTAAATAGTGATTTTAGATAATTATTTACTTAATTATTATGGTAGATGATTTTAACCATGGTTGAGTTTTGAAGTACAAGACGACTAGGAATCATGACACGGATAATGCAGTAGCGTGCTTTGACTAGTGTTTAGCCATGGTAAGGGAATGCAAAGCCATATGAGTGTCCTAACTAGAAAAACCAGATTAAGTTGCGACTTAACCCCCACCGATGAACTATTTATTTATTAATTAAATATATTGATTTCAGATCACCCGATTGTACCAACTTAGTCCGAACTGGGCCCGAACCGAATCCAAGCCTTGTAGGTATGTAGTGGGACCAAATACGGCCTTGTAGACATGTTTGGTAAAGGCATTTATTTTCGTATATATTTTTAGGAATTGGCAGTTATTTCCTAAATAATTGATATAGTTAGATTATAGATATTATTAATATTAAATAGCATATTAGAATATTTATATAAATTTCTGGACCCAGACAAAGGTGAATAGTATAGATCCACCAAACCACCATTTAATTATTTTATTATCACTTTATTATTTATGGTGATTAAATAGATATATTTATTCCTATTAGATATTATTCATATTGATTATAAATTAGAATATTTTGTCTGTGTAAAATTTGTGGTGTGTATATATCTATATATATATGTACAAAAAACCAGGATATACACATTGATCATGCAGGCATGTAAATATATTTCTAATTTATTAATATATATATACGTATACATAGGTTACGTATATATATGTGTGTGTAGGTATATGTATATATAAATATATTTATATATATATATAGGTGTGCGGGTAAGTGTATGCGTATACCCATATACATAAATATATGTGTGTATGTATGTATAAATGTATATAAATGTATGTATGTAGGTGTATATATCTATATGTGTATAGTTATACATATATTGTATATATAAATATAATTATACATAAGTATTTGCTAAGAAAAAGAAAGCATAAAAGAATAAGGAGTAACAATGGCATATGGCTATAAACATTGTATTTCAGATTTTAATGCAATTATGGAAGAGATTAGAGTATGGAAATGGTTGTGTGAAGCATTTTTCTTGAATTTCTTTTCTTTCTATGATAACCAAAACTCCCAAATCAAAGTATTTCTATTGAGTGCTGCTGTCTCCATAATACACAGGTCAGGATGAATCAGCGTGCACTTAAGGCCTTGTTGCGATCAAGTCGAGTAGCCCTTGCTGTTCGAACTCGACCAGGCAACCCCAAGGGCCAGGCCCGACCCGTACTTCCCCACCGGCCCAACGAAACCATTCTCTCTATTCCCCATCCCCCGCTCGGGATTAACAGAGTTACACATATATATATATATGCACGACGAGAGAGGGAAGAATCGAAAACACCAAACCCTAAACCCCAGCGCCGACCCCGGCCTGGGCGCAGCCGCGCGCCACCCTGGGCGCCGTCGCGCACGGCAAGAACCGCCAGAGGCAGCGCGCGCGCGCGGCAGCATAGCCAAGGGAACTCAGCGACAGCAGCAGTAAACGGCTGGGAGAGCCCCACTTCGCGCAGAGTTTCCCGTCGCCTCACTGCACCGTTTTTCGAACTGTCGCCTCTGGTATGTAGTCAAACTAAACGAGTCTATACCCCTTCATTTAGTTTTTATTCGAAGGTCCTAGGTTGCCCAGGAAATCGACCCAAAGTCGATCGAAATCCTGTCAAAACTGGACGTATATGACAGTCCCGACACCCGATTTAGAAGCCTATTTCCTGTCGAGCGATCGGCAGATTTGAGAAACTACTTGAACCAAAGTTTAGACAACCTATACGAGATTAGAATGCTTTTTGTAGAACTATTTTTCGTCTATTGTACGCGAAGTTATGTGATGTTAAAAATGAAGAAAAACTTGGCGATAACAGTTTAGAAATTTAGAAAATTGTTCGATACGGCGTGCGTCCCGCCAAACCGGGCGACGTGGTCACGAACCGAAAGTATCGAAAGCTGCGTAACAGCTTCGTTGTCGTGTGGGCTTTGACGGAATTCAAATTGGTCGCGTATGCACGACGAATTTGATGCGTATCCGTCAAAATTCACCGTATCGTGCACTTTGCAAATTTCCCAATTACTTTGTGCACGCTCGTCAGATCGAGATGAAACTTGCGCCAACAGGACCGTGTCATTTTTCTGGTCCTGTATGCCAAGTTTGGTCCGATTCTGAGACAGTAGAATCGGAATGCCGTTTTGCGGGCCCTACGGTCCCACTCAATGGACGATTTTGTGCACGGTCTGCCGGAATCCAACTTTGGACATACGGTTGGGTTCGCATCGGAAAACTGGATCCGTAGACATATAGTTTGACGACTTTAGAGACCGTTGACTCAGGCACACTTTTTGGTGCAAAGCGGGTCCTACGACGGACATCATTTTTGTCCAAAATTACCGTTTTGCCCCTGTGTCCAGAATTGGACTTAAGGACAGGCAATCCTAGCTAATTTGACTATTCTGAGAATGTTGGTAACGTTTATTTCAGCTTTCGGAGACAGTTGTGATGACTTGGACTTTCTGACTTGTGATTGACGATACATTTTTGGTTCTCCGTGCAATCCCAGGCAAGTATACCTTGCCTTTCTACCCAGCTTTATTTATATGCACTGTCTATTATTTATCCAGTTTTCTCATATTATTGCCATGTATCTTTTCTATCAAGCTGGTATATTTTTATCAATGCTTTAGACAGTGTTCACAGTTAGCCTTGTGTCTTATTGGTCGTGCCTTGATTGAGTCGTGCCTCCGTGTCTTGAACCTTGAAGCTAACCTGCGAGTCCACGATAGGGACGAAGGTTAGTAGTTATTGGTCCACACCTGCGAGTCCACAGTAGGGACGAGGGTGATGCTAGCCTGCGAGTCCACACTAGGGACGAGGGTTAGTAGTAGATGCTAGCCTGCGAGTCCACACTAGGGACGAGGGTGATGCTAGCCTGCTAGTCCACACTAGGGACGAGGGTTAGTAGTAGATGCTAGCCTGCGAGTCCACACTAGGGACGAGGGTTAGTAGTATAGGATTACGCCTGCGAGTCCACACTAGGGACGAGGGTGATGCTAGCCTGCGAGTCCACACTAGGGACGAGGGTTAGTAGTTCAAACCTGCGAGTCCACGCTAGGGACGAGGGTTTGAGTATTCGATTTGATTATCCGTTGACATCTTGACATGAGTTCTCTAGTCCTTGTTCAGCAGTTCATTTATGTGTAGACAGTGTATATATTCGTGCCTTATTTTATTGCTCAGTTTACATGTTTATTCTGTATTTTCTCCATGCATAATAAACTGTTAGAAAGGCTCATTTTTATGTATCTTGCTAGTCCTCTGAGGACCTGATGATCTCTTCAGGTTTAGCGACTACATGGAGTTAGATAGCAGAGCAGGATGGTAGAGGATTGTGATGTATGATACAGGTATTTACTTCTGATATTTCTTTATTATCTTCTCGTGCTTTATATTCCATACCATGATATACTCTGCTTATTTATAGACTCATATCATTCTTGGAGTCTAATCAAACAATATGCTAATGGGCTGCAGACCATGACCCATACTTGTTCATTCTTGTTTTACAATATTCATGTGGATTGAGATATAGTTTAGATTAGACATGATACCCATGACCTTGACAGCTTATACGTACTCGAGTCTGGCTGGAGTCCGTTCGATACGTAGGCTGGCTTGGACACGTCTCGTATCCGTTAAAAAAAATGGGTACGGATCGTGACAAGTTTTTTTGGTGGCCCATGCAGGTCAGAGCATATCGTATCGGTTACGTAACTGTACTGATACGAGCCTGCGACTTGACTAAACCTTAGAAATCTCAATCCACTCTGCTTGGAAAGTCTCCTAGAAATTTCTCCACGTTCTTGAAAACTCCATATTTGCTCTCGACTATACTTCTTTGCTTTTCGTACCATTGATTCTCGTCCATCTTTATTTCGAGGGGACGAACGGTCGTGGTGTCTAGGATCTATCAGAAATCCTTAAATTATAGTATATATTGCTTGATTATTGAATATTGGTTATTTATAGATATGAGGATTATAGTTGACATATGCCTAGATATCTGTCGGTAGAATTGTTAGCAATTAGTTAGAAGTTTATAAAGTTTTAGTGACATACCCTTGAGGGAGTAGCGTGACCAAAGGTGGGTAGAAGTTCTCGAAGTTTCATAATTACAAATGGATAGAGAGGGCTATAAAATATTTTTGGAGAAATTAAATTTAAGGAGATTGAGGTTAAGACATATGTCTTTTTGAATTTCTAGGTATAGTTATGAATTAGAATTTCGAGGACGAAATTATTTTTAAGGTGGGTAGATTTGTAGCTCCCCTACCCAGAATTTTAAAATATATTTTTTATTTTATTTATTTGACTTAAATAGTGATTTTAGATAATTATTTACTTAATTATTACGGTAGATGATTTTAACCATGGTTGAGTTTTGAAGTACAAGACGACTAGGAATCATGGCACGAATAATGCAGTAGTGTGCTTTGACTAGTGTTTAGCCATGGTAAGGGAATGCAAATCCATATGAGTGTCCTAACTAGGAAAACCAGATTAAGTTGCGACTTAACCCCCACCGATGAACTATTTATTTATTAATTAAATATATTGATTTCAGATCACCCGATTGTACCAACTTAGCCCGAACTGGGCCTGAACCGAATCCAAGCCTTGTAGGTATGTAGTGGGACCAAATACGGCCTTGTAGACATGTTTGGTAAAGGCATTTATTTTCGTATATATTTTTAGGAATTGACAGTTATTTCCTAAATAATTGATATAGTTAGATTATAGATATTATTAATATTAAATAGCATATTAGAATATTTATATAATTTTCTGGACCCAGACAAAGGTGAATAGTATAGATCCACCAAACCACCATTTAATTATTTTATTATCACTTTATTATTTGTGGTGATTAAATAGATATATTTATTCCTATTAGATATTATTCATATTGATTATAAATTAGAATATTTTGTCTGTGTAAAATTTGTGGTGTATATATATCTATATATATGTACAAAAAACCAGGATATACACATTGATCATGCAGGCATGTAAATATATTTCTAATTTATTAATATATATATACGTATACATAGGTTACGCATATATATGTTTGTGTAGGTATATGTATATATAAATATATTTATATATATATATATATATATATATATATAGGTGTGCGTGTAAGTGTATGCGTATACCCATATACATAAATATATGTGTGTATGTATGTATAAATGTATATAAATGTATGTATGTAGGTGTATATATCTATATGTGTATAGGTATACATATATTGTATATATAAATATAATTATACATAAGTATTTGCTAAGAAAAAGAAAGCATAAAAGAATAAGGAGTAACAATGGCAAGCCAGCCCATATGGCTATAAACATTGTATTTCAGATTTTAATGCAATTATGGAAGAGATTAGAGTATGGAAATGGTTGTGTGAAGCATTTTTCTTGAATTTCTTTTCTTTCTATGATAACCAAAACTCCCAAATCAAAGTATTTCTATTGAGTGCTGCTGTCTCCATAATACACAGGTCAGGATGAATCAGCGTGCACTTAAGGCCTTGTTGCGATCAAGTCGAGTAGCCCTTGCTGCTCGAACTCGACCAGGCAAGCCCCAAGGGCCAGGCCCGACCCGTACTTCCCCACCGGCCCAACGAAACCATTCTCTCTATTCCCCATCCCCCGCTCGGGATTAACAGAGTTACACATATATATATGCACGACGAGAGAGGGAAGAATCGAAAACACCAAACCCTAAACCCCCAGCGCTGACCCCGGCCTGGGCGCAGCCGCGCGCCACACTGGGCACCGTCGCGCACGGCCAGAACGCCGGAGACAGCGCGTGCGCGCGGCAGCACAGCCAAGGGAACTCAGCGACAGCAGCAGTAAACGGCTGGGAGAGCCCCACTTCGCGCAGAGTTTCCCGTCGCCTCGCTGTACCGTTTTTCGAACCGTCGCCTCTGGTATGTAGTCAAACTAAACGAGTCTATACCCCTTCATTTAGTTTTTATTCGAAGGTCCTAGGTTGCCCAGGAAATCGACCCAAAGTCGATCGAAATCCTGTCAAAACAGGACGTATATGACAGTCCCGACACCCGATTTAGAAGCCTATTTCCTGTCGAGCGATCGGCAGATTTGAGAAACTACTTGAACCGAAGTTTAGACAACCTATACAAGATTAGAACACTTTTTGTAGAACTATTTTTCGTCTATTGTACGCGAAGTTATGTGATGTTAAAAATCAAGAAAAACTTGGCGATAACAGTTTAGAAATTTAGAAAATTGTTCGATACGACGTGCGTCCCGCCAAACCGGGAGACGTGGTCACGAACCGAAAGTATCAAAAGCTGCATAACGGCTTCTTGGTCGTGTGGGCTTTGACAGAATTCAAATTGGTCGCGTGTGCGCGACGAATTTGATGCGTATCCGTCAAAATTCACCGTATCGTGCACCTTGCAAATTTCTCAATTACTTTGTGCACGCTCGTCAGATCGAGACGAAACTTGCGCCAACAGGACCGTGTTATTTTTCTGGTCCTGTATGCCAAGTTTGGTCCGATTCTTAGACAGTGGAATCGAAACGCCGTTTTGCGGGCCCCACGGTCCCACTCAATGGGCGATTTTGTGCACGGCCCGCCGGAATCCAACTTTGGACATACGGTTGGATTCGTATCGGAAAACTGGATCCGTAGACATATAGTTTGACGACTTTAGAGACCGTTGACTCAGGCACGCTTTTCGGTACAAAGCGGGTCCTACGACGGACATCGTTTTTGTCCGAAATTACCGTTTTGCCCCTGTGTTTAGAATTGGACTTAAGGACAGGCAATTCTAGCTAATTTGACTATTCTGAGAATGTTGGTAACGTTTATTTCAGCTTTCGGAGACAGTCGTGATGACTTGGACTTTCTGACTTGTGATTGACGATACATTGTTGGTTCTCCGTGCAACCCCAGGCAAGTATACCTTGCCTTTCTACCCAGCTTTATTTACATGCATTGTCTATTATTTATCCAGTTTTCTTATATTGTTGCCATGTATCTTTTCTATCAAGCTGGTATATTTTTATCATTGCTTTAGACAGTGTTCACAGTTAGCCCTGTGTCTTATTGGTCGTGCCTTGATTGAGTCGTGCCTCCGTGTCTTGAACCTTGAAGCTAACCTGCGAGTCCATGATAGGGACGAGGGTTAGTAGTTATTGGTCCACACCTGCGAGTCCACAGTAGGGACGAGGGTGATGCTAGCCTGCGAGTCCACACCAGGGACGAGGGTTAGTAGTAGATGCTAGCCTGCGAGTCCACACTAGGGACGAGGGTTAGTAGTATAGGATTACGCCTGCGAGTCCACACTAGGGATGAGGGTGATGCTAGCCTGCGAGTCCACACTAGGGACGAGGGTGATGCTAGCCTGCTAGTCCACACTAGGGACGAGGGTTAGTAGCAGATGCTAGCCTGCGAGTCCACACTAGGGACGAGGGTGATGCTAGCCTACGAGTCCACACTAGGGACGAGGGTTAGTAGTTCAAACCTGCGAGTCCACGCTAGGGACGAGGGTTTGAGTATTCGATTTGATTATCCATTGACATCTTGACATGAGTTCTCTAGTCCTTGTTCAGCAGTTCATTTATGTGTAGACAGTGTATATATTCGTGCCTTATTTCATTGCTCAGTTTATATGTTTATTCTGTATTTTCCCCATGCATAATAAACTGTTAGAAAGGCTCATTTTTATGTATCTTGCTTGTCCTCTGAGGACCTGATGATCTCTTCAGGTTTAGCGACTACATGGAGTTAGATAGCAGAGCAGGATGGTAGAGGATTGTGATGTATGATACAGGTATTTACTTCTGATATTTCTTTATTATCTTCTCGTGCTTTATATTCCATACCATGATATACTCTGCTTATTTATAGACTCATATCATTCTTGAAGTCTAATCAAACAATATGCTAATGGGCTGCAGACCATGATCCATACTTGTTCATTCTTGTTTTACAATATTCATGTGGATTGAGATATAGTTTAGATTAGACATGATACCCATGACCTTGACAGCTTATACGTACTCGAGTCGGGCTGGAGTCCGTTCGATACGTAGGCTGGCTTCGACACGTCTCGTATCCGTTTAAAAAAAAAACGGGTGCGGGTTGTGACAATAAGGCATCCTCTCTCTCAAGGCTTATTACAGAATAGAAAGAGAAGCCACCACAGAAAGTTTACGAGTGTTGTTTAGCACAAGTAAACAGAGTATTCAGAAGTTTTCTTTAACACAGTTCTGATCTTCCAGTAGCCTTCGAGAGAGAGAGAGAGAGGATAAGCGCCGCACCAGCGTTGCTTTTGCACGGGAGTTCGTGTCCGTCCGAGGAGTCAGAAGAGCAGAAGTGTTCCAAGTTCTCCGACGAACTTGCTGGTTCCTGAAGCTGTTCGTGTAGGGCGAATAAAGCTTTGAGCAACGGTGATCATTCACCCCAGCAGGCCATCTTGCATCTTTCGCCTGTCATCTTCTTCGCTGCTGTGATTACGAAATCTTTTTAGATTCTCGTAATATCATAACGATATCTTTTTAGATCTTCATTATACTTGCACAACCTTCCTAGAAGTGTTGCGTTGGAACATTGTTTTTACAATTGTTTCATATTCTCTGTTTTCCATCGAAAAATTGTGCCCCGGCAATAACAAGTCCCACGCCTGAGGGCCAGACCAGGCAGCAGGTGGTCAAGGCACCCAGGGATAACATGATAACTTGATCCAAACCTTCCATACTTACAAAAGACTTCCTACATTGATGGTGAACAGGGAGCAAGTCTTGATCCCGTTCTCTTTCCTCTTTGAGTCTAATGGTTGTTGGGTTTCTCATTTATCCATCAGAGAAGTGTCCGACCGAACATCTCGTCCGAACATTATGTCCTTGTGCAGGAACCGAAGGAGCCTGCAATGCGGGGGTCCTATCCTATTCTCAATTGAGATTTTTTTTTTGAGATGCCCGGCGATTTGCATGGGACTTTGTGCACGCTGTATTGCATGTTGTTGGGCCCATTGTCCTCCAACTCCCACCGAATAAATGGAAGGAATAATACGTCCCCGTGGCACGGTCCACTGATCTTCCGCCGCTTAGTCCGGGTCTTATACCTCTCCTTGGTAACCACAAGAGCCACATATTTCTCGTTGGATACCCATGTATATTAGATGGTTTTTCATTAATATTTTGGATGTGGTAATTGAGGTGGTCAAACTTAAGGTTAGCCAACTCTTTGCTAGTTCATCTCCGTTTTCATGAGGATACATGTACATACTTTATCCAGTAGGAACATCATGTATGTGGTGTTAGGGCCCAACTCCTAAGATCTATTGATCTATATTCCTACTCATGTTGACCTAAATCAGTAGCGTTTGAGAAATGTCCAAACCATGTGTCCTCCCAAATAGGGTTGCAGTAACTACACTTTCTTCATATCTGTGTTTCTATAATGAAAATTTATGTCTTTGTGGGAAAATTTATATGAGCTATGCCTTATGACTTTGTTATAATCGTTGTCATCATCGTCTTATACCTTCTCCATGTAAAGAATTTGACCAAGTTATTATGACCGATGACCGGATATCAACCAAGATAACTATGATAAGGGAGTCGTATCACAAAATCTAGACGAGGTAGACCTACAATTTGAATATAGAGTTTGAGCTCTTCACCTAAATTAATATAACCCTCCAAATCCCTCTAGAGTACGACTATATAAAATGATACATTTTGTTGTAATCTGTTTCATTTAGCTGCTCGGTGTCAGTTTGGATTGCAGTTATATTATATTTCGGAGTCCATTTAATACCGAACATAAAAGGAAAGCCGGACTAGTCCCTAGCTAGGAACAAATATTTGCTCTAACGAGCCATTCTTTTCGGAACTCAAATGAGAGAATACTAACCCAACAGAGTGTTCCTAGAATAGACGTTTGAACAAACACCCATCACCCAAACTGAATTCAAATTAGGTTCAGTAATGAACTGGATACACCTTCACCACCTTTTATCAATTAAAAAAAAAAATCGTGACATTTTCTTGTGGGAAATTATATTCATCGCTAAAACAAATTAAACCAGTATATAAAGTGAAAAGGATTGTGTTTGATAAAATTAAGTAATAAATAATGAATTCTTAATGAACCTCTGTGTATTTCAGAGCTTGGAACAATCATTTAGAAGAATCTTTAAACATTCAAATGGTATATTTTGATCCAAGTTAAGCACATTGTTCATGGTATTGTTCTATTTGTTTCAAACATTGGTGCGTAATTAAATAGCTACGGTTCATGAATAAAACAAGTGGAGAAAATTAACTAGTCTCCTCATAATATACTACTCTGGGCATCTAAAATATCATTCTTAAAGATGGACAACTATTGAATTTCGATGAGAATATTGTTGTTAGTGTCATATGTCTCATACTAACTACTTATTCAATAAACAATTAACAGACTTTGTCTACATATCTAATCTAAGTAGTAGAATTTCATCCTCCACATGTATACTAGACACGCACTTTGTTTTGTATGCTCAAGGAGGGTGAACAAACGACAATATCATATAAAAACTAATTTATATAAGGTAGTGATTTCCTAAACTACTGAGCTAACACTAATTAAAGTATTAAAAAAAATAAAAATTAGTAATAATGTAGGAATGTTATCACGTCTCCTAAATCTCTATAGATGTAGTTGTTTTCTGAATTTTCCTGTCTTCTTCTGCATGTTATACTGTTTCATTTGGTATATTATATATATTATGTATATTGTTACTATTCCTCTGACGACGTGGTTTTTTTTCCAGATTATGCCGAGCTTTTTCAGTAGCATTGTTGGTGATTGTTTCTTTAGAATCCATGTATTGTTAGTAATAACTGTTATCGTTCTTCCTTGGTTATATTTCACTAATTATTCTCTAATGCCATATCAAAATAAGTCAATTTAACGACATTATCAGCAGCTCGAGTCGCAAAATTTGCTATATTATATAAATTTAACGACTTGAAAGAAAAGTGTCGAAATACATCGCTGATTGCGAACTGTTAGGTATTATAGAAAATAATGTCACTAAGCGACATAGCCGTCGCTAATTTAGCGTCACAACTACTACAAATAAGTCATTACAAGTTGCTAATGTCAGCAATTTAGCAACCCCGTTTTATCGGAGTCGCTAAACAGTGCTAATTTTTCTATATAGTACACTAGCAGTCCAAAAAATCCTATTTTTCTCTCCTCTTCTATTTTTTGTGTCCCCCACCTTTTATGTCCTCCTCCTCTAGAAGTCCCTTTCTCCTTCTCCAGTATAGGAAACCCCCCCCCCCCCCCCCCCCCCCCCCCACCCCTCTGACAGCCATCTACATCGGCCAGGTAAACCCTAACTACTGATTTCTAGATACTAGCATTCATATAAGATAAAATCCAAATTTTCGGTTGAATCGATTGGATTTGACTGGAATTGGCAAATCTATTGAACTTTAGATCGATTTCGGTTGGAAAACCCTAGGAATAGAGGAAAACTTCTGACTTGGTTATGATATTCGGATCATGTGTTGGAAGGGAGCCAACAAGGGTGGTTTTCCATCCTATTGTCACGGACTTAGTATTTTAGGCTACACTTCGATCTGTGTGGCGCACAAGCTTCCCACTCGAATACCAGCGTCAGCCTTCCCCAAACGCTCAACTAGATCGCCAAAGTGATATTGAGAACAATATGGAGTAAGGAGAGAGATTGGAAGTATGAAAATTTTACTATACTAGAAAGAGATTACAACTTTGGGTGATGAGGAACAAATGAGGCCTCTCACTTATTTATAATGTCCATAGGGCTTACAAGAAGCTTCTAGAATCGAAATATTCCAAGGATTATTTTAAATCTAGATAATTACAAAGAAACTTCTAGTCCATCCAGAAAGATCTTGTGCCTTCTAGAAAGATCTTGAGCCTTCCAGATGATTCTGCTATCTTCTAGAGAGTTTCGCCATATTCTAGAGAACTTTGTCATCTTATAGAGAGTTCTCGAAGCTTCTTGCATAATACCAATCCATGGAGGATTACACAAATCTGTCCCAGTGGGGTGCAATAAATTGGACGTAACATTCTTGTCACTCCCGTTTTCCGTTATACTTTTTTTCAGTATACGTGTACGGATTTTCGATTCGTATCTTGACTTGTCTAGCATGGCTTGGCTTGGTTTGGTCTTGGTTTAGCTCGGTTGGTCTATTTTGGCTTGGTTTGGGCCAAGTGGTTCATCATGATAACCCCCCTTCATAGTCCAACTCCACTCTCTCTCTCCTCATTACTCTTTCATTTATTTCTCTTCTCCATTAATTCTCTCCCAAACCCTTAGGCAAGTGCAACTTGCTTCATGGAGAAACTCTATTTTATTTGTTCCATTGTCTTCCCTACAAGCTTCTAAGACTATTTAGTACTTAGCATTTTTGGTTTTGGAGGATTAATTCTTGTAGATCTAAGTTTTCTTAAATCTTGGTTTTCTTGGGTTTTGATCTATCAAACTTCTTTATTTTCAAGTTTTGATTGTTCCATATTGTAGAGAATTTAATTTTACTCAATATGGACCTTTGAAAACCTCGTATTTTGATTTGTTCTGAGTGATTTATGAACTTGGGAAGTTCATGGGTTCCATGAACACAAGTTCTCGGATTGGGGAAGAAGAACAGTAATGGGCGCATAGCATTTTCATGCGCCCACAGCTGCTTACCTTTGGGCGCATAGCCATTTGTATGCGCCCAAGGCCCCATGCTCCCTGCTTGGGCGCATAGCCCTATATATGCGCCCAAGGACTCCTCTTCCTGGGCGCATAGCCTTTATATATGGCCAATTGCACCCTGTGTTCCCTGCTTGGGCGCATAGTTTTTCTTATGTGCCCACTTGCCATGAAAGATAGTCTCCATCCTGTTGGCACATAGCTTTTGTTATATGCCCACTTGCCATGAAAGATAGTCTCCTGACTTATCTTTCTAATGCACCCTGTCTCCACCCTGTGGGCGCATGCATGTAGGCGCATGCATATGGGTGCATAGCTCTTGGCGCATGCCTTTCCCAAACACCTGACTATCCATGAAACGACTAGCCCTAGACGCATAGCCTCAAGCGCATATACCATGGGCGCATGCGTATGGGCGCATAGCCTTGGGCTTAACAGTATGTCCAAGCTCAGATTCAGAACAGGCAGAGAGGTTACCAACAGAGGGGACCAGTACCAAGAGGACAAGGTCAGGGTATGGCTCTGACCGTGGCAGAAGAATTGGCATCTGGTGAGGTGGTGGCAGGTACCATTCTCGTCAACTCTTTTCTAACATCGGTATTATATGATTCGGGTGCATCGCACTCATTTATGTCTGCACGATTCGTAACACGGATAGGACTGGAGCCCGAGTCATTATCAGTAAGGCTCAATATACTTACTGGTATCGGTCTTGTGGGGGTAGATAGAGTCTTTTTCTAGTGTCAAATCGTAGTTAGCGGGAGAGAGTTTTTTACTAGATTGATAGAATTTCTGATGGCCGACTATGATGTGGTCCTAAGAATAGATTGGTTGAAGGATCAATACGCAAGAATAGACTGCCATATTGGCAGAATTATTTTTGGTATTCCCGACGAACCAGAGTTTTCATTTTCCAGAGGCGAAGTAGAACCTTCTCCACCAGTCTTGCGAATGGCAGTAGCAGTTCAGTTTCCCAGAGTAGTAGAAGAGTTTCCTGATGTATTTTTCGAAGAGCTTCCAGATATGCCCCCAGAGACAGAGAGATAGAGTTCACCATTGATTTGCTTCCAAGGACGACAACAGTGTCATAGAGAGTCTAAAGGATAGCACCTTCAGAATTGGAGATCTTGTACAAGATGATTGAAGAACTCAGAATCAAGGGATTCATTCATGCTAGTGGATCGCCTTGGGGAGCCCCGATACTTCTTATGAAAAAGAAGGATGATACATCAAGATTATGCGATGATTACTGTACATTGAACTCTGTAATAATCAAGAATAGATATCCCCTACCAAGGATAGATGATTTATTCGATCAACTCAGAGGAGCGGCAGTATTCTTGAAGATTGACTTGCGGTCAGGGTACCATCAGATTAGAGTCAGAGAGCAGGACGTTCCGAAGACAGCATTCAGATCTAGATATGGACGATGGGAGTTCCTTGTTATGCCATTTGGAGCGACCATTGCGACAACCGTATTCATGGACCTCATGAATCGTATCTTCATGCCCTATTTGGACCAGTTCATGATAGTGTTTATAGACAACATTTTAGCCTATAGCAAGAATGAGGCAGAGCATGAGCAGTATCTCCCTAGTTCTTCATATTCTCAGGGAGCACTAGTTGTACGCAAAGTTCAGCAAGTACGAATTTTGGCTTGATCGTATTTCGTACTTAGGTCATATCATCACTAGAGGTGGAGTGGAAGTGGACCCCCAGAAGATAGTGGCTATAAAGACATGGCCAGTATCCAGACCGTAGCAGAAGTTCACAGTTTTCTAGGATTGGCTGGCTATTACTGGCGGTTTGTATCAGATTTTGCTCGAATTTCAGCACCATTGACGCAGTTGACCCGCAAGGATGTACAATTTGCTCAAATAAGACTGGAGGATTTTTAGTTTATTGTGATGCCTCCGACAGAGGATTAGGATGCGTCTTGATGCATCATGGTAAGGTAGTAGCTTATGCGTTACGTCAGCTTCGTAATCATGAGAGGAATTACCCAACCCATGACTTGGAGTTGGCAGCGGTAGTTTTTGCACTCAAGTTGTGGAGGTATTATTTGTATGAAGATCGGGTGGAGATTTCACCGACCACAAAAGTCTTAAGTATGTGTTTACTCAGAAGGATCTTAACATGCGTCAGAGGAGATGGCTAGAGTTACTTGTGGATTACGACATCAACCTGCAATATCATCCTGGGAAGGCCAACGTTGTTGCAGATGCATTGAGCAGAAGAGTTAGAGTTTATTTTCTAACAGCACAACCAGAGTTGTTAGCAGATCTTCAGAAGATGGGAATATAAGTGGTTCTTTCTACCAATGTGGCATTGATGGCCAGTATGCAAGTTCAGTCCAGTATAGTTGAGAAAATTAAGTTAGCACAGTCGACGTATTCTAAGCTTCAGCGGCTTAGGGCGGAATGTGTTGCAGAATGGAGAGTAGAGTTATGTATTCGTAAGGACGGTACACTTCGACATGGAAGGCGTCTTTGTGTACCTAGTGGTGATATCAGGGAAGAGATCATGGCAGAAGCTCACAGTTCACAGTATTCAATTCATCCCGACGGTACGAAGATGTATCGTGATATCCGTCAGTATTTTTGGTGGAATGGCATGAAGAAGAAGATAGCCCGGTTTCTTTCGTTGTTTAGTTTGCCAACAAGTTAAGGCTGAACATCAGAGACCAGCTGGACTTCTTCAACCTTAACCGATCCCAGAATAGAAATGAGAGCACATTACCATAAATTTTGTAACTGGGTTACCTAAATCCCCAGCTGGAAGAGATGCTATGTGGGTTATAGTTGACCGACTCACAAAGGTAGCTCATTTTTTTCCTTTCAAAATTGGCCAGTCGACGGATCAGCTAGTAGACATGTACCTCAGGCAGATAGTCAGATTGCATGGAGTGCCAGTTAGTATCGTATTCGACAGAGATTTAAGATTTACATCGTACTTTTGGCGAAGTCTTCAGAAGAGTTTGGGGACTCGTCTCAAGTTCAGTTCAGTCTATCATCCGCAGACAGACAGTCAGTAAGAACGCACGATTCAAACTCTTGAAGTTATGTTACGATCATGTACACTGGACTTCAGTGGTTCGTTGGAAGATCACCTGCATCTTGTGGAGTTCTCCTACAATAACAGTTTCTAGGCCAGTATCCAGATGGCACCCTTTGAGGCCCTGTATGACAGAAAGTGCAGATCATCTCTAGCGTGTGATGATGTAGGCGAGAGACAGATGCTTGGTCCAGAGATGATTACGCAGACTATTGAGGTAGTCAGACAAGTTAGAGATCATCTTCGAGTTGTCCAAGATCGCCAGTGTCACGATTCTCATCGACGTTTTCTTGAATTTTCTATCGGCGACCACATATTTCTTAGGATCTCGCCTACCCGTGGCATCATTTTTTTGGTGTGCGGGGAAAGCTTAGTCCTAGGTATATAGGACCGTTCGATATTCTTGAGCGAGTAGGTGATGTGTCCTATCGTCTCGCTCTTCCACCGTCGTTACGTGAGGTACATTATGGCTTCCATGTATCCCAATTTGCGACGGTATATCCCGAATCCGACTCATGTCCTTGATCATTCAGAATTGGTTGTTTGTACCAACCTTTCGTATAAGGAAAAACCCGTATCCATATTGGACCGGAGAGAGAAGATACTCAAGAACAAGACTATTAGTCTAGTCCATGTTGCTTAGGGTCATCACTCTTTGTGTGAGTCAACGTGGGAATGTGAGGATGATATCTGATCTCAATGTCCACACCTATTTGACTCATAAGGTATAATATCTTCCTTGTGCCTTAGGCTTTTAATTTCTTGCTTGTATGAATGATTGCTTGATTGATTGCTAGTCATAGATTGCTCGTGATTAGTATAGCTTGTCTCGACATCTCTAGCCTCTTGATTAAATTTCGAGGATGGAATTCCTTTAAGGTGGGTAGAATTGTCACTCCCGTTTTCCGTTATACGTATTTTCAATATACGTGTACGGATTCTCGACCCATATCTTGACTTGTCTAGCATGGCTTGGCATGGTTTGGTCTTAGTTTAGCTCGGCTTGGTCTATTTTGGCTTGGTTTGGGCCAAGTGGTTCATCATGATAAACCCCCCTTTATAACCCAACTCCACTCTCTCTCTCCTCATTACTCTTTTATTTATTTCTCTTATCCATTAATTCTCTTCCAAACCCTTAGGAACTTGCTTCATGGAGGAACTCCATTTTATTTGTTCCATTGTCTTTCCTACAAGATTCTAAGACAATTTAGTACTTAGCATTTTTGGTTTTGGAGGATTAATTCTTGTAGATCTAAGTTTTCTTAAATCTTGGTTTTCTTGGATTTTGATCTATCAAACTTCTTTATTTTCAAGTTTTGATTGTTCCATATTGTGGAGAATTTGATTTTACTCTAAATGGACCTTTGAAAACCCAGATTTTGATTTGTTCTGAGTGATTTATGAACTTGGAAAGTTCATGGGTTCCATGAACACAAGTTCTCGGATTGGAGAATAAGAACAGTGTTGGGCGCATAGCATTTTCATGCGCCCATAGCTGCTTTCCTTTGGGCGTATAGCCATTTGTATGCGCCCAAGGCCCCATGCTCCCTGCTTGGGAGCATAGCCCTATATATGCGCCCAAGGACTCCCCTGCCTTGGCGCATAGCCTTTATATGCGGCCAATTGCACCATGTGTTCCCCGCTTGGGCGCATAGTTTTCCTTATGCGCCCATTTGCCATGAAAGATAGTCTCCACCCTGTGGGCGCATAGCTTTTGTTATATGCCCACTTGCAATGAAAGATAGTCTCCTGACTATCTTTCCAATGCACCCTGTCTCCACCCTGTGGGCGCATACATGTAGGCGCATGCATATGGGCGTATAGCTCTTGGCGCATGCCTTCCTTAAACACTTGACTTTCCATGAAATGACTAGCCCTAGGCGCATAGACTCAGGCGCATAGACCATAGGCGCATGCGAGTGGGCGCATAGCCTTAGGCGCATAGATTTGGGCGCATGCTCTCCATGTCACCCCATTGACCCCTTGTGCCATCTCTTGCAATTATCCATGTTTGTCTCCATGGTCCTTAGTATGAGTTGTGACTTTGCTTATGATCTTTACTTGACCAGTCCTATAATATTATTTTTCATGATTGCACATGTACTCTAAGCTTTAAACACGATCTTGGTATGGTACGTACACTTTTTGATAACTCCTTCAGTGGCCCGTCGAGGCGCACTCTTGACCAATAAGTTCTTGGTATAGTGTACTTAACATGAACACGTCATGACAATGTGACTTTATATGATAACTCTTGATAGTAACCCGTCGTGGTGCACTCTTGACAAGCAACATGACATGAATAAACTTGATAGTGGCCCGCCGAGGCGCACTCTTGACAGTAATCTTGATAAGTAACCTAACATGATATGCTGTTGCGACGACTATCTTGACTTGCTAAGTAACTCTTGTCTTGACACTGTGGGTGATTGTGCTTGTATAAGCTACATGTCTCGTCTTGTATCATGTCTAGGACATGGATTCCTGGTAACCACGGTCAGGGATTCATAACTAGATTGATCAAGTAGTTCATCGTGAGATTTTTCAGTCACAGGCAATCTCATTATCTGGGCGCCTCAAGTGGACTTGTAGGCTGCCGACGAGTAGGGCACATTTCCAGCACATTGTCATGTGTTGCACCCCAAGTCACCTAATACAACTCTCTCAACCCGCGGAAGGATAACCAGATAGTCTGCAGGGCTGGTGACTGCTGAAACATCTCATTGCATCTTGTAGTAATTAGGCTTGTGATAACCCTAGTTAGTTAAAGTATCAAGCCGTACTCATTGCTTGGCCGTGATTGATGGATGGAGTCCAGTCTAGTCTTGTCTAGACAATGCCAGTACATGGTTACTTCAGCACATTACTGTTTATGCTTTACTTTATCGATAATTGGTTATAAACTAAGTTATGTTCTTGTGAGGGGTTACAACCCCGGTCCTTGTTTGGTTTACGGGTTGTAATTTGGTTATTGGAATAGTTTCTTAGTTATCTTATCGTTTACATCCTACTATCATAACTCCAGTTTTCTTGTTATTATTTATGTCTTGTGTTCTAACATGCTGGTTTTAGTTCTTAAGTGAAGCCTCCCTTGTGGCACTTTGTCACGACCCGCTCCCGAATAATCGGACACGCCCAGCCTTCGTCGTTGGACATGACGAAGTAAGCTGTACCAAGCTAGGGAAATCTAACCAGATAAACATAAATGTGTACAACCACAGCATCTAAAAACGTTTCCAGAAAGATCACCATAATCTACAAATCCAGATATCATAAAGGTACCAGAATCAACAGGAATGAAAAATGCTATGAACTCTAAAGACAATATCTAGAAGTAAAGCTAAGTAGTCTAAACCTGAAGCCTCAAGCTAAGTCTCATCCTGCTCAGCTAATATCCTGGGCTCTAGCCCATAAAGTAGAACAATATCCTACAAGAATACCAGCAACATATCCTAGTCAGGAGCGGAGCTAAGTATATCCAAGGAAATGAACATGAACATCATCGTATGAACAAAAACAGGAAATATATATAAAGTACAGGAAATGAGAACAAGACATGAAAATGAACAGGAAATACTGAAAGTAAAACATGGAACATGACAAAAGTCTTGAACATGAAATACAACCTGAATTCTGAAATGTGCAAGATTGAAATACATCCAGAATGTATGATCGGCTTGGGTAGATTCAATGAACATGAAATGGTACGGCTCGGGTCCCGCGTGTACGATGCGGGACCTAAGCTATTCACATGAATAGTAACAGGGTTTGATCACACAACTGTAGTATTTCCCCTCCCAGACACAAGTAACACATGAAACATGAAACCAGATAATCTCGTGATACATCATTTCAACAAGGAGATACATGAATGAAATTACAAGACATGAGAAATGAACAAGTCCAAGGAGTATACTTGCCTTGCTCAGGGTGATCAAGTATGGGATGTACAGCTGGAAATCCTCTTGTTTATTTGGTATAAATAAGATAAACCTTCTAAACAAGTAACCTGAGTTCAATTCTAGTTTTATTCTTAAACAATTATCCTTAGATTTAAAATGAGGAACAATTAAGAGTCATTCATATGTGCTCACAAACAATTAGTTATGGGATGGTTGTTTTGGGCAACTTTACAACACATGAGTATAACTTCCTAAATTCTTCCTGAATCACCTAGATTCTAAACTAAGGAAGCTTTTAACAAGCTACCCTAAAATTGTATCCATAATTAATTGATAAAACAAATAAGATCTAGTTAGAAGAATATCAGAATTGCATTCATGGTTTTGGAAAAAATATAACTAAAAAAGTATCTAGTATAGATTTTATAACATGGCAAAATTAGAGTTAACTCTTTAACTATTCCTGAGTTTCAAGGTATACCCTACATCCACTCTTGATTTCTAACATAATTAATTATTCAGGGAGGTTAGTTGCTAAAAATGAAAACACAATTCAGTAGACATTTCCAACGAGAACAGTCCTGAATAGGACTGCAACTAACAGTTCAAAAACATTTGAACTAAAACCACCTACATTAGCTACCTATCAGTCCTGCTTAACATTGAATATTCAGTCTAACTAGATATTGGCTAAACCTTTATATCAATTTCAGATGTGGACCTAGATAGCAAATCACCCTCCTCGGGTTCAGGTAACACTTTATTGATTCTACATATCAGGTAATTGTCTACTGGTATTCAAGAATCCCCCAAGTCAACATTCTCAGGTTCAGCCTTGCCTATACCATTGTTTAGTGTAGGTTACAGAAGGTAGCTGCAACATCCACAAGTCTATCATTAAGGCCATCTTACACTAACCTCAAAAGTTACTTCAAAAATCATGCCTATTTGTAACAGAGCCCAATCTGGAGAACCTGTTCAGATATTCTACAGTAATCTAATCTATTGATACTCTCAGATCATCAGCAAACTTCCAATCATAGAAGATTCATCTACTGCCATTAGCAACCTAGTAATTTATTCCAGAGCTGAAAATTCAGTTCAGGTATCCCCTTAAAACTGAGATCAAAATCTGATACCTATTTAAATCTGAACTCATAAATGAACTGATGCATCCCACAGTCCAGAAATTCATCTCAAAAGTTCACTGAAATTGGAACCCATCATTAAAACCAACCAAGACAGCCCATAGTGACATATAAGGCCCCCTGCCCTTAACCCTGTATTATTCAACTGGATAACCAGCAATTCAAAGTATCACATCCATAAAATCAGAGCTACCCTAACTGAAACTGCATCTAAGAATAGTATAGAATAACAGATCTTGTCTTGCCATAGAGTGTGCATTGATACTTGACCCACAGTCCTGAAATAGTTAATCTGAAATAAAATGCAACCCAACCTGCCATATTCTATAATTCTCTTAGGAACTTTAGTAATTACACTAAGCTTACTCCCTTACTTCTTAGAATCACATCACTAGAAATTTTATACCACAGGACTCTTTCAGAATTTGCCTAACCAGCTTTACTCGACTACTATGCTAAACCCTACTAAAATCGAGAAGCAACTCATTAAAGAAAAATAAGGTAAACATATGACTTTAGAAGCTGGAACTAACTAACCAACTATCATTACACAGGACATACTCTGCTGTTATATCTTCATATATCCATTATATCTAGTTTAGGAGTTAACCCATACACTAGTATGTTAACCAACATCACTGATATCACTAACCTGACTGTCTGAGAGCAGTTTTTGCTATAGAAACTTACGACCCTTAGTAATATGAGTCCTTAGTGACTCGATTCTTCAGCAAAAACCCCACATAGCCTTAAAGCACTGACCCAGTCATCATTCAGACCTATCCCTCATCATTCAGACCCAGTTATCAACCCAAATCTGCATTCTTCTCATTAGTCAATCTGAGAATAGACAATATATAATTGAACCACTCAACTAGATATTGCAGCACCATAACTAGAGGAACCTTGACTAAGAAAACAATACCAATAGGATACCATTCTACTGGCAAAACTCAGTGAGCAACTATTGAGCTCGACACCCATCTATCCATACATCTGATATCACACTTAGAGGAAATTCCTCCTGCACCTCATTTTAGATATGCAGAACAACTTTACATTTACTGTGTTGTTCAATATGCTCAGAAAACCTAGTATAACAAAGAATACTCAATTGAATGCTACTTGAACATATCAGCTAATGAAATCTCTAATAGTTACATACTACAGTTAAATCCCCTATTTTCCAGTTAAAGTCATAAATTCAAAACTTCCAATGCATTCAAAATCCGACACGATTCTATGGACAAGTCTACATATAATTACTCAATCATCGACTCATGAAGGACAAAAGTTTAGACATTACCTGAGTTGTTTCCTCACCAAAGGACACGACCACTGAACTGGACACGAGTTTCACGTGTCCACGACACAGCTATTCATCCTGGTATAAGCATTAAAGCAAACACGTGGTTAGTGTCGATTCAAGGAGAGCATTCCTGATCTTCCTTGAATCGATCACTCGGAAATTTTAGGAATTCAAACAAACACAAATCTAACAGATCTCCAATCATATTTGTATTCACAAAAATCAAAAGAAAGAAGATCAACCTTACTGAAATTGGAAGAAGGGATCGATCTTCACTTCGTCTCTGTCCAAGAATCACCAGAGGATCGCAGTCGTGGTTCCTTCCCGCAACGCTCAGGCGCTGGTCGTCGATGTTGCCCTCGTCGTCGTCGCCATGGCCAAGACTGGTCCTCTAGGAAGAAGAAAAAGTAGGGGAGAATTGCTCTGTGAGAAGTGAATGGTTTGACAGAGTTTGGGAATTTATAGGATGAAATGCTAATGGCGGGAATCGATGGTGCTGGTGCTACAGTACTTGGCAGTTAGGTACAGTGAGAGTTTGTTACAGGACATTCAAATTTTAATGTCCCTCTATTGATATAATTAGAGGAAAAAGAAGGAAATTAACCTATTCTAATGCTTAAGGCTAGGGAAAATAATTCAAATAAGGCTATTAGAAAATAGCCCAAGGGGAAACTGGCCCAAGAAGAAATGGGCTCAGGGAAACTCAATACAGGCCTAATCCTAAAAATAAAATTCAATAGCATTATGATAACAACCTACATAATTTATAGGTAAAAGGAAAGTTAATTTCTAATTTTAATATCAAAACAAAATTTGGTAAATCCTCCATTATAGGAAATCAGAGAGGTGGGGTTATAAATCTCCCCTCCTTTATAAATTTTGTCCCCCAAATTCCAAGGAAACAAATATATTTATCAATTCAAAAATGATTCATACTAAAATACAAATTATTTATGGAAAGATAAATTCTCTGAAATACAAGAGTACAATCAAGAAAATAAACTATGATAGCGATCCTGCATTCCATCCTCGCGCTCCCATGTGGACTCTCCCGGAGAGTGGTGTTTCCACATGACGTGGTCAAGTGGAATAGTCTGGTTCCGCAGGCGCTTCTTCCTCAGATCAAGGATCTCTACTGGCTGCTCCTCATAGGTCAAGCTCGGACCCACCTCCAGCTCTGAGTAGTCCACCACATGGGTCGGATCTGAAATATAGCGTCGAAGCTGGAATACGTGGAAAACGTCGTGCACTCCCTCCAAGCTAACTGGAAGCGCTAGTTGATATACCACCTTGCCAATGCGTGTCGTCGCATCGAAGGGCCCGATGTACTTCGGACTGAGCTTTCCGCTGACCCTGTGCAACTTTGTGACGACCTGAGCCTTGAGACCAAGTATGATAATTACACACAAGAAGTTGAAATAATACGATTTAACAATGATCAAAAATCAAATAGACACAAGATGGAATGAAGTTTCAATTACAACTTAGAGGAGCAAAATCATGAAGATACAAACTATTAAGTGTGATCAAAATGGACTAGGACAAAATAGGAAAATCATGGTCAGATATACATGTTTTAAGATTAAAATTTAAACAAAACACAAATGAAGTATGGAATTAAAATATGGCAATGTATAATTTGAGGAATTCAATGATCTAACGATAAAATGCTAGAAGGGAAATTAGCAAGGGTTGATTGAGGAACGTATGAAATACTCAGGAGATACAGTATTAAATCAGGATAAATATGCAAGAATCTGCGATTCTCGAAAACCAATAATCATATGAAAAGGGAATATAGACTCTAGGTTATCCAAGAACATATAGATATTTGAAGTGACTTTATTTAGAATCCATGTCCCGCCAGTGTATGTCTGGCTGCAGTAAACTTTCGGCTCCGTGACTCAAATAACAATATGTCGTCGAATATTCTATCAACTTTATCCACTTTCCAACAATCATTGACGAACAACTCAATAGATCAAGATATGAACTCGATAATATTCGAAAATCTATGAGTGTCTGAAATCACTTCAACTTAGAGTTCCTACCTCGCCAGTGCGCTACTGGCTGCAATGAACCCTCAGTCTCCATAATCCAGCTAATGGTTGCAGCGCGCAACTGTCATGCCATAGTAGGTCATCGAATAACCTCTCGACTTTATTCCTAAGTATTTCAAAAGAGTTTCAAGGATTTCAAAATGGATTCTCGTAGTCCAAGTCACAAAAATGGTATTATCTGCCTGTTAGAATACAAGGGTTTATTAGGTACTAAGAAGAAGCAACGGATCCAATCAAAGAATAGTAAGTACAAAAGGCAACAAAGAAATTTTCAAACCTCAACAGTGAACAAGGTTTCAAATGGTAACCAAAATCTCAAATGAAACCTAGAATTGTAACAAGATTCCATATACGGGACGTTATCCCGGAGGAATAACAGTCTCTCGAAGGATGAACAGAAGCAATGTTTTAGATAGGAGACAATTTTAAAATAAGGAATAAAATCTCATACCGGAAACAAGTTTCAATAACATTTCGAATAACAATGAAATCTTGAACAAAACCCGAATAGAAAATAAAATCTCCAGTAAGGTACACAGTCAAAATAGAAAGTCAAGTATCAACAAAGTCATGAATAAGAAACAAAATCTTGAATAGAAATTTCAACGAGGAAACAAGGTTTCGTATAGCGACTAGAAAACAGGTTCCAATAGGAAACAAGGTATTGGATTGTAAATATGAAACAAGTGAATCTCAATAGTAAACAAAGTCGTAAATAGAGGGCGAGTCCCGAATAAAATCAAAATAGGAAATAGAATCTCAAACAAGCGTCAATAGAAACGAAGGTTAAAATACGGTTTCAGAATGATATTTCAATAGAAACGAAGGTTAAAACACGGTTTCAGAATATCAATAACGAGTAGGAACAAGTATCCCGAAAAATAAGCGAATCTTTGGATAGGAAACAAGGTCGAAATAGGTAGTGAACAACAACTCTCGAATAGAAAATCGAAATCATCAAAGAAAATAGGCAAACAGTATCGAGTAGTGGATTTCAAATAAATATCGAATTGTGGATATGAAACATGTTTACCGAATAGGAAATAATATCTCGAAGTAAGTTTCAAATATCATCCCAGGTTTCAAAAATATAAAACGAGAAGTTGCAAGAAATGACCTAAATATGCTAAGAGAAATTTAAGAAAAGACTGAATTGCGAATCAAGATACATGGTTTTTCCAACCATACAAAAAAACCTTCTGTCTTCAGTCTATCTTCAGTATTCCTCTGGGACTTGAATCTCTTCAACCTTCTTCAACTGTCCTGACGTAGACTGGTCCTACGGTAATGCTCCATGTGATTGCTGAATCTGAGAGGCGGGTCCCCTTGCTGCAGTCTTGGTGCTCCTCGTATCCGTCCTTGGGCAGTGTGATCAGCGATCTTCGAGCATTCCTTGACTTGGTGGACAGGTGATTCGTAGTACAAGCATAGCCTTCGTCTTTTGCGGTACTCTTCATAGTGGTGTCCTGAGAGGTGGCAGAACTGCAAATGATCGTTGATTGGATCTGAATCTGAACCTCCCGCTGGGCTGAAGAAGCAATGTCTGAGTGTGGCGACATTTTATGGATGTACAGTAGTTGCCGTTCCCGTCACAAGTCTTCATATCTCTATGAAATTTCAGCTCCCCATCTCGTTCTACTGTCTGCGCTACGTTTAAGATCTGCTGACTGGTGGATCCAATCTTCAGAGGAGTCAGGTCCTCAGAGACTTTGATGATCTTCAGAAGAGGTGGCTTCAGGTTCTCGATCTGCTTCTTGGTACGAAGAATATTCTCTGCGTCGGGAAATCTAAGGATCCAAGAGTCTGGAAATTAGGTCCTTCTTGGCTCGGTGAGTGCATCTATAAGTCTGGCTTGGAAAAGGATGGCATGCTCTCTCTGGGCGTCAAGGGACCCTTCAAACATCTCCGTCAACTGCGTACTACTCATGGAAATAGTAGAGTGATAGAGGGTAATGTGAGCTTGAAACCTTCAAGTGTAGATGGATCGACTGTTCCGGTGTTGCGTGCTTGAACTATCTGAAAAATAGAAAACTGTTAAAATGTCCTAATCCTAAAACAACAAGTGTTTATTGATATCAATATACCTGATATACCCTTGTTTCCCGATTTTACTATGCTGTGATCAAGTTTCCCTAGTGTAATCAAGTCCCCCAATAGTACACTAATACCTAGGTACCATTAGGATAGACTTGCATGGGCCACCACTAAAAATATGTCACGACTCGCTCCCGGACAATCGGACACGAGTCGGACACGCCCAGCCTTCGTCGTTGGACACGACGAAGTAAGCTGTACCAAGCTAGGGAAATCTAACCAGATAAACATAAATATGTACAACCATAGCATCAAAAAATGTTTCCAGAAAGATCACCATAATCCACAAATCCAGATATCATAAAGGTACCAGAATCAACAGGAATGAAAAATGCTATGAACTCTAAAGACAATATCTAGAAGTAAAGCTAAGTAGTCTAAACCTGAAGCCTCAAGCTAAGTCTCATCCTGCACAGCTAATATCCTGGGCTCTGGCCCATAAAATAGAACAATATCCTGCAAGAATACCAGCAACATATCCTAGTCAGGAGCGGAGCTAAGTACATCCAAGAAAATGAACATGAACATCATGGTATGAACAAGAACAGAAAATATATATAAAGTACAGGAAATGAGAACAAGACATGAAACTGAACAGGAAATACTGAAAGTAAAACATGGAATATGATAAGAGTCCTGAACATGAAATACAACCTGAACATGAAATACAACCTGAATCCTGAAATGTGCAAGATTGAAATACATCCAGAGTGTATGATCGGCTTGGGTAGATTCAATGAACATGAAATGGTACGGCTCGGGTCCCGCGTGCACGATGCGGGACCTAAGCTATTCACATGAATAGTAACAGGGTTTGATCACACAACTGTAGTATTTCCCCTCCCAGACACAAGTAACACATGAAACATGAAACCAGACAATCCCGTGATACATCATGTCAACAAGGAGATACAGGAATGAATATACAAGACATGAGAAATGAACAAGTCCAAGGAGTATACTTGCCTTGCTCAGGGTGATCAAGTGTGGGATGTACAGCTGGAAATCCTCCTGTTTATTTGGTATAAATAAGATTAACCTTCTAAACAAGTAACCTGAGTTCAATTCTAGTTTTATTCTTAAACAATTATCCATAGATTTAAAATAAGGAACAATTAAGAGTCATTCATATGTACTCACAAACAATTAGTTATGGGATGGTTGTTTTGGGAAACTTTACAACACATGAGTATAACTTCCTAAATTCTTCCTGAATAACCTAGATTCTAAACTAAGGAAGCTTTTAACAAGCTACCCTAAAATTGTATCCATATTTAATTGATAAAACAAATAAGATCTAGTTAGAAGAATATCAGAATTGCATTCATGGTTTTGGAAAAATATAACTAAAGAAGTATCTAGTATAGATTTTATAACATGGCAAAATTAGAGTTAACTCTTTAACTATTCCTGAGTTTCAAGGTATACCCTACAGCCACTCTTGATTTCTAACATAATTAATTATTCAGGGAGGTTAGTTGCTAAAAATAAAAATACAATTCAGTAGATATTTCCCAAGAGAACAGTCCTGAACAGGACTGCAACTGACAGTTCATAAAAAAATTTGAACTAAAACCACCTACATTAGCTACCTATCAGTCCTGCTTAACATTGAATATTCAGTCTAACTAGATATTGGCTAAACCTTTATATCAATTTCAGATGTGGACCTAGATAGCAAATCACCCTCCTCGGGTTCAGGTAACACTTTATTGATTCTACATATCAGGTAATTGTCTACTGGTATTCAAGAATCCCCCAAGACAACATTCTCAGGTTCAGCCTTGCCTATACCACTGTTTAGTGTAGGTTACAGAAGGTAGCTGCAACATCCACTAGTCTATCATTAAGGCCATCTTACACTAACCTCAAAAGTTACTTCAAAAATCATGCCTATTTGTAACAGAGCCCAATCTGGAGAACCTGTTCAGATATTCTACAGTAATCTAATCTATTGATACTTTCAGATCATCAGCAAACTTCCAATCATAGAAGATTCATCTACTGCCATTAGCAACCTAGTAATTTATTCCAGAGCTAAAAATTCAGTTCAGGTATCCCCTTAAAACTGAGATCAAATTCTGATACCTATTTAAATCTGAACTCATAAATGAACTGATGCATTCCACAGTCCAGAAATTCATCTCAAAAGTTCACTGAAATTGGAACCCATCATTAAAACCAACCAAGACAGCCCATAGTGACATATATGGTCCCCTGCCCTTAACCCTGTATTATTCAACTGGATAACCAGCAATTCAAAGTATCACATCCATAAAATCAGAGCTACCCTAACTGAAACTGCATCTAAGAATATTATAGAATAATAGATCTTGTCTTGCCATAGAGTGTGCATTGATACTTGACCCACAGTCCTGAAATAGTTAATCTAAAATAAAATGAAACCCAACCTGCCATATTCTCTAATTCTCTTAGGAACTTTAGTAATTACACTAAGCTTACTCCCTTACTTCTCAGAATCACATCACTAGAAATTTATACCACAGGACTCTTTCAGAATTTGCCTAACCAGCTTTACTCAACTACTATGCTAAATCCTACTAAAATCGAGAAGCAACTCATTAAAGAAAAACAAGGTAAACATATGACTTTAGAAGTTGGAACTAACAAACCTACTGTCATTACACAGGACATACTCTGCTGTTATATCTTCATATATCCATTATATCTAGTTTAGGAGTTGAGCCGTACACTAATATGTTAACCAACATCACTAATATCACTAACCTGACCGTCTGAGAGCAGTTATTGCTACAAAAACTCATGACCCTTAGTAATATGAGTCCTTAGTGACTCGATTCTTTAGCAAAAACCCCACACAGCCTTAAAGCACTGACCCAGTCATCTTTCAGACCTATCCCTCATCATTCAGACCCGGTTATCAACCTAAATCTGCATTCTTCTCATCAGTCAATCTGAGAACAGACAATATATAATTGAACCACTCTACTGGATATTGCAGCACCATAACTAGAGGAACCTTGACTAAGAAAACAAATACCAATAGGATACCATTCTACTGGCAAAACTCAGTGAGCAACTATTGAGCTCGATACCCATCTATCCATACATCTGATATCACACTTAGAGGAAATTCCTCCTGCACCTCATTTTAGATATGAAGAACAACTTCACATTTACTGTGCTGTTCAATATGCTCAGAAAACCTAGTATAACAAAGAATACTCAATTGAATGCTACTTGAACATATCAGCTAATAAAATCTCTAACAGTTACACACTACAGTTAAATCCTCCGTTTCCCAGTTAGAGTCATAAATTCGAAACTTCTAATGCATTCGAAATCCGACACAATTCTATGGCCAATTCTACATATAATTACTCAATCATCGACTCATCAAGGACAAAAGTTTAGACAATACCTGAGTTGTTTCCTCACCAAAGGACACGACCACTGAATTGGACACGAGCTTCACGTGTCCACAACACAGCTATTCATCCTGGTATAAGCATTAAAGCAAACACGTGGTTAGTATCGATTCAAGGAGAGCATTCCTGATCTTCCTTGAATCGATCACTCAGAAATTTCAGGAATTCAAACAATCACAAATCTAACAGATCTCCAATCACATTTGCATTCACAAAAATCAAAAGAAAGAAGATCAACCTCACTGAATTTGGAAGAAGGGATCGATCTTCACTTCGTCTCTGTCCAAGAATCACCGGAGGATCGCAGTCGTGGTTCCTCCCCGCAACGCTCAGGCGCTGGTCGTCGATATTGCCCTCGTTGTCGTCGCCATGGCCATGACTGGTCCTCTAGGAAGAAGAAAGAGTAGGAGAGAATTGCTCTGTGAGAAGTGAATGGTTTGACAGAGTTTGGAAATTTATAGGATGAAATGATAATGGCGGGAATCGATGGTGCTGGTGCTACAGTACTTGGCAGTTAGGAACAGTGAGAGTTTGTTACAGGACATTCAAATTTGAATGTCCCTCTATTGATATAATTAGAGGAAAGAAAAGGAAATTAACCTATTCTAATGCTTAAGGCTGGGGAAAATAATTCAAATAAGGCTATTGGAAAATAGCCCAAGGGGAAACTGGCCCAAGAAGAAATGGGCTCAGAGAAACTCAATACAGGCATAATCCTAAAAATAAAATTCAATAGCATTATGATAACAACCTACATAATTTATAGGTAAAAGGAAAGTTAATTTCTAATTTTAATATCAAAACAAAATTTGGTAAATCCCCCATTATAGGAAATCAGAGAGGTGGGGTTATACACTTGCTCTTTCTGGGGTCTGATCCAGCTGGTTTTATATGGCCAGATTTTGGAGTAGCTCCCGAGGATCTTCCAGCCTTCCAACAAGATGGTGAACACTTGACGCAACCCTGGCAACGAGTGGATTTATTTTGCTCTCTCACTCCATTGTAAATTATTTTTTTGAGGCGTTTAGCCGCCGAGCAAGTGTTAGCTCGTGTTGAAAGCTTATATTTTCTGTCTGCCTATGGGCTGTAACATGATTGACAAATCCTAGGGTTGATCATATATGACTTTAACTCTTGCTAGTCTTCGTATTTTGTATGACTAGCTTCATGATCATCATAATATGTAATATATGAGATGCCTTACTTTGTATGTCTGATGATCTGTCATCTTGTTACATTTACTTGCTTGCTTGAGATTGAGACATTAGGCTTGTTCTTGACCATAAGAGACTGTTGTCTTGTAGATAAACACTCATGTATCTAGACAACTGTGACCATATTACGAGGTAGGATTCACTTCAATATACGTAGCTGGCTATGTCTGTCCTCTGCTCTTCAGTATTCTGGTTCTGGGGTGTGACAATTCTCTCCCACCTGTTTCGTCGATGCCTTCGTCGACGGGTGCACCAAGTCTCGGATTGATGTCCACTTTTATGGGCATGGTCGCTGCATGTTGTCCCCTCTTTGTGAGTCTCTTGTAGCGCTTTTCAGACTTGCCCATCTTCTTCTCAAGATCGGAGCAAACTAGTTCGCTGCACCATCTCTGGCCTTGGTTTGTGCGCTCTTCGGTAAAGAAAGAGTCTTGTACGAACTGTCAGGATGCCGATCCATTCCATCTCGTGGATGTACATGATTTTTTTATACCTCTACGTTAGCGAGTCCCGTTGCAGCTCTGTCGATCCTGAATGTCCCCCATGAGCTTTGAGCAACTCCTTGTGAGAGCCACTCCACTTTGTAGCTTCTGCCTCTGTGCAGTCCATGACATGTTTCTCCGTACTTGTGCCCAACTTGGTAGTATGATCCACTTCCCTCCGTGGAAGTGACTCATTGGGATGCCCCTTTGCAACACCCTTGGTCTCGCAATGAAGGCCTTCCTCCTCAAAATCCTCCTTCCTCTCGAGCACTGCTAGATATGTCGTCTCCCTTTGGCCACCCTTCTTGAGCGCTGAATAGCGGAGATAGCTTTCCCTTTCAAAGGCTTGCCTCGTACAGCCTTCATCATGTATGATGAGCCTTCCTCCATGAAATCGACGACTCCCAAATGTGGCATCAGTATTGCCTTCATCGTAATAAGGAAACTCATGCCCAGTATCGTCTTGAAGTCATCTAGCGACGTGACGGTAAAATTGGCAACACCCAACCAATTTCCTATAGTTATGCGAACTCTCTTGGATAACCCCGTACGGGGTGCACCTTCACATTGACTGCCTTCATCTTCCTCGAGTCTTCCTCCAAGGCTAGACCCAAGCGACGGACCTTTGTATCCGAGGTAAAGTTATGAGTGGAGCCTGTGTTAACTAACGCTCGTGTGCTCATGTCATTGATCCTCACATCAACGTATATAAGCTCCCTGCTCAGAGTCTTCGATACAAAGGATTTGGCCTGAACGGTATTGAGTAAGCACAATGTACCATGTGTGCTTCCACTTCGTACTTCTCGTACTCCACGTCCTCGTTTCGGACGACATTCACACACATGCTCCTTATCGAACAATCCCGAACAAAGTAATTTTCTCTACATATAAAGTACGAAACTACTTGCTCGGGTTGCGCCTTCTCGTGCTTCATTCCCTCGAACGGGCCCTCCTTGGAAGAGCTCTTCCACTCTTCCCCACCATTTCCCTTGGTGGACTTTGGCTTGGCCTTAGCATCGTTGTCATCCTACATGTACTCGACGAGTCTCTTGGCTGCTGCCACGATGATGTTTAAGTCTTGTACCCTCTGTCGTTGTAATTCTTAAGCCGCCCACAATTTTAGTCCATCGAGGAAGAATAATAAGCGATCTTACTTGCCCATGCTAGATATCACGAGCATCAAGCGTGTAAACTTCGTGATGTACTACTTGATCGCCCCGATATGCTTGAGTTTCTACAAGTTCTGCCTTGCTGCGAACTCCACATTCTTCGGATAAAATTGAGACTTGATCTTGATCTTCTTCTTGAGATCCTCCCAAGTCTCTATCAGGCACATACCCTTTTTGGCTTTCATGCACCTTCAACGTCACCATAAGATAACATTATCGGTGAAGTAGAGTGAAGCAATATCCACCTTCTCAGCACCGTCGTTGACATGCAACACCTTGAAATATCACTCCACGTTCCACAAGAAGTTCTTAACTTCTTTGGCATCATGTACCCTGCTGAAGGATTTTGGCTCAGGAATCTTCCGTCTCTTCGGTGCTTCCCTATTCGAAGGTTTATTCTTTGCAACTGCCTTCTCCAAGATGACAACTTTGGTCTGAGTTCTTTGCAACTCTCGACCACGATCTTTAGCTCCTCGTAACCTTGGACCTTCCTACGTAAGTCCTTAATCTCCGTACGATGCCCCTTGAGCTCCTACTAAAGTGCAGATCAGAACTTTTGGAATTACTCCCTAAAGATTGACATGGACGAAGTGACGTTGCTTTCCAGCCCATCGAAGTACTCTTCTAGCCTCGTGCTGCTTTGCTCCATGGAGCCTATACGCATTTCCATGTCCTTCGTATCCGTCTCCAATACTCCAATACGCTCGGCAAGATCAGAAAAGCTACGCTCCACCGTAGACTCTTTGCTCTTGCCCTTTTGTTGTTCTTGGTGTGCCCCCTAGGCGATGTGGGTCCATCCTGGACGTTCTTGGATGTTGTGAGCCCTTAAATTTTAAAATAATATTTTATAATATTAAATAGATTTTATATATTTAAAATGAATTAATATAATTGCTAGGAATTTTTCTACAATTTTTAAATGATTTTTAAATAGTTTTTAAATCAGAATATAACATTTTATAATAAATTAAATTATTTTAATATTATTTTGTAATATTTTAATTTGTTTTAATATCAAATTGCAATTTAATAAATTGTTTTTATTACAGTTTGTAAATTATATTTGCAAACTGTTAAGCGCGGGGTTATTATGCAAAACCCCAAAATTGGGAGACTTTTCTGTAATTTCTCATCACCCCCACGTTCCCAACTGCCCCAACGTCCGGCCAGCTGCCCCGACGACCACGACCCTTTCTTCGCCTTTCCCGGCCGACCTAGCCATTGAAACCGACCTCCTTTCCCCTATAAATACCCCCAGGCCAAACCCTAACCCTAGCACACCACCACGACCCCCCACAGCGCCGCCTTCACCCCTTCTTCCCTAACGAAACCCTAACCCTAACCCTAACTCCGGCGACTCCCTAACGTCGATGCCTACAGCCCACGTCGACGCTTGCGACCACCACCACTCGACGCGTCTCGCCGAGACGCGTGCAGCGCCACCCAGCGCCGCGACACCGACGCTTCCTTCGCCCTGTCGCCGCATCAACAGCCCGTTCGGCCTGGACACGTACGTGTCAGCTCTTTTTCATGTCGATTCTGTGTCTCGTTTTAACCTATGTGATTCTCCTGGACACGACGACTCTAGTGGTAAGTTTGGACACGACAAACTCGTGTCGTGCGGGTCGTAAATGACCAGGACACTTGGACTCGGCCGTTCTTCGTGTCCTTAACTGTCAGGACACGAAGTTTGGGCAATCGGGTTAAAACCCATTAACCTAAGTTCTACCATAACACTAACCCTAACGCATTCTCCAACACATGACTCGGGCTGACCCCCTGGCCAGCCCGACCGCGCCTAACACTCCCCTTCCCTGACCCGAGTTCGAGCCCCCCTTTCCCTCTTCTTTTTGTTTGTTTTTGTTTTATTTTATTTTATTATATATGTATAGTATGTGTATATATATATATATATATTTTTTTTTTTGGAAACCCCGACGATATATTAATCAAGGCTCAAAATGCCGAAGCCTGACGCGAATACAAGGCACAAAAAAGGAAACGCCTAAACAAGTATACCAACAAAAGACGCCAACAAAAAAGGGGGGGACGACGTTCACGGTCTGGGGTGGCCCTGGAGCGCCACCCAGAAAGTGCTCGGACAGTGGGGGCACTGCTCCGTTTGCGGCATTGGCGGTAGACTTCCCGAATGAGCTGGTCGGCCGAGAAATTGTGGCCTTCGTATCTCGCTTTGTTGCGATTCTTCTAAAATCACCCACGTGGTGGCCGCCGCGACGATCTGGTGCCCATGGGAGTGGCTGCCCCACTCTGTCGCAAGATCGTGAAAGCGTCTGCCACTCGGCTCGATGTCGAAGCGTTGGTTAAGGGACCTCCAGATGCCTCTGGGCAATTTTCCTTGGCAAAAGATGTGGTCAATAGTCTCCATATGGTGATCTGAACAGCAATTGCAGGCTGATGCTAAGCTGATCCTGATAGTGTTGAGGATGTCGTCGGTAGGAAATATCTTTCTCATGGCTCTCCACACGAGGAATGACCACTTCTTAGGAATGCAGGTGTGCCAGTAGTGAGCGGTGATCTGAGTATGCTGGCCAGTCTCAAGGAGAGAGGATCTAGCCGACCTCACAGAAAAGGTACCGGAAGCTTTGAGCGACCATCTCCACTCATCAGCCGCGACTCCGATTTTAAGTCCGTGCTGGCGGACACTATCCTCCAAGTCGTAGCCTCCCCATTCACGCATCTTGTCCCAGTCCCAGGCGTTGGTATTTTGGTTCCATAAACTCTGATCCTACTGTCTCTCGGGATTACCGAGATGCTGGGGATTAAGCTATCTCTGGTCCATCTTTCACGGAAAGGGTTGGACTCGCCAGAGCCTAGGTGTAGCCTGATGGCCTGTTCGGCAAGGTTACGCCCGGAAAGGATACGACGCCACGCTGCCGAAGATCTGCTATTGGAGGAAGCCTCTGAAGGGTGGATGTGTTTGAAGTACCTGGCTTTCATGAATCTGGTCCACAAATTGTTGGTTGTGCGAATATGCCACCAAAGTTTCATCGAGAAAGCTTGAACGAGGTGGGTGAGTTTGGTAAATCCCAGCCCCCCAACCTCAATCGGCTGAGCCATAGATTCCCAGCTCGCCCAATGGTGTTTATCCTGACCGTTGCTGTGACCCTAAAAGAAGTTGCAAAAGATCTGCTCGATCGTGGTAAGGACCTTCAAAGGCGGGGAGCAAGCAGCGAGAGTATGGATGGGAACTGAGGTGAGCACATGCTTGATGAGGATCATCTTGCCTCCTGGGGATAAGGTAGAGTTGTGCCACCCTTCGATTTTGTTTCTGATTCTAGTGATTAACTTCTCGAAGCCTGGCATTTGATTTCTGTACACAAGAGGACATCCGAGATAGTTGAATGGGGGATGATCAACAGAGAAGGAAGTTAAGCTGGAAATCCTGATGGCATGCTCGGTGTTGATGTTATGGTGGACATAGATGACACTTTTGGCTGGGTTAATTTTCTGTCCTGAGCAACTGGAGTAACGTTGCAGGGTATTGTGGACCACTTGAACTGCTCTTTCGTCCCCCGGAGGAGAAGATGAGTAAGTCGTCGACAAAGGCCAGATGGGTGATGGTAGGACATCCGCTGGCTGTATGGTATTGTTGGAAGTGCGGGATTCTGATCATGTTATTAAGGTTTCTACTGAGAGCATCAGCCGCAATAATAAAAACAGTAGATGATAGGGGGTCGCCTTGCCTAACCCCGCGGCTGGATTTGAAGAATCCCTCGGCTTGGCCGTTAATGACAGTGGAAAACCAGGAGTTACTGATGGATCTCCACACCGTGTTGGTCCAAGTTTCAGAGAACCCGAACGCCCTGAAGACCCAGATCATAAATTGCCAGTCCAGCCTGTCATAAGCTTTTTCTATGTCAATCTTAACGGCGATGTTGCCTCCTCTGATGGGAAATTTCATGCAGGTGATTAATTCCTGGGCTAGCATGATATTGTCTTGAATGTTCCTCCCACGGACGAACCCGCTTTGCTCATTGGAGATAATCTTGGGGAAAGACCCGCCATTCTGGTGGCGATAATCTTGGATATGATCTTGTTAGTAAAGTGCACAGACTGATCGGTCGAAAGTCGCGAAAGGACTCCGGGTTGTCTTTTTTCGGAATAAGGATAAGGTTGGCGCTGGAGATGGCTTTGGGGTAGGTGGCTCCTTCGAAGAAGGCGATTGCGGCTTCGATGATGTCCTGTTTGATGATGTTCCAGCATGAGCAGAAGAATACCCCCGAAAATCTGTCTGGGCCGACAGCACTGTGCTCGTTCAGAGCCCACACTGCGTCTTTCACTTCCTGTTCGGAGGGACGACGTTCCAGCTGGGCGTTGTCAGTGTCGTCAATGAGACAGGGGATTTGATCAAGAAAGGCGTTGTCTTTGTGAACTGTCTCTTTAGTGAATAATTTGGAGTAGAAAGCCGTAGCAGCTTCCTGGATACCCTTTTGGTCGGTGATGATGTTCCCGTCTTCGTCCGTAGAATGGTGAATCGTTAGCTTCCGCCTGCGGCCGTTGACGCAACCATAAAAGTATTTCAAATTCTTGTCCCCTCACTATCCCATTTCAACCTCGCTTTCTGTTTCCAGAAGTCGGTCTCCACTTTGAGCCTGAATTTAAGCATAGCCTTTGTAAGGTTCAGGGCAATCCTGGCCGCCGGAGAGCGATCCGAAACGAACCTGGCCTCAGCACTGGTTACGTCGTCTTCTGCTATCCTCACACCTTGGAAAATGTCCCCATAGGACAGTTTGCTCCAGTTGGACAAGGCAGACCTCGTCGTCTTGAGCTTTTTGCTCACCCGGTAAGGGGGTCGGGAGTTGTCGCTATTCCATGCTGCAGCGACGGTGCCCAAAAATTGGGGGTGGTCGATCCATAAATCGAGAAATTGGAAATTCTTTTTATGGGTGTTGGTATTATTGGTCATCTCAACTAGCAGCGGGGTGTGGTCGGATTCGGAGGAGTTGAGATGGAAAAGCTTGGAGGTGATCCCCATACCGAGCCAATGGTCGTTCGTAAGAGCTCTGTCGAGGCGGGAATATTAGCGCCGGTCGCCTTCTTGCATGTTACACCAGGTGAAAGCATTACCCGAAAACTGGAGAGAGGTGAGGTGAGCGTCGAAGATGAAGTTGTTGAAGTCTTGCATGGCCGACAGTGGGGGGGACGACCGCCGGTTTTCTCTTCCCTGCAGGTGATAGCGTTGAAGTCACCGATGCAAAGCCAGAGGAATTGACGTGGTGGAGATGGGTGTCGAGGAGATCATTCCACAGTTGTTTCGCTCGGTGAAGTCGCAGCTGCCGTGGACCGCCGATAGGATCGCGCTCGGGGAGCCTGGGTGATCAACCCAGCAGGAGAGGGCTTGTCGGGTTTCCTGGATAATGTCAAGGTTGACGTCCTGAGTAGCAAGGATCCAAATGTCGTGTCTGCCGGCTATGGCGGTAGGGAGGTTCAGCTTCAGTTGGATGGATTTGAGTCTTTTGGTGAGGATTTTGGGTTCAAGGATAATAAGGATGTCTATCTTGTGGATTTTTCGCAGCATAGAAACTCTCCTTAATGTAGGTTTATTTCCAAGACCGCGCACATTCCAGGATAGGATGTTTATCATTAGAGGTTTGGGGTGGTAGTTTTTTTGTTCCGCTTGGAAGCGGATCTAGTTAGGATGGTTGTGATCTCCGCGGTTCCAGTCTTGACCTTGATCCCGCCTGAGGTTGATGCTTTTGTTTTTGTCGAGGTGGGGTAAATTTGATGGGGTTGCTTCTGGCGGTCCGATAGAACGCTGATTGGCTCCTCGACAGCGACCTGGATAGGGTCGTCCTCTGGGTTAATTAATTCCCCGGCGGAGTCCCGGTTGTGCTCCTCGGGGGAATAGCTAGGGAGTCGTTGGTGCTCTCGATCTCAAGTAGGGAGTGCTGAAGAGGGCATCCAGCAGCTTGGATCTGTAGACCTCTTCGAACCTGTTCGGGCCCTAGAATGGCAAGAGCTTCTTCAACTTGGTCTTCGATGGTGCACGGAGGATCAGCCCCGTTGGCGCCGGTGGTAGCATCTACCACCGTCAAGATAAGGGGGTTGGGGGATATCTTGGAGTGGGCGAGGGAGTGTGTGGAATTTGCTGACTCCAATTGGGCTTCCGTTTCTCTCGACTCAAGGGCTTCAAATTGGTTAGAGAGCGTGAGAGGATGGGGGTCGAAGGGGATCATCGGTTTGGTGGAATTCTCGCTATTGTCTGACGAGCCTTCGTCTGAGTCAAATTTGGTGTGCGAGTTTGGAAGTGGGAGGATGGGTGGTTGTGGAGTTCTATCCTCTGCCGGCGCGCTGTCTTTCGGTTCTTGTTCTGCTTGAGCTCTGGGTGAAGACGGTGACAGTGCTTCGGGAGATGCCCTCTCAAATGACAATGATTGCAATACATGATATGGTTATTATATAGGATTTGTTGGGTGTGGGTCGCTTTTTCGAGCTCGATGGTAATAAAATTGGGAAGTTCGGAGGAAAGGTCGAGCTCGACGCATATTTTGGCATAGTGTGCCTTGGTAAGGTTGCTGGTTTCTGGTGCCGTCGTCACATATGTTCCGAACGAGTTGGCGATGTGCCTGAGAGCTGCCGGAACAAAGCAAATGAGGGCTAAATTTGGTAGGGTCACCCATGCCGCGACTTGGGCTGAGTCTTCTTTGGTGCTAAAGCTTGTGGACCACTTGATTATTTTCATCTGGTGTGAGTCTACTTTACAGGTACCTTTGGACCAAACTGTCCTGTGGTCGAAGTCTGAAGAGAGGTGGAGGAGGATATGTTTGGGATCGAGGGGGCCACTCGGTAATCCGCTGAGAGTTTCCACATGGCGATCGTCTCCTGCACTCTGGAGAGCTTGGGGCAACCGGTTGAAAATTTTAGAATAAAAGTGTGGGAGAATGAGGATGACAGAGAGGTCAATTCCGATTCAGAGAAGGGGACCAGGGGCACCGGTGTGTCCTGAGAGTACGCGATGTCAGGGAGAGGGACATCAGGAATTGGAGGCCCTTCGAGGATGCTAGGTCCGGCCTTAGCTTGGAGGCGTAGGAACACTGGCCAACACCGGGAGGCGAATACGAAGCCGCCAAGGGGGGAGGGTTCTGATCGGGCGAGGGAATCAGGGTCGCTGGAGAGGGAGGGTGAGTGCAAACTGGGGAAGGTGGGGAATTGGGGCCACAGCGGGGACGATGGCGGGGAGCGGGTTGGGGGGAACACCGACACCCGGGATAGATGACTCCGGAGGAAGGGCGGACGACTGGGGGAGGACGGCTGGAACCCCAGGATCAACTGCGCTCGGGAGGATAAGGTCTGACCCGGGGGCGATGGATAGGGCGGAGGCGCCGCGGCAATCCTTGGAGAGAAGGAGGAGGGCGAGGTACTGACTGGAGGGGACTGGGAAGGGAGCTGAGAGACGGTGGGGGTTAGATAGGGGTGGGGCAAATGGGAGGGGAGTGAGTCACTCCAGGGTGAGCGTAGAGCAGTGAGGAATCGGCAGCGCCGGCGAAAAGAGGGGAAGGTTAAGAGGGTGCGTAAAAGGAGGAGTTGGGCGCGTGGAGGGAGGGATGCTCCAGAGGAGTCCCAGCGTAAAAGGATGCGGAATAGTCATTGGGGAGCCCACCGAAGGATAGGGAAGTGTCTCCTGTACGCTGGGCATAAGGAAATGGTAGGTGAGATCCAGCGATAAAAGGGAAAAAATATGGTGTGGGGTCCCACCGTAGGATTGGGACAGGTCTCCATTACGCTGGACAAGAGGGGAATGTGTGGGATTACGCTGGCTGAAGCCTGGAGTAAAGTGGGGCCGATCGGAGCCAAGAGAGGAATGGAGAGGGTTACGCTGGCCATAAGGCACGTAAAGGGGAGCCTCGGGAGCGCTCTCCTGGCTAAGCTATCGATGGGATTGGGATTCCCGAGGCCTGCTTGGCAGGTGGGCTCCCAACCCAATGACGAGTCAAATGTACGTCCCAACGCCTGCACAGCAGGTGGGTAGACAGGATGGTTTGAAATTTGAAAAACATAGGGGATAGATGGGCGGGAGTCCGCAGCCGTAGAGCGCGCGACTCCGAGGGGGGCAACCGCCAGCAGATCGGAGAAGGGAGGTGGTGGCTGAAGAGGATGGGCGATACTCCCAGAAAGATTGGAGTAGGAGGGACCGCCCAGGTCTGCGATTGCGAAGCGGAGGGCGGCCGAATCGCCGAGCCGTTGCACGAGGGGGGGCGGAGGCTGGCGAGGGAGGCAGAGGGGGTCGGAGAGGCGGGACAGGGGTGATACTTGAGCGGAGGAGGGGGAAGAGACAGGGGGCCTGAGCTCCCAACACGGCAATAAGATCGGCGGGAAGGCAGGCCATGGACGGCGGACGCCGTCCTAGGCGGGTGCTGAAGCATCGGAGGGGGAGGAGGCATGGGGGAGAGGAAGGGGGAGGGAGCCTGGACCAAACATAATGATATATATATATAATATATATATATATATATATATATATATATATATATATATATAAAAAATATTATATATATATATATATTATTATATATATATATATATATTATATTATATATATCTTATATATATATATATAAAAATATAATTATTATATATATTTTATATAAATATAATATATATATATATAGATATATATATATATATATATATATATATATATATATATATAATACAAATACTGTATACATATACATATAAAAATATATATTATTATATAATATATATATATCTATATATATATATATATATATATATATATATATATATATTATAATATATATATATATATATATATATATTTTTTTTATATTATATATATATATAATTATATATAATATATATATATATATATATATATATATATACTGTTTTATATGTATATGTATACAGTATTTGTATATATATATATATATATATATTATATATATATATATATATATATATATTTTATATAAAATATATATATATATATTATTAATATATATATATTATATATATATATCTATATATATATATCTATATATATTATATATATATATATATATCCCTTATACCTATATATATAAATATCTATATTTTTATATGTATTGTCACGACCCGCACCCACTGTGAGGGTACGAGAACATAACAACGCCCAGCCTATGCCGCAGTGCCGGCGGTAGAACGCTGTCCTAGGTCAACATACAACTAACAATATCTATCTAAACAGTTTATACTCCCCGAATGGGGGTGACATAGCTAATAAAATCACACAATAGGAAGAGATAGCACGATATGAAATAGAACTCAAGGAAACAATAGATGAAAAGTAGTCTAAGATAATCCCAACAAATATCCAGAAGTGCATGGTCTCAGATACAGAATGAAAGAATATACATCTCTGAACTCAGAATAAGTCTAGCTAAACATGCCTCAAGACTACTTAAAAGAAGCTAAGCCTAACTAATCTAATCTAGGCAATCGGGTGATGTTCTCAGCTAGAGCTGGGTCCTCCTGAGGGTCCAGCTCATAGGTGTCATCTAAGGCTGCCCGTAGTAAGTATCCAGACCAGCCTCCTCCTCGTCCTCTGTAATATTTTCAACAGGTCCAGTCAGGACAGGAGCGAGCACAATACATCTCATGCAGTTCATATCATGTCATGAATATAAAGCAGGCAATAAAATAGATACATGAAACGCTGTAAAAGATGTCCATGAAAACAGGAGATATTTGATAACTAGAAATATACATGATAAGTAAGAACTGTAAGTGACTAGTGATTTAGAGTACGAGATGGCATGTAATTGGCTTAGGTTGTACATGATAAAACATGGAAGTAACAGAGTGTACATGATGGGTAAATCACATGACCATTTATACTCACCCCTACCCACAATCAATACACAAGGATCTATTCAAGTTACGTTACGGACATGATGTTTTGGTTACACAGGGAAACACATGAGGAAATATGAACGTACATGAGAGCACATGAAAGTACATGAGCGTACATGAAAGATATGAGAGAACATGAGTGTACATGAATAACGCAGAAGCAAGGAATACATGATGTACATGAAACACCTGTCATAAAGTATCCGATGCGCCCGCTAAGGGGGTAACATCCCAAGAAGAGATCCGTATAGTACCAATCCGTGATGATAACGTGACAGCATCAAGTAAAAGTAATCTAGAGCGAGAATATAAGTCGTGACAAGTATGAAACGATCAGATAATGTACTCGCTGGTATCTGAGTGTCCGATATGAAAGCACTGTCTGAGGAGTGGTGTCTGGCTCCTAATCCGAACAGCACAAGTCACAACAAGTCCAAAATGGTATAATGAAGTCCTACTATGCATTCTACATGATTCTAGGTCAATCTAGGCCAAAGTCAATTCTTGGTCAACTTTGGTCAACCCTAGAAGTCAAACTAGGTCAACCAAGTCTAAACTAGGTCAACTAGTCTACACTAGACTATATTAGCCTAATACTAGGTCACTCAAACAACACTAGCTAGTACACCCACTACTAGGCTATCTAGACTAAATACAAATTATGTGTCATCCAACACCATATGTAAAATACACTAGCTAGGTGCCCATATACCTATACATAGGTATAGGCACAACACATATCATGGCTATATATATAGGCTATATATATACATACGTTATGTTTTGTAAACAAACCTATATATCAACCTATATCACCCTAGGCTAAAGTATAATCCACAAAACCTTAAGCTAAAACATAGAATATATATTCATACATATATTCATATAGATAATATATTCATACATTATATTCATATAGAATATATACATACATTATATACATATAGATAATATATACATACATTGTGTACAAAGAGAGAGGGAAGCATGTGAGTGTGTGTGAAAACAAGCATGTAATGTGTGTGTGAAAACATGTATGTTTGATACATGGGTGTATGTGAGTGTGGAAAATAAAGGAAAACAGGGAACAACTTCAGCTAGTTAACAGTCTTGTGTAAATGTGTTTGTGTGTGTATGACATTGTGTCTCAGTTTTCAAAATAATGTGTGTATAAAGTGGACTGATAGTGTAATGTGTAATGTTCAGGAAATAGGAGGGAAGGGAAAACAATTTATACAATTCATATTTTAGCCTATCAATTAACAATTTCAGTTCAGCTATTAGAATTGGAAAGGAAAGAAAATTTGTGTATTCAAAACAGTTAAGAACTGAACCCAATTCATTTTATCTCCCATCAACCCAAACTCAGTTTCCCTTTAACAATGAACAATCTCAGTTATTACATATTACCTAAATCAGAAATTTTATGTGTAGCATATATGTGTATAGGATGCTAACTGTGTGCTAAAATGGACTATGTGTGTGAGCATGTGTGTGTGTTAGAATTAGGATACATGTGTGTGTGAGGGTTAAGCAATAAGAGGACAACAGTATACAAACCAACTCCCTGTCAAAATCTAGCCAAGCCACACTCAATTGAATGAAATCTCAAACTCAAATTCAGAATTCATATTCCACAAGGATGGTTCCACTGAACAAGATTGTTCTCAGAGGTGAATCATGATATACCTAATATTCAGACAATTCAACGATACAATACCAATAAAGATGCTCACTGATTTCTATTGGATCACATATTCACTTAGCAGCTATTCCCCAATGCCAGCTATTATGGTTGAAATACAAACATGCTATACTTGTACAGCAATAATAGGCACATGAAGTTCTAATGTCACCCCTAACAAATGTCTATTAGCATGGTCATTGATGCCATGTTCCCAAGGCCTTAAATTGAGCAATCATTTCTTCTAAAAAAACTGTAAACAGTACATGTGTCACAAAAGTTGCAGCATACCCAAAACATCTAAATCCATCAGATACAGCATTGCTGATTATAGTTGTGGAACAAATATTTAAGGAACTAACTCAGTACACAGTTTAGTAATTCATGTAAATTTGGAAAACTAGCTTGTAAGATCAAACTAGCATGACATAAAACACATGTCCAGGAAATCAAATGACAATTAACCCATTGATTAAACAGTTAATATTTAGAAATTAAACACAGGATTATGGTACATGAACTATGTATCAGTCCTTAAGGGAAATCCAAAATTTGAGATCAAAAACATGTTAACATGCTAAACTACAATTTGGTAATTAACCTACTATATGTGCACGTGGTGTACACTTCGTATCGTGTCCACAACCTGACACAAACGTGTCCAAAACCTATTTTACACTGAAGGTGATAATACTGCACAGCAGCATCGTGCACGTGTTTACCTAGGCCTAGGACACGACACAGGTGTCCACGTGTCTCGTGGTCACGTGTCCAGGTTCACCTAGGGTTAGGGTACGTGTCCAATACCCTGATACGTGTCCATGTGTCGTGTAGAAAGGACACGAGACGCGTATCAGAGACCTAAAATCGTGCTTCAGACCGCATCGTGCACGCGGTCGAGTGTCTCGTGTTCACGACACATGACACGAATCACCACGTGCTCGTGTCCATGTGTACGCTAAGTGATGGGCTACACGCTCGTGTCAACATGAGGTGTCCACGTGGCGTGTCCGTGTGACACGACACGCTCGAAGTTGGCTCTGTGCGTGTGTGCATAGTACAGTGTAAAATTGGTGCGATCGTGATTTCGTGTCCGACTCGACACGACGTGTTGTGAAACTTGAGGGGGGTCTCACAGTGATGGCCCCCACCTCCTGTCAAATTAAACGTGTCCACGTGTCCTGTGTAGGGAGGAATAGAGATCGGGTAGCAGGGGACAGAACTGGACTCAGTTCCAGCGTGTTCGTGTCCCTCTTGTGAACATGACACAGCACAAAATACCTAAGTGTCAACACTAACATTCAAGAGGGATCCTAGATCTACAATCCTATTCAAAAGGATTTCGAAAATAACACGAAAAGTCTCTTTGTGGCATTTCGACAAACAGTTAAGGGACAGGTCTGATACGTGTCCAAACAGACACAAAACTTATGAAACTCGACACAAAACCAATGCAAACACTTAGGGGAATCCTAGGGCTTCCTAAATATGTAAGGAAATCGAAATTTTATTGAGGAATGAGGAAGTTACCTAAACTTGAACTTTCGAGAAAAATCCCTTCTCTAGAGCTCTTCTCCTTGATGTCCCAATCCAACAAATCCACAACAAACTGAAATGAAACTTCAATAACAGCAAGAATAGGTGTATTAGAACCTAATAGAGGAGATTTGAATGAAAAAAAAGAAATGGAATGGAATTCTAGGGATTAAATGATGTAGGAACAAACCTTTCCTTCTAAACTTGAGCTTTCCTAAGAAAGAGGCAACCCTAAACTAAGAGAGTATTTATAGGGTGGTGTTTCCAAGGAGGATATGGTGGCTGGTCACTTAAGTCTAGGGCTTGGGTTTTGTAATTGTCTTGGGCTTTGGGCCAATCTACAAGGCTTTGAGTTAAATGATTAACCAAAGGCTCTAAATCATAAGCCATGACTTATGACTTTCTAAATCCTAATGCTAACTAGAGTCTAATGACCAACCCAAAGATTAGCTTAGGTTAGACTAGAGTCATATAACCTAACCAAGTCCATACTAACTAGGGTTAGCTTCTAGGTTGGTCTACAAGGGTCAAACTAGTCAAAGTCAACCTAGTCCAAACAATTCTAAAATAATTCCAAAAAATTCCCATAATTCAAATAAATTCTAATAAATTTAAATAACCCTAAAAATGTCAAAAATATCCTAATCACATAGCTAGGGTCTAGGATAGGCAATCTTTACTGTTCACTAGTAAATCACCAAAAATTACAAGTCATGAATTTAAATAGTTTAAAAAAAAATTAAAAATCACTATAAATCATAATATGAAATAAATATCATTATATATAATTATAATTACAAAATTTTAAAATTACCCTCTTTTGGAAAACTGGGTGTTACAATCCTACCCACCTTATAAAAATTTTGTCCTCGAAATTAAAATGGTATAGTCCCTCTAGGTCAAACACCCCACAATCAGAGTCTCAAACATACCGTCAGATAATCATATGCGTCTGTCCAAAACCATGATTCTCAGAATCTCTATCATGCCAGTGAGCAAGGCTACGATAATCACAGAGTCCTCAACTATGGTACATACCTCTAAAATTATGGTATTTAAAATTTTCGCATTGTCGCACGCTTGGCAGCGAAAACCTTAAATTCCTACACCCGAGAAAACGTCCATAATCCGACTATATGTCCTCACTATGCCTGCTAGCATGAACCTAGAGGATTCTAAAATCTCATAATCGAGGCGACCTAGCCCATACAATTTATCTCAGAAGAAAATTAAATTATAATGAAACACCAGATCAAACTTATCAACAATGAGGAGACAGATAGGAATCGATGGAACTGAATTTCAAGATAGGTATAATGAGATAAGGTGGAAATAGAATCGAGAAGATCAGAACCTGCAAGCACCCCTCCTACTGCCTGAGCATCCTCAG
>JANAVB010028619.1:1080375-1092875 GCA_029216955.1 Iris pallida
TTCTATACTACAAAAAAGGGAATTGGTAAATGGACTTAGGCCAATCAATGATAACTGATAATTCGATTTATAAATTAAAATTCAGGTTTGATTTAAGAATGTAAAACCAGAATGATTTCTTGATCGGATTCAAATGCTTTTCGGGATAAAAAAAAAAAATCCTAGAGGAACTCATGAGATCTTAATATTTAAAACTCGGTATGAAAAGCCGTGGGATTACATGCATTGGTACATATTTTGAGTTAATATAAAAAACTTCCTTTACATATGGAGAAAAAGTTAGTTTATGGCTAGTTGGTAAAGGTTTTAGTGGCGGTTGGGGAGGTATTTGGTTTGATTCACACACGAGTTACATTGACTTCAAATTTGATCTAAAAATTCAGCTAATAACTAGAGCGAATGTCTTACAATCTGTTTCAAGCTAAACTTTCCATCAATGGAGAGACAAAAATACTACAATATGGGAATATCATCCCATTAGTTAAGAACCACTCTGCCTGATATGCATGGCCAGATCGGGATAGTATCTACTGCCCCAAAATATGATGTCCCAAAAAATGTTCCTTCTCACATAAAAGATGTGAGTCCATCAGTTGTGAGTGTTATTTTTTTTGTTAAGATCGATGGGACTCACATCTTTATGTGGGAGGGGACAAGTTTCGAATATCATATTTGGGGACATCAGATTCTATCCCTGCAAACCTACCATGGATCCACGGTGGACGAATTTTCTGTTTCCATTTCTACAATCTTCTATTATTACTACTCTACTAGTATATATGGACGTACTGCACGAATTATATATATTATTATTAAAACATGTATTTTATAGATTGTTATTAGGAGATTAAAAGACTGTTATAATTATTCTAATTTTTATTAAGTTACTTAGAAAGACTAAAATATAGCCATCTTAATTATTCTAAATTTATTATTATATTGTTGTATATATTATTTTATATATGTATGTAAGACTATTTAGGGAGATCAAATGACAGATTTCATAATCCTAGCTTCACCTATTATTTTTTTAATGAATAATTTTAATTAGTAAACATATGTAAGAGTATATTTGATTTTTTTTTTTACGATTTCATTATTGTTAATAAAATGATGGTCTAAGTTGGTAAATTGATCAGGTTCCAAGTATGAGGTGATCTTGACTCTTGAGATAAATATCCACTAGCCACATTAGGATGGGAAAGTGTAGTATTATGATGCATGTACTTTCAAGACTTGTAGCCAGAGAGTAATTCATAGTAGAAAGTAGAGGGTGAATCTTCTTGAGATTGGGATTTAATGTGGTGTTTATTCGTTAAGGCTTCATAATCATGAACTTTGGGTGAGGATAACTTTGGGCTCGTCCAATCCTGTGCAACTTTTAAAGTTACTCAGGAATCATGATGTCTATGTATGTTGTGTCTACAATTGTAGGATGTTGTTTCCATGAAAGAAACTTAAAGATTCACCCCTTCATGAAAATCTTTCAGAATATCTAATGTCTCATGAATGAGCATTGGTGTCATCATGTACAGCTTTTACTATTACTGACATCTGAGAAGAAACTTGCATCTCTACACTATTTAGTATTTACCTCCTAGTTATTGAGACCTTGTAAATGCAAGGTTTTACTGCACATCAAAGCTCCAGCTTCAATCACGAAATATCAACTATAATTTTATCAGATGAACTGATTAAAGATAATTTAACGAATAAGTTCGAATTTCAGGAGATTACTCTGTTAACCCGCACGGCCGGCCCTGGCCCAGGGCGGCTAGGGCGACCGCCCAGGGCCCCCGGATTATGAGGGGCCCAAAAAATTAGTTTAAAAATATATGTTTATACTTTTGTATTTCAAATAGAACCAGTATGTACCATAGGCCCTTTAGGCATGAAGTTATTGTGGTGTAGCAGTTAGTATTTTAGACTTGTATACTACAGGTCCTAAGTTCAATCCTTGGCTACATTTTCTTTTCTTTTCTTTTTAATATTTATATTTTTCTTTTCTTTTTTAATATTTCTTACATAATGTATGGGGGCCTTATTTTGAAAGTTCGTCTTGGGCCTCCATGAGCTCAGGGCCGGCCCTGTTAACCCGACGAAAGAGAAAAACAAGCACACATACCAGGACTTGAAAGCTATAGCCTATACTGTCGAATAATTAACAAGTTTGTTGTAGCTAAAAACTATGCAAGTAGATCCGTGGCCATATAGCCGCATCTCACCTCTTGAGGTATTATTCTTCGTTAGCGAGACCCCATTGTCAAAAATCCATCATAGGGGAGAAAAACTCCATTAAGACAATTTAAACATTAGGGTGAACCCGACTGGTAGTTTCGGTTATATGTTCATATCAAGAGCGCAGTCAGAATTTTAGTTTACTCTAGGCTAAACTTAAAACATCCTGATTTTATTTTAACAAAATGAATATTGTGTTAAGTATCGTCATGTTCATATATCATCGTGTCCATACCGTATCGTAACCGTCCAATGTACAACCGTGTCCAACATACTAAAATTAAAAGCCCGACAAAAAATATTTAATTTACCAGGCAGACACTTTTAGGCATAAACTTGAACACTAAGGGTCTCCTTGGATTGAGAGGAAAAAAATAAGCAGGGTTAAGTGGGGCTAAATGAGAGAGAGTTAAGCGAGGGGGAGTAGAGTCAATACATAGAATCTTACTTGGATTGGAGAAAGAGTTAAGTGGGAGGTATTTAATAACTCTTGCTTGGATTGAGGTATTAAGTGAGAGGGTGATTAATAAAAATATGATAGTTACCAAAATAACCTTATTACATATGTCATAAAATTAAATTTGATTGAAATTTTAATTAGGACTTGTCAAAATATCTTCACAAATTAAGAAGCTACGGATTAACATGTTGAGAACAAAAAAAATGGAGAAAAAAATTATGATATTTTATAAACAAATAAGGGACATTTAATTTTTAAACAAAACCCCTCAATCACCATCGTTAACCCTCCGATTTGGGGGGTTAAAAAAATGGACAAAAGAGGGTGAAATAAACCCTCACTTAACCCTCTATAACCCTCCCTTCTAAACCTCCACCCTCAAACCAAGCATGGTTTTATTTCTCCCTCACTTAATTTTTTCTCACTAAACCCTCTTAACCCTCAATCCAAGCAGACCCTAAGAGTCTCGGATATCACCATAATTAAACAGAGATCCACGATGTGGCAGAACTCATCGAGGGTATGGTACGGAGGTTCGGACGACGAGAGATGCCGGCGGCGGGACTTGACGTGGTTTCTATATATAGCTCCTCCTCCGGCTACCGTTGCAGGCTGTCGATGATGATGATATCTTGGTTATGATGGGGCTTCTCGGTTGAAGTTGAAGCATAGGTGAGACGAGAGAAGACAAGTTATATAGCAAGAGGTTGAGTGGAGGAGTGTTCGTACGGGGTAGGGGTGCAACTTGGGCAGGCTAAACCCGAGCCCGATCGGGTAAACCCGTTAATGGGTTCGGTTTGGGTTGAAGATACTCGAGCTCGGGTTAGGGTTCGGGTTAAAATATTTGAACCCTTCAAAAATCGGGTTGAGCTCGGATTCATTAGTCGGGTTACCCAAAAAATCCGAAATCCGATATACATATAATATATATATATATATTTATATATACACTCTTTCATACTTTAAATAAAAAGTTTAAATCCTATAAATTTCTCCACCCAAACTTTTTAACTCCTTACCTTAAATTCCATTTTACTTTGTATTTTATAATAATTGAGGCATGATTGCTATTTAATTATGTGTTTAATATTAACCTTGTTTAAAATTATTTCAAATATGACATTAGACACAGATAAACCCGATGGACCTGACCCAACTCGAGGAACTTGGGAACTTTTCTATTCCTCTTGCCTCGGTCTTGGGCTTCATATGTTGAACCCGAGGTCGGGTCGGACTTGGTCTTGGGCTAGGCTTATGATTCATTGGGTTGGACACATGTTGACCTCAAACCCGACCCAACCCGCCTGAGTTGCATCCCCTAGTACGTGGCTCGATATATACCGGAGTTCTAGATAATGGATATTTATAATGGACAACATTTTGCACTGCACAATTTACGGAGGGGGGGGGGGGGGGAGAGAGAGAGAGAGAGAGAGAGAGAGAGAGAGAGATAGGAGCTAGAATTTTTTTTAAAAAAGAGCTAGACTGCTGGAGTGTTGGCTGCTGTAGACCGAAATTTGAGATGAAAAACTGGATGTGGGGGGGTGGGGGTGGTGGAGAGGGGAGAGGGAGGCGCTTGATAGCGGAGTTCTGGATAAGGGACTGTCTATAGTGTACATTATTTTGCACTGTACAGTGTATGCGGGATAGTGAGAGAGAGAGGACAGCTAGATTTTTAAAAAAAAAAAAGAACTGAACTGCTGGAGTGTAGGTTGCTGTAGACTGAAATTTGAGATGAAAAACTGGATGTAGACTAACATATATTAAAATAAATTGACTGGGCTGGCCCTTGGTTCATATTCTACTAACAACAACAACATAATACTCAAAGTTATGCTTGAAAGCCGAGAAAAATCACCCCTTCCTTCGTTGAAGTTTTACCAGGATTTTATGAAATTAAGAAGATTAATAATGATGTTAATATCAGAAATAGGTCAAATATTGGACCTCCTGATATTCTTTGAAATGGTACAATCCAACCTTTTGGGTACAAGTTGGATTTCCGGATGGGCTAATTAGTGTCTAGACCCTCAATTTTATACCAGTTTAGAGTTTTTAGAGTTTAAGTTATGACATGTCCAATTGGAGAGTTTAGACCATGACTTTTTATTTTTTTTGTTTTTTTTTTCCTATTATACCCTTCCTTTCATGTATGATAACGATTTTTTTTATATATGTTAGAGAGGGTAAAATGGAAAAAGGAAAACCAAATTTAAATATCAATGATCCAAACTCTCCAATTGGATACGTCAAGTCTTAACTCTAAACTGGTATAAAATCCAGGGTCTAAACTCTAATTAGCCCTTTCCAGATTGGAAATATCAGCGCTTCTGTTATGTTGCATGCTGTTATTGGATTTTGAATATTTCTATTGGGTGAAAACCTCACCCCTAGTTCTATCTTCTTACTGTGAATGAAGGGATCTACTTGATCCAATCCTAGATTTTTCTTATAAGAAAAATAAAATACGCAGTTAATCAATGAGCCAAAGCATTAATTTGGCTAAAAGAGAGATGTCAGTGGTCCTTCTTGAGCCACCTGCTGTGGTAATTGTCTCCATTGAAGCTGGTTGCCTGCGCTTGCACAATCTATCCAATTTAGTAAATTGGACTGACACACAAAAAAAAAAAAGAAAAAGAAAGAAAGAAAGAGAGGAACTGAGCAGCAAAGCTGCAGTAGCCCTATATATCAGTAGCCCAAACGACGATAGATTGGATGATCTTTATTTATGACCATTGTTGCTAAAAATGGCCTGCAGTGTGTTCTGACTTCTGCCATTGCACAGATATTGAGCTGCTGTTGTTCAGCAAAGATGCCAGTTATAAAATCAGGTACCACCTGAAAAGAATGCAAAAACCAAAATGGATATCTGGATTTACTTTCTGAAGAAAGTTTTGGCATGTTGTATTGGAGGATAAGTAGTGGTCAAGTTGTATGTACGAGTGGTCCAATTTATCTGCATTTCGTTGCATAGCTGAAATTGAATTAGGTGAAACTAAAATGCTCATTATAAATTCTTCCAACTAATCCCTGGGCTTGTTTGTGTTTCTTTTTTCATGTGATGAAATTTGAAGAAATTGGCTGTAGGGGAAGAAATTTGCTAAATTTTCATATACAAAAACAATACGCCAGTCCATCTGGCATATTCTCTGAAAATCATTGTAAAAATCCCACTGTTGGATTATAAGTGTTAGATTCTTGATCTATAAATTGAAGGGAGATTTAGGTTTTTTTTGCAGTAGACTTCTCCTTCATTTTTTTCCAAACAAATTTTATATAAAAGGATGAAATTTGGGGTATTACGTAAAAATGGAAAAGTTAAAGGAATTTACGAAGAAGAGGATGGGGCGCCATCTAAGATGGCACCCAAAAGCTTCACCCAACCCGGTGCCATCTAAGATGGCCCCCAACAACTTCTCCAAATCCGGCGCCATCTAAGATGGCACCCAGCTTCTTCTCCTAACTTTTGGCGCCATTTAAGATGGCGCCCAAGAGTTTCAATGTTTTTTATTTTGTTTGAAATGTATGATTATGATTTGTTGACTTTTTGGGGTTCGGATTAGGGTTTGGATTGAAAAAAAAAATGAACGAATGTGATTGACTTGGTCAATATATGTGGTTTGGATTGAAGAATAAATACACGAATGTGAATGGCTGATTCTATGTGGTTTGGATTGAGGTGGATGGTTGAAGCTATATATATGTAGTAGAAGCTGAGATAACATGCACCAAATTCATTCACTCAAGTTTTGAAAGAAAGAAAAAAGAGAGAAATAGGATGGATGCAACAAATGATGGCATATTCTTGGCGGACCGACGACTCAAAAAAAGTTACAAGAACGAGAAAATCACATATCTCGATTGGTATTTACACGAGAGTTAATTTTTTTAAACTAATATTTATTTGTTATTTTTTTAACTGAGTTGATTTATATACTTCATTTACATTTGTAGTTATACGATTATAAGTCCGATGTACGGTTATGTGAACATGGACAATGGCGTTACACATCAAACTACGCCACATAGGAGTTAACTACGTACCAGAAGGCATATATAGTTAATGTTTTTGGTTTTCGTTATATAGATGAGCTACGATTCTTGCTACACGACAGAAATTTATTATTTTGTTTGGCTGAGCATTAATGGCCCCAACGCAACACTTTTCAATTGCCAATAGAAGAGATGACCGTTACTCTATTGGATGTAGCCAACCTTTTAGGGTTGCCTATTACAGGTAAAATAATTGATTAAATATTATTTCGTTCGATATGTTGATATAGTTTATCTAAAAATTTAATTTAAAATTATAGGTGATCCGATATATTTTGAAAATCAATCAAGCGTTGCTGGTATAATTAGATGCTATCTTGGTGTTAATTGTTGGAAAAGAAACGCGGAAACCTTTCCCCAAACCGGAGAGTACCTGCGAGAGGACCGAGCAATACAAACGCACGAACACAACACACCAAAACAATCCACGCAGACATAGAGAATTTTTGACGTGGAAAACCCTTGCGGAAAAACCACGGGACGATCGGAGTCCAACCCTGAGAAGCCTCCACTAATGGAATAGAAGAATTACACCCTCTACAAACTCTTCCCGATCCAAATCGGATCCCCACAACACTCAGAAGTAAGAACAATAATTACAAGGCTACGAAGGGCGAGAACGACGAGTAAAGATTACCCGAACACGATCTCCTTCGAATAGCGACCTTCAATCCTCCGTCTTCTTCTCCGAAGTTGCAATGGCACTATTGCCTCCTTCCTCTCTCCAAGTTGTGTTACCACAATTGTGTTGCCTTCTAAGTTAGGGTTTGGAAATTCCAACTTAACTCCCTAATCCTGCAACAAGCCTGGACCGTTTGATTAGATCCAATAATGAAAAGTCACCCTAAAACCCGCTTCAGCCCACGACGACACAGAGTTCGGCCAGAACTCTGTGTCGGACAACCAGCACTGGCTGACCACATTCTGGAATGGGGAGGCAGAGTTCGGCCAGAACTCTGCCTGGGGCAGAGTTCGGCCCGAACTCGGCCCCCCTGCTTCCAGCAGCTCCCTGTAGCTCCATCAGCAACCCCGCTTCCTTCCCGAGCTTCTTCGACACACGAACGACGCTCGTCGCACTCCGGGGTCTTCTCCACATAGGTTGGGAACCCCACCCACTCCAACAAATCTCCCCCTTCACAACTATGGGGAGGATATCGTCATCCCGACGATCTGCCTGCAGTACTCAAACTTTCCCCTTGGTAGAATCTTCGTGAACATATCAGCTCCGTTGTCATCTGTATGAACCTTCTCAAGCTTTGCGTCCTTCTTCTCACCACATCCCGTATCCAGTGATACCGAGTCTCGATGTGTTTGGACCGGCTATGAAATGTCTGATTCTTCACAAGGTGGATAGCACTCTGACTGTCGCAAAGCAAAGTATACTGCTCTTGCTTCAGTCCCATTTCCTGCAACAGCTTCTTCATCCATAACAGCTCCTTGTAAGCCTCCGTCGCCGCAATGTACTCTGCCTCTGTCGTCGACAAGGCAACACACTTCTGCAACCGCGACTGCCACGACACCGCTCCTCCCGCAAACATCATCACGTAGCCCGAAGTCGATCGCCTCGTGTCTACATCTCCAGCCATATCAGCGTCGGTATACCCAACCAGCTTCGGCTCGTCACCACCAAAGGAAAGTTTCCAACTAGCAGTGCCCTGAAGATATCGTAGAATCCACTTGACCGCACTCCAGTGTACCCTTCCAGGATTTAAAAGATACCTGCTAACCGTACCAACTGCATGAGCAATATCTGGCCTCGTACACACCATAGCATACATAAGGCTTCCCACAGCTGAGGCATATGGAACCCGCTCCATATCTTTCTTTTCGTCCTCGGTAGATGGACACTGCTCCTCAGTGAGCTTAAAGTGAGCCGCAAGAGGGAACTCACTTTCTTCGACCCTCCATCCCGAAACGCTGAAGTACCCGGTGAATGTACTTCGTTTGGGACAAGTGTAGCAGCTTGGACTTTCTCTCTCTCGGCTGATCTCCATCCCAAGAATAGTCTTCGCTGTGCCCAAATCCTTCATAGAGAAGGCCGCGCCCAGTTGGCGCTTCAGCTCCGCTATCCTAGTGGCATTCCGACCCACTAATAGCATATCATCAACATAGAGCAATAAAATGATGAAATCATCATCGGCAAAATACCTCACAAATACACAGTGGTCCGACGTCGTCCGTGTATAACCATGCTCCCCCATAAACGACTCGAACTTCCTGTACCACTGCCTCGGAGCCTGCTTCAGACCATACAAGCTCTTCCTCAACCGACAGACCAAATGTGACTTGTCCTTCTCACAGAATCCCTCCGGCTGCTCCATGTACAACTCCTCCTCAAGATCACCGTGGAGGAATGCCGTCTTCACGTCCATCTGCTCGACCTCCAAGTCAAGACTGGCTGCTAATGCTAGCACCACCCGGATAGACGAATGCTTGACGACAGGCAAAAAGATCTCATCATAATCCACGCCTTTTTGCTGACCGTAGCCTTTAACTACCAGCCTCGCTTTGTATCGAGGGCGAGTAGCATCATCCGTCTGCTTCACTCTGAACACCCATCGATTCTTCAAAGCCTTCTTGCCCTTTGGCAACCGCACCAGATCATAAGTGGAATTGGTGTGCAAGGAACTCATCTCCTCCTGCATAGCCTCCATCCACTCCTGCCCGTGTTCGTCTTCCATAGCCTCTGCAAAACTTTCGGGCTCTCCCCCGTCAGTCAATAGCACATAATCATCTGGTGAGTATCTCGTAGATGGTCGACGATCCCTGTCACTCCTCCTCAAAGGAACCACTGGTGCTGGCTGTATACCGACAGCCTCCTCCCCTTCAGGAACTACCTCTTCGGCATGCTTATCCTCCTGAGGGACACCCTGACCACCATCAGCAGGCTGATGATCAAGGTTGGGAGCTACTCCATGTACCGGCTCCCCCATAACTGGATCCTCTGCGATGTCCTCTGGAAACTGCTCGAAGCGAAATGACTCTAACTCAGGCAATTCTTCAGCCTCAGAAGGCGTCTCGGAATCCTGAGTGTTGGTCATGGTCTGATCCTCGACGAATACCACGTCCCTGCTTCTGTAGAGCTTTTCTTCCACCGGGTCGTAGAGTCTATAGCCAAACTCATCACGACCGTAGCCGACAAAGACGCATCGCCTCGTCTTCGGCACAAGTTTGGTCCTCTCGTCCTTCGGTACATGCACGAAGGCTTTACAACCAAACGCCCGTAGGTGATTGTATGACGGCTCTTTGCCATACCATACTTTATCAGGCACATCACCCTGCAAAGGAGCACTAGGAGACAAATTAATAACATAAGCAGCTGTGAGAAGAGCCTCACCCCAGTAACTGCCCGGCAAGTTTGCTTCTGACAGCAAACACCGCACCCTCTCCATCAGTGTCCTATTCATGCGCTCTGCTGCACCATTGAGCTGAGGTGTCTTTGGCGGAGTCTTCTGGTGTCGTATCCCTTGCTCTCTGCAATATGCATCAAAGTGACCGATGTATTCGCCGCCATTGTCGGACCGAACACACAACAACTTCTTGCCCGTCTCCCTTTCAACAGAGGCCTGAAACTCCTTGAAAGTAGGCAGCACCTGATCCTTGGTCTTTAAGGCATAGACCCAAACCTTCCTGGAACAGTCATCAATAAAGGTTACAAAGTAAGAAGCACCACCAAGAGATTTACCTTCATAGGACCGCAGACATCCGAGTGAATCAACTCGAGCAACGCCGGCTTCCTCGAACTTGGGTGACTTTGGAAAGACACCCTATTTTGCTTCCCAGCTAAACAGTGCGTGTACTTCTCCAACTTTGTAGACTTGAGCCTTGGAATTACCTTCCTGTTCACCAAGTAGCTCATCCCCTTCTCGCTGATATGGCCGAGCCGCCTGTGCCACAACTCGGTAGATGCATCACTGACTGCGTTCACCTCCTGTGCTCCCTCTGCGCTCCCCTCCATAGTAGAGACCGAACTTCTTGCTTTCTCTGGCAATCACCATCGAACCCCTGGAAAGCTTCCACTGACTGTTCTCGAAGAGACTGAAGAATCCCTCGTCATCCAACCTTCCAACCGACCCAGGTTGAAACGGATATAAGGGACATGACGAACATCCTTGAGAACAAGAACCGCACCCGTCTTCGTTCTCAAATGCACATCTCCAACGGCAATCGCCTTCGACACATCTCCGTTGTCCATCTTCAATACTCCACAGTCGCCTGTCGTGTAAGTGGCAAACAGTGCCCTGTTGTGAGATACATGTGCTGAAGCCCCTGAGTCCACCAGCCAAGAATTATCATCGCAGGCGAGGTTAGTAATGACCTCATCACCTATGACGATCACATCGCCTCCATGCACCGAGGCCGCCACTGTAGTGTTCTCTTCTTGCTTCCCCTTGTCGCCCTTCTTCTCTCTTCCAAGCGAAACAATTCCGCTTGATATGGCCCTTCTTACCACAATGGTAACACTCTGAGTCCTCGTACGACCCTTGGACTTCCTCCTGCTCTTGTCTCTGCCACCACCTGGACCCCTGCTTTTGCCCCTTCCGTGGCTCTCTGAAACAAGTGCCTCTGAGTGGTGGAATGTGGATGAAGTGCCCTGAGAACGTCTCCGCATCTCTTCATTCAACACCCCGCTCTCTTGGCAAACTCCAGACTGACCACGCCCTCTAGAGCAGAAGCGATCATAGATACTCGTACGGTCTCCCACGAGTCTGGCAAAGTACACAACAGCTACAGTCCCTGAACTTCGTCGTCGAACTTGACTCCCATAGAAGATAGCTGGTCAACCACGCCCTAGAACTCACTCAAGTGATCCGAAATAGACGCCCCATTCTTGTATCGCAGATCCATCATCGTCCGGATCAGGAACAATTTGTTTACCCCGGTCTTTTTTGCATACAAAGATTCCAGCTTATCCCACAACGTCTTCGCGTGCTCAATATTGGCAACGTGGTTGTACACGTTCTCATCCACAAACTGTCGTATGTACCCACACACTTGTATATGCTCGAATGTCCAGTCCTCCTCGGATTTATCACTGGGCTTCTCGGATGCAAACACGGTAGATGCAGCTTTTTGACAAACAGCAAATCTTTCATCTTGCTCCGCCAATAGTGATAGTTTGTGCCATTAAGATTCACCATGCGCACCGGCTTCACGTCTATCTCTCCTCTCTGGTTTCTCTGTCAACTACTAATACTTCTTCTGAATTTCAGAACCTGGCTCTTATACCATTCTGTTGGGAAAGAAACGCGGAAACCTTTCCCCAAATCGGAGAGTACCTGTGAGAGGACCGAGCAATACAAACGCACGAACCCAAAAATAACCACACAAAACGATCCACGCAGACACAGAGAATTTTTGATGTAGAAAACCCTTGCGGAAAAAACCACGGGACGATCGGAGTCCAACCCTGAGAAGCCTCCACTAATAGAATAGAAGAATTACACCCCTCTACAAACTCCTCCCGATCCAAATCGGATCCCCACAACACTCAGAAGTAAGAACAATGATTACAAGGCTACGAAGAGCGAGAACGACGAGTAAAGATTACCCGAACACGATCTCCTTCGAATAGCGACCTTCAATCCTCCGTCTTCTTCTCCGAAGTTGCAATGACACTCTTGCCTCCTTCCTCTCTCCAAGTTGTGTTACCACAATTGTGTTGCCTTCTAAGTTAGGGTTTGGAAATCCCAACTTAACTCCCTAATCCCGCAACAAGCCTGGACCGTTTGATTAGATCCAATGGTGG
>JANAVB010028619.1:1097875-1265375 GCA_029216955.1 Iris pallida
GGACGTCGAGGAATTTCTGAGATATGCCAGTAGCCAACCTTATTTCATGGACGAGAGGATCATAAAGTGTCCTTGTGTCAAATTAATAATATACCATTCAAAGAGTTGGATCTCGTGAGCGAGTACCTCTACAAGAAGGATTTCGTACCAAACTACAATGAGTGGATGGCTCAAGGAGAACCATTGGTTCCGCAAAATTGGTCCTCCTTCAATATGGAGTAGGAGAGTCCACTATCGCAGATCACTTCGAATATCGGCATCGAAACTTGACACATGAGTTGGTATTTGATGCATCATCAGAACTTTTTTAAATGTGATTGCTTCGACACAACACCTAAGCAAGGATGGAAAATTGACAAACACTTTGGATTTGTTGATATAAAACATGGAAAAAGATATGGAGATTTTGAACCATTTGTGTTGGCTTGTCAAACAGTTCAAGTGTACTATACGAGTTATCCTAGTCAACAACGCAATATCCATGATTGGTGGACTGTATGCAAAACCAAAGCAAGAAACACATATAATATTGGGGATCTAGCATACCACGAGGATAAGGTGGTCATGCCTCAACCAACATATATAAGTTCGGCCGATATTGACGATATGGATGTTGATGTTACTATAGAGGATATATAGTGATGAAGCTTGACATAGACAATTACTTCATGTAGAAGAGGACTCTAAATGGGCATATCGGATGAGTAAAAAATTGGAAGATGAAGGTGAAAGTGATAGTGAAAATGAAGAAGTAGAAATAAAGATGGTTCGAAAGATAAAAATGAATCAGAAGATGAATCAAAAGATGAAGAAGATTAATGCATATTATTTATTTTATCACAATATTATTATTAGTATCATGATATGTCTGTAGTATTTTTTCCATCACATCACTACTTTCTGAGTATCATCACACCATTTTTTATTTCTACGAGATTTGTAGTGATTATTTGTATCATCACACAATTTTTTATTTCTTCTAGATTTGTCTATGGCGAGACGAGGCCATGGACGATGTCGAGGATCTTCATTCCGTCCTTCTTTTCCCATTACTCCAGTTGTAGATCGCAGAGGAGCTAGCGAGGACGACTTCCTTGATGATGATGGTTTATCTCCGTCGTACTCGTTCATCAGTAGACGGAGCTAGTCCTGATGTTCCCTCAGCATCTACTCCTGCTAGAGCTCCCCCTGGTTCGACTGATCCGAATTCTACATCGACGACTGCACATGTCACTTCTACTGGGGCAAATACATATCCTGGCCTGTTATTGGAGCATGGAGTATACATACTTCTACTAGGATTTGCAAATCCTCCTATTATAACAGAGCGGCCAGCCAAAATCGGTCGTCCCGAGCCGTGGGCCGATGGAGTGACGTAAGTATATGATTTTATTTTATTGTAAATTCACACATTATTCATACTCTCTTTATTTCCTAATGGTACATTGTTTACTTATTTCAGGTTCTTTTCGTTCCAGGCTGAGAGAGATTTGGGGGAATTAATGCATCATCAATTCTATGTTCTCTATCTGAACTTCGGGAATATCCCACAAAAGAGACAATTTATTTGGCTATAGATGCTGATGGTGTATGTATAAATAATATCGTCTTTGTTTACAAAATTTTCTAAATATTTGCTCATTTGTGTGTATTTTTTTCTTATCTGCAGAAGTTGTACTGGTAGCCGGAGCAAAGAGATCAGGTGATCCGAAAGTGCTACAGGTCCGTTGTCAGCAAAATGTTGAGGGATATGATCAACGACCATAAGGCGTTGGCTACTCCCCTGGAGATCATCGCAAGGAGTGGCTGAAAGAGGATTTTTGGGAGGATATAAAGAAGAAGATGGACATTCCGGCATATAAGGCCAAGAGCAAGAATGCGAAGGTTGCCCGTGCTAAGGGTGGTCACCACACGGGTGGATCCATCCCAATTTTTGAGCAGACGGTGGTGAGTATTCTTATTTTTATATTTTTAATTGTTTAATTTTAATTTTTAGTTATTAATTGTTGTTTACTTATTACAGTGCGAGGAGGTCGCCATGATAGGTGGAGACCCAAACACCGTCGACTTTTCTAAAGTCTTCGAGTGTAACCACAAACGGAAGAAGGATGGAAGCTCGTAGATGATCGGACGACCTAAGCCAATGTAAGTTTTCTCAATGCTATCTAATTATATTCTTTGTATTTCACCTAAATAGCTGAACCTAAATCTAAATATCCTAACCATAACCCTAATTAATAATAAGAACCTTAAACATAACCTATAATATCTAAAAATAGTACGTAATAGTAAATTAATACGAGTATTAACTCTAACTCTATTTACATATATAATTATATGAGGCATATGAGAAATTAGAGAGTTGGGTCAGTGAGAGAGGTACTAAGGGGGAAGCTGGGATTAGTCAACCACGTATACCGGCTGGGAGGAACGACTTGTGGATAAAATCTGTCGGAAGAGGAAAAGGCGGCACCGTGTACGGTACCGGATCATTGGCATCCCAGCCGTCCATTTACTCCAGATCTCCTCCTCTTCCTCCACCTGTAGCTATACAGTTCGGTATTTCTTTCGCCACCAATAGTTTGGAGCAGATTATAGATATATTATGCACCCTACAGGGCTAGATAACCCAGGTTTTAGACTCTTGTGGTCTGACTCTTGTTCCCACTACGGCTCCCGGTACCAGTCCGACGACTTCATTAACTCCTTCTTCGACCACAACGCCTCCTACCACTTCTGCGACTCCTACTGCCACCCTGGCGACTGCTCCAGATCCTACTATCCCTCCGACGACTGCTCCAGATCCTAGTATCCCTCCGACGAATGCTCCAGACCTTGTTCTTTCTGAGGACCAACAACGATCCTCACCATGGTGATGACACAGTACATTGCGGGCCTACTACCGCCTCCGCCACCTCCTCCACCAACGATTTGATTGCTTGGATTTTTTTTGGATGATTGTATCTTTTATTATCATTATGTATGCAAACAATGACTATTTGTATATATGTACTAGTGTTTGAATTTGAGTTCGTGTTTGTGTTTGATTTTGAGTTTGTGAAAATATGTATTGTGGTTGAGTTTATTGAATACAACGTTATACATATTTGTGTCTGAGTTTATTGAATACAATAGTATATTTGTATTGTACAAAAACAAAGTATATATATATAAAATAAATTATATATATATATATATATATATGGGCTAAGGGCACCACCAACATAGGCCCTCTAAGCGTGAAGATCGCTAAATGGTCTCCCAATTTCAATCCCAACGTCGACTCCAAGATCATCTCGACGTGGATCACTCTGCCGAACCTACCCCTCGTCTGCTTCGCCCCGGCAGCGCTCAAGAGAATTGCCAGCTCCTTCGGGACCCTGGTAGCTATAACAGAAGAAACTCGCAACCTCTTCAAAGGCAACTACGCCAAGATTTGCGTAGAGATCGATATCTCTTCTGAACCACCTACACTTATACAACTCGAGCTAGGGAGACACACACACCAACAGACGCTCGAATACGACAACAATATAAACTTCTGCAAGCACTGCCAGATCAGAGGTCATCTCTCGAAGCACTGTTTCAAGCAACATCCGGAGGTCAAGAAGAAAGCTCCAAGAAGAACCCCAATCCCGAGGGCGTTACAAACCACCTCCTCAGGACCTAACCTCCACCCAACTCCTACTCCCACTTTGCAGATAGCGACTGCTCCCCCAGCCCTAGCGCTCCCTTATCGTCGCAGATTGGATCGATCCCACACAGGCCAACAGGCATCACTTCTCAACAGATTCGAGACCCTAGGTCCATCTCAAGCGGCAGAAGATTAGGCAAGCCGCCTCCCTGACGACGATGACGGAGCAGAGATCGTAGTGGCCACTGTTGTTGCCACATCGGGTTCCCCCGGGAACACCCGGTCGAAGCTGATTACCCTTTCCGCCCTAGTTGCATCACCCACCTCTTCCCTCTGGCTGAGGTAGTACCGACAACAGGCATCTCCATCCTCAACAAATTTGAAATCCTCAGCACATCCCTAGCGACTGTCAACCCCCTCCCTGACATAATCCGGCTAGAAGAAGGTACTGAAAATGGCACTAACTAGGCCGATGGAGCCGTACTTCCTCCCGAGGATAACCAGTTGACACAAGTTTCTTCCCCCGAGCCAGTCTATTCTCCCACCTCCTCTCTCCTGGTCGAGGCCGCATCTTTAGGCCCAGATTATGAGGCCAAGTTCCGACAAGCTCAAGGGGCAGGATTCTTGAACCCCAACAACTCCCTCAGCACGCTTGCAGAGATTGAAACAGAACTCATCAACCCACCGGACACAGTCTCAGATAGCAAAGCCCCAGACCGCCGTGAAATAACGATGGCCACCCATGCAGCAACACTCAAGGACCCCAAAACACAAAAAATAAGAAAAAAAAAACTAGTCCAAGAGCCATCTGCCATGACCACCAGATCAGCCATCAAGCTCAACCCCACCCCCAACCGCCGTCCTGTAAATGGTTAACATCCTAGTCTGAAATGTCAGAGGGCTGGCTAATAAACCCACCATGAGGAGATTGATCTTCCTTACCAAAATCCACCGTATAGACATTATTGTTATCATCGAACCCAAAATTCCCCAGAAGAAATTCAAAGCCATTCAACTTCAGGTTGGCTTCCGAACGCTATTGCTGGGTGTCACGACATCTGGATCCTCTTTTCCGATGATTGTCTTTTCGGAACCATCCTCGATACCAAACAGGTGCTCTCTTGCTTGGTGGAACACCCGTCTCTCTCCTTCCGATCCTTTTTTTCTGCAGTTCACGGCAGCTGCGACCACACCGAGCGCAACCAACTGTGGAATAACCTTTTAGACACCCACAGCTCCATCGATAGCCTCCCATGGCTCTTCCTTGGGGATTTTAATACGATCGCGAGCCCGGAGGAAAAGTCGGAAGGTCGCCCCCCGACCAACCAGCTATGAATGACTTCAACTTATTCACGTTTCAAGCTAACTTATACCACCTTCCATAATCCGGCAACACCTTCACCTGGTGCAACATACAAGAAGGAGATCATCGCCAATACTCCCGCCTGGATCGCGCACTAGTGGACAACAAGTGGTCTGACATGAACCTCATATCCAACCTCTTCTACCTCAACTCCATCGAGTCAGACCACTCACCTCTTCTTATTGAGATCAGCAACAACCCCAACCCTATTAAAAAACCTTTCAGATTTCTGGACTTCTGGAGATACCACCCCCAATTCTAGAACACTGTTGCCAACGCCTGGAAGTCGGCAAAACACCAGGACCCCCTCATCAAAATGGCTATGAAACTTAAGGCTACTAGAAGCGCCCTCACCTCTTGGAGTCAATCCGCATTTGGCATCATCTTCTAAGAGATTAGGGCGGCGGAGGACGACGTCAAATGCGCCGAGTCGAGGTTTATTTGGATCACTCCCCAAAGGCCCGTGCTATGCTCAATCTTACCAAGGCTATCCTTAAATCCTGCTTGAAAGTGGAGACAAAATTCTGGAAGCAGAAAGCCAGGCTGACCTGGGATACCGAAGGCAACAATAACTCGGCCTTCTTCCATGCCTGCGTCAGGGGACGCAGGAATCAGCTCACCCTTCATCAAATCTCTGACGAGAACGACACACTCCTCAAAGATCAGCAGAGCATCCAGACGGCTGTCGCCAATTTCTACTCCAACCTATTCACCAAAGACACCGTGGTCAAGGATGAGATCTTCCTGGCAAAGGTTCCTCTTATCATCGATGAGCAGGACAATGATCAGCTGGTTTCCCCTCCATCCGTGGATGAAGTCAAGTCCGCAGTCTGGGCCTTGGACGAACACATCGCCCCTGGTCCGGACGAATTCTCTGGGGTCTTCTTCTGGTCCTATTAGAACATCATCCAGACTGACACGATCGAAGCTGCGACTGCTTTCTTTCAAGGCGCTACCTATCCCAAATTCCTATCTCGAGCTAATCTTATCCTCATCCCTAAAAAAGACAATTCAGAGACCTTCAAAGTTTTTTGCCCGATCAGCCTATGCACCTTCGCTAACAAAATCATCTCCAAGATAATCGCCACCCGTATGTCCTACCTCCTGTTTTCCATAAATAAATTCACTTTATTTATTGTGTTTCTGGGAAAATTACAACTGTAGGAATCTAATCTAGAAGACGATTACTTTATCCCTTGGACGATGCGATGAAGAAAACTCGAACTTCGAAGAACTTGGATAGCAACTAGGCAATCTCTCTGTTCTCTCTGAATTGACTGTAGTGTCTGATGAAGATGAAGAAACTCTCTTTTATAGAGTTCCGGATAACTGTTCTGAAGCATACGCTCAGTCAGTTACTTGACGTGTGTATAACTGCAGGGACGCATGGCGAATTTTGATGGAGACACGTTGGAGTATGGTTGAAAGTAGTGGAATATATCTAGGAGAGATTGATGGCATGGATGCCACGTTGCATAACTTCTGAGTAAGTGGGTAACTGAGTACAGGACACGTGAGAACGTGTGTTGATTGTACGTTTGAAGTCATCTTGAACACATTTGCTGTGATACGCTGTCTTGGTTGAAGAGGAGTCATACAAAGCTGATACGCTCACTTTATTAACAGGGAGTCGTGTGGAGTCCATACGCTCACTTGGTTGACAAGGAGTCGTATGAAGTCCATACACTCACTTGGTTGACAAGGAATCGTATGGAGTCCATACGCTCATTTGGTTGACAAGGAATCATATGGAGTCCATACGCTCACTTGGTTAACAAGGAGTCGTATGGAGTCTATACGCTCACTTGGTTGACAAGGAGTCGTATGGAGTCCATATGCTCACTTGGTTGACAAGGAGTCGTATGGAGTCCATACGCTCACTTGGTTGGCAAAGAGTTGTAAGCATTGGGGGAGTAGACACGTGGCTGCCCTCAATCTTCTCAAATACGCCATATCTTCTAATAACTAAAAAATATCTCTCGAGCGTCGTGTTGCAGATACGATGGCTGACAGACTGTCAGAAATGACAGTAATGATGGCTGTGCATTTATGATGGCTGATGAGATGTCATCGTAAGAGACAAAATCAATTCTCGAAAACCCATACGACGGCTAATCCTCATAGGGCAGCTGTCTTTGCACGAAAGACGAAGTGTCAGATTCATCCTCCATTAAATGTATGCTGTGCTGTCTTTCAAGAAATAATAAAATATTCATTAAGCGTACAGCTTTGGCTGAGCATATGGTCTTGAGCGTATGGCTTTGGCTGAGTGTATGTCTTTGGTTGAGTCTTATGTCAGCGTGTCATAATTTTTCACACCCTGCAAGACCCCCTTTAAAGTTTTCGAACTTTATAAATCAAAATTACTTTGAACTTTAAAGTGGGAATAAGTCTTGACACGCTGGCATGATTTCCTCAATATCAGTGCAAATCTTTAGGGATTTTGTTTAAAGAACGACCGCCGTTTCAACTTCTCTTTTCTTCTATAAATTGGTCTTTCAAAACCTAATTCATTTTTTTACTTTTGCCCATTTGTCTTCGAGAGAGAAAACAACTCCAAAACTCAAATCTTCTTTTTCTTCAACTCAATCTTCATCAATGGCGCCCAAAGTTGACGCTGCTGCGAAGGAAAAGGGGAAGGCCCCTACGGAGTCATCTCAACCTGCCGCCGCTGCCACTAAGAAGACTGTTGATGAGCGTCTTCGACGAAGTGAACGCCCATTGAAGCCCCTCTATGGTGAGGATGGAAATGATGAACAGTAACTATTCCCTATTTAGGGCTCTGGTTAGGACAAAATCATAAAATGTATCCCTTTTTAGGGTCAATACGTCAGAAAATACGCTTCCCTCTTTAGGGTTTAGTCGTATTCCATATTTTTTGTTTATACGAAAAATATGTTTGGAGCGTATTCTGTAAAATACGCGTATCTTTGATAGAGATGTCAAAATACGCTGATTTGAAGGAATACACTATGTCAAGTTATTTCACTGAGATACACTAACTCCTTTGTTAGCGTATTTTTGATGAACATCTTGTTAACCATACGCTGATACGCTTAAGAAAAAGACCCCATCATCCTCTAATCTTTGAAATAAAAGCTGAGCGTAAACTGAACTTAAAATTCATCATAAGCCTCTGAACTCGTCATACGCTTAGGATAGGCTGAGCGTATGTTGATCTCTGAACTCGTCATACGCTTAGGATGGACTGAGCGTATGTTGATCTCTGAACTCGTCATATGCTTAGGATAGACTGAGCGTATGTTGATCTCTGAACTCGTCATACGCTTAGGATGGACTGAGCGTATGTTGATCTCTGAACTCGTCATACGCTTAGGATGGACTGAGCGTATGTTGATCTCTGAACTCGTCATACGCTTAGGACAGAGTGAGCGTATATTGATATCTGAATCTGCCATACGCTTAGGATAGAGTGAGCGCATGTTGATCTTTGTCATCTCTTTGTGTTGAAGATTTTTTATTCTTCTTTTGCAGTGGATATTCTGGCTCAAAATGCACAATTTGAAGGATGTATAGGACACAACTATAACAGTGACCTATCACATGTTCATTTTCCTCAATTTGATGGTCCTTCTACAAGGATAGCTATTCTGACAAATCAGGAGAATGACACCCTGCTGAATATGATGAGTGGACTGCCTCTACAGAGTGTGGATAGTGCTACCCATTTGAAGCCAACATTTCTTTTTGGAGATGCTATTGATATAAACTCCCAGCCTGCTCTTGATAAAGTGTCATACTCATATTATAGAGATGGTGATGCGAATCAGCCAATGTATCTGACTGGTTTGTCCAAAAGCATCAACATAGCTCACTTATTCTACGCGAGTCATCAAGGGCAAATGAAGTGGGATATCACTCCATTCCGTCAAGCAAAAGCTGGATGGATAGGATACAGTCAAGGAAGATTCCATAGTGGTACTGAACCACATGTCTCTGTTTTGCGAGGATTGCTTCCAGCTACCATTCCTCCTGAGGACTCGGCACTTCTGAGGCCAGTTAGAGTCCCAATCTTTGCAAATGAATTTGTTTAGCTAGAAAATGCTGTTTACCCAAAGCAGTCTATGAGGCTTACTGGTCTGGTGAATCCGGAAAATACCAGGTGGACCGTTCTTGTAAGATGGATTATGAACAACTTTGGGGAACAGTTAAAGGTGATAGGCCTATATAATGCCATTAAGTGCACCGCTTATGGTTTTAGGCCAAACCCAGATTTGTTTTTGGCATTAGCGGAAAGGTATAATTACCGTACTGGCACTTTCATGACTCCAAGAGGCGAGATGGGATTCGCCCTCCATGAGATGACATATATTTCTTAGCTGCCAACAGGAGATTTGCCATATGAAGAGTATATTCCTTTCATTGATGAAATAAACAAAATTTCCGAGGCCAACCCACTGGTTCTTCATGTATTTGAAGAATTGATGTGCCATTACAGTATATGTAAGGCTTTTTATAAGGCACAAGGTGCAGAGGGAGGTTCCAACTGCTATTCTTCTAAGTGGATGGCCTATTTATTCCAAGGCCGCACTGAAGAAGTTCAGAAGAAGAAGAAGACAGATCAATATGTTGGCCGCTTTAAACCCTTGAGTCAGGCTGAGATTGACAAACTAATACAGGACACCACCCATGACGACATCATCATTGAAGAAGACGAAGACACCTACAAAGCTGGTGATAGGTTGGAGACTTATATAAAACAAGGTGGCCGGAAATTATCTGATGAAGGTCATCTAGCCGGATTTATATCCCTCTGGCTGAGAAAATTTGTAGTACCCGGCACCTGTTCAGCAGACAGGATGCACAGAGGAGTTGTTTTTGCAGCAGTCCGTCTGACTTTCGGGTACAAGATAGATTTACTGACAGTAATGACATGCCGTCTGAATGCTGGCTTAAGGGCATATACAGACAGGATGTTTGAATTAGCGAAGAAGAAGCTCACAACTTTTTCCCGGGTAGAAATGTCCTTTACATATTTATTTGGGTGGCTGCTTCTCCTTTTCGAATCTCTCATGAGTGTTGGAATGGCCAGACATGACGATACTTTTTTGGAAAGATATCGTCACACACCAAAGTGGAGGTATGACACTCTAACAGATTGTAGAACCATATTAAACAGGGGAGAATTATGGAGTTTCACTTGTGTTCCTCCACCTGTTGGTTATGAAACCATGCCTGAGAAGTTGATTGATGGCATCGGTGCTAATGAGTTAGACGATATTCAACATGAATGGTTGAAGAGGATCAGGCCATCTTACTTGATCTGCCGCCGTGATAATGTCACCTATCTGGAGCCATACCTTCCGAGTAGGTTTGCTCGGCAATTTGGCTATGATCAGTTGCATGTGGGAAATGCAATAACATGTTTTGGCTACCAAGGCAGATTAATCGATGGTGCTAGAGCTTGGATATACTATATTGCTAAAGGCACCGGGGCTACCTTTTCCATGCCAGATCCGGTTACTTATCGGAGAGGAGCTAAAATGTTGGCGTCTTATGCCAAATTCTATGTATCGGCTAATACCTTTGATGAAAAATTCAGCATCTCAGGTAAAAGCTTTATCCATGTTGATAAGAGATCAACCAAATCAGTCCTGCCAAGAAATTGTCATGACCGAGAAGATCCTTTGGCTACTGATGAAGGTTATGATGAAGTTTTAGAGACTTTCTTCTCTGATGAACTTCATCAGCCATTACATGTACCTATTGGGAGTGCTGAAGAGAGTGTATCTGCCGACAATACACCAAAAAGGAAGCGGGACAAAGATGCTTCTGGACCTGCTCCAAAAAGGGTTACTCGGGCAGAGGCTCGTAATCGTGGAATACGAATCAGAGATGCAGACGAAGCAGGTAGTGACTCCAAAGATGATTATCCTACTATTCCACTAACAAAAAGAATAGAAAGGAAGGTGATAGTTTCAAAGACTAAATCTGTGATTTGTCTCGATGCAGAGAGTCCCACCAATCGTGCCGAGCGATTGGCTTTAGAGAAGCAAGCTGCCTTTGCTTCTACTGTAAAGATAGAACCTATTGAAGAGGATGTGCCTGAACCTGCTGAACCATCTATGCCTTCTGATATAGAGTTGACTCCGCCAACGGCCGATGATGTGCAGGTGACTAGTCAACCCGCGGTAGAGACAGAGAATCAGACTAAAACAGCTAATGACTTACTGATTTCGAGAGAATCAGTGAAGGAAGCCACTACTCTAAAGCCAATTGTTGAAGTTTCTGAGAGCAATAAGAGTGATGACGAACAGGTTGACTATGAACCTTCGTTTCATTCTTTTGAAGAAGAGGACATGGATATAGAAGATGAGCCACCATCTCACACTCAAATTGATGTACTGAAGACAGCTGGTCAACATTCAGGGTTGACTCCAGAACCGGAGAAACTTTTAGAAATAGAAGTCCATGCTCCGAGTACTTCTGGGGCGGGCAGCAGTGAAATAAACCCAGTGTCAGAAAATACTCTGAACAGATTACGAGCTGGGCTGAATGATCCAAAAGAAACAGAATATGAACCATCTTCAGGTAATATTTTATTTAGCAAAGTTTTGTCTTTTCCTTGCTTTATTGTCTTTTAATTTTGATCATGCTTCTTTGATTCTAACAGTTGTAGGAACTGCACTGGCAATGTGTAAGACCCAGTTTTCTGAAATTGGGGTATTTTTGAAAAATTATTATTTTTATTATTTATTAATGGTGTTTTAGTCATGATATGATTTTTGGTGATTTTAGTTAATTTAAAATTATTTTCTAAGTCATGGCTTATGACTTTGTGATTTTACTAGTGTAACCCTAGTGTAAACCCTAGAGATTTCATAACCTAGAAACTAACCATGATCATGTGAGCCTAGCCATAGGTTTAGAACATCAAATTAGGGCTTTTTAGCCTAAAGGGTATTTTGGTAATTTATTAGAATTTATTAGAATTTATTTGGATTTATGTAGTTTATTATTATTTAATTAGTGGATTAGTGTCATGTTAGCTTCTAACCTAGTTTAGCACTAATCTAGAGGTTAGCCACTAACCTAGAAGACTAATGTTAGATATTATCTTTATGATAAATATCTAGATATTCTTTTTTTTTTTAGATATTTAGAACCTAAATATCTAACCCCTTAGTCAAAGACTTAGGGGCTAAGCTTTGCAAGGTGGAAAGGGGCCCTATAGCCTACCCCTACCCCCCCATGGCAGCCCAACACTACCCCCCCTTCCTATATAACCCCCCACATTCATTCATGATCATTTTACATGAAATTAAAACCTAGAAAATCCCATTTCTTCAAACCTTAATAACTTGATCAATTTTGATCTAAATCACCTCTAGTTTCTTGCATTGGACTCCCCTACACTAGAGGGTACTAGTTAGGGCCTGCTATCGAGGATTTCATGAGCTTTGGGCATTCCCAAGTTGAAGAGGACACCCCTCCAAAACCTTGTTTTCCTTGAGTTTTGCACTCATAGGTAAATGCCCATAAACTTTGTTAAATTTGTGTTTTCTCTTCATATTTGCATGCATCTAGGTACTAGGGTACTGTGTGTCAAGTTTGGTAGGATTTAGAGTTGGTTTGGTGTCCGTATCGGACACGTATCTAGGTTTTTAATGAAGTGTTTGATGATTTGCCTCAGTGAATGAAATGTTAATGATTTCGAAAACTATTTGAACAATTTTCTAGCCCTATAGGTGTAGATCACAGAACCCCATCACTGAGCACAAAATCTTATCGTGTCCGTGTCCAAATTGGATACGAACACACTGTTAAATACTATACTGCACACTGTTTAAACCCCACTGTTCGACACTTCCTATCGTGTCCACATGAGTCGTGGACACAATACAGTAACCTAGACACGAACCTAACTTCCCCACCAGCCCACTGACACGAGCACAAGGCTCTACGTGCCCCGTGTAGAGCATACGACCCTTCGACACGCGTGCACGAGACTGTGCACGCTGTCCTGCTACCACACTGTTCGTGCACGCTAGACACGACACTTCGACACGCCAAAATTGGTGTGGACACAGGGGAAGTGTCTGCGCACACACCCCTAAACTTTCAGGACACCTCGTGTCGTATCGAGGACACGAGGACACGTGCACTGGTCGTGCACTGACAGTGCACGCACGCACAGAGTCCACTTCGTACGTCTCGTATCGTATGGACACGACATTTAGACACCTCGTATTTGCACGAGTGTGTAGCCCATCATGTAAGCTATACGTAGATATGACCACGAGGCCCCACGTGGCTCGTGTCGTGTCCACGAGACACGAGAACCCATGCACGACGCGGTGCAGAACACTGAGTATCAGTCGATTTTCTTCGACTGATACAGAGTTCGTGCCGTGTCCTGAGGACACGTGGACACGAGACAGGCTACCTAAACCCTAGACCAACCCTAGGCGAACCTACCCACACGTGCACGAGACTTCTAGACACGTGTGTCGTGTCCTAGAGCTAAGTGCACGCGTGCACGACGCATTGACATTGCACAGTGTATCAGTGTTTACCCGATTCGATTTTTGATCGTTGGGACATGCCGTGTCGTGTCGTGGTGGACTACCATTGACACACACGACACGTATATATGTGGGGCCTTAGTTACCAACCTAGATATTCGAGCCTTAGCTCGGTTTCGTGTATGTATTTTGGTTTACCTAGTATCGAGTCAACAGTCCAATATTTCCAGATTTTAGGATTATTTCCAGTTTTCAAAAGTGGATTTCAAAACCAAATTTGACATGTTTTATACATTGTATATATGTATTTTAGTGTATATATATGTAGTATATATGTATGTGTGTGTGTGGGTGAATTTTGAGGTTATTTGGTTGTGTGTATAGGTAGTTAGGGATGTGTATATATATATGTATATATGTGGTGTGTGTGTGTGTTTTTAGTATTTGTTTGGGGGCTGTCCTGTTCTCAGGAAACTGAGAACAGTCTCCCCTCCCCTTCCTGTGTACTCTCACCCCCTCTCTCTCACTGTCCTTTACTCACTCTCTCTCTAAGATTCCCTCTCTCTTCACTCTCATTACTTCTCTCTTTATATATATATTGTATATAATATATATTAGGTATATTATACATATACATTATGTATGTATATATGTTATATATATATTATAGTGTGTATATATGGTTATATATATATATATATGTGGGGTATATGGGTATTTATATATAGTGGCTATATATATAGGTTTTATATTATATAGTGTATGTATATATATATCTATATAGGTAAACCTAGAACTAGTTGACCTAAGCTACTAGCCTATGGGCTATAGCTATTAGCCTATGGTCATTAGGGCTAACCCTAATTGACTAGTAAACCAAGACTTAGCTAGTTTGACCCCAATTTGACTAAGTGTTGACCAAGGTCAACCTTAGGTCAAATTTGAACTAGCTTAACCTAGTTTTGACTTAAACTAACCTAGAATGACTAGTTTGACCAGTTTGACTTTTAGTGTTGACCAGGAGTTGACTTTAACCTAGATTTGACTAACCTTGACTTGTTTGACCTTGTTTGACTCTATTTGACTTGGTTTGATTTCCTGTGACCTAATATGATTTGATTTGACTTAGATTGACTGTAGAGTTGACCAAGTTTGACTTTGACCTAGATTGGCTTAGAATTCATATAGATTGCATTGTAGATTTCATTTACCTTCATTTTGGATATGTCATAACTGTATTGCTCTATTTTAGGACATTGTGACCCTGGTACAGACATCTGATATTACACACTACTCTTTTCAGAGTAACAGACGAGTACATTCTCTGATAATTCTCTCATTTATTTGTCGATTACTGTATTTCAGTTCTAGTTAGTTCTATGTGATTCTCTGTATCAACACGTATGAATATTTCTGGATTCATGTATCGACACATACCTTACTTGCTGGCCTCTATTTTTGGAGTCATTAGTATCATTCCGGAATCATTTCTGGAATCATCACGTATTGGCCAGACTCATCTCGATTCTTTTTGTCGATTTTGGATTTACTTGCTGGGCGGGGAAATATTGAATAAGACATGTAGACATACCCCAAATCCGGAATCTCCTACTGGAATCTACCGGAAGCATAGCCATCTCTTGCCCAATCAGTGAGAGATGTGCCTGATACCTACAGCCGTTTGTATGTCGACCTCGATATTTTAAAACACACTGTTAGATCATAGTTGGACTCACCCTGGTTTCATTGATCACTGTTGGACTCATCTTGTACTAGAAATTATCTGGTATCAGATTATATGGACTGGACTCACACTGGAATTATATTAGACTTATATCGTACTGTCTGGACTCACACATGATATTCTAGTTCAGTTAGCTTTTATTACAGTCTTCATTGCCATGATTCTTCTCTTGTTTTAGTTACCTTTCTTTTCTTGTATCTTACTGTGTCTCTGTGCCATCATTACCTGCATAGAACTGCCATGCTCATCAATAAAACTGTCTATAACTGCTTTATAGTTCTTTGTCATTTACTTGGGTTTTTCTTGATGAGTTGTGCTCGTTCCCGTCCTGATTGGACCTGTTGAAAATATTACAGATGATAATCCTGTGGACACATGCCCTGCTTACCATGGACCTGGCGAGGGATTAGCTACCTTTGGTTCTGACTCTCAGGAGTGATTGAGGAGATTAGCTAGTAGACTACTTTAGCTTTCATGTTTTGGCTTGATGTATTAAAGTTAAGATTTTGAGTCTGTATAAGGTTGGTTTGAGATATTGGTGTATTATTTTAGTAGTTAGTTGTTGTTGTCTTTAATTCCTTAGGTATAACTTCTGTGTTATCTTTTCGTGCTTAGACTGTGTTTGAGTAGATCATACCCTTTACTTGCCCTCCATTCGGAGCTGATATCTGGACAAGTACTTTTTATATTCACTGCATGAGATTAGTTAGCAACCTAGAACAGCTTACTACCGCCGACACTTCGGCGTAGGCTGGACGTAACCACTTCTCGTGCCCCTATACTGGGTGCGGGTCGTGACACGTTTTTAGTGGTGGCCCATGCAGGTCTGTCGACTAAATTGTTTGGTTACGTTATTGTACCAAGCATGCCTGCAATTAGGAACTTAAGGTAATTAGACAACTTTAGGAATGACGCTTAGAACACCTAGAGGAATACTAGGATTGCAACATAGGAAATACATCCCATGCTTGCTATTATAATTTGATTTTCTTGTCTATGATTGTTTTGCTTTAAAGAGTCCTTATAAGTCTTTTTATTGTAATTAGATGGTGCTTACTCGTTCATCCCGATATGTCTCACCTGAGAATGACACACTCCCCATCCAGTCAGCTGATCAATTGACTGATACACCTCCACCTACCACATTCCTCCACTCTACAGATCCACAAACCCAGATACCACAACCACCTTCCACATCACAGGCCCAGCAGGACCCAATACTTCCACCACCCCTATCACTGTACCTACCCAGGCTTCCGTCACACTCGACGGGAACCAACTGCTCATTCTGATCCAGGGGTTCCTAGCGACCCATCAGGAGCAGACCACCCTACTCCGCCAGAGCATGGAGCATTCTGAGGGACGTACCGTGGTCCCACCACCTGTAGAGCCGCGGCAGAGAGCAGGGACGATCAAGGACTTCATGGGTCTGAATCCCAAGGAGTTCTTAGGGACTGAGGGCATAGTAGTAGCAGATGACTGGTTAGACTCGGTAGAGAGGAAGCTCATTAGAGTTAGGATGCCGGATGACCTCCAGGTCGAGGCAGCGGGATTTTTGCTGATAGACTTGGCAGGAGTTTGGTTCCGGAATGAGCCGTTATTCGCGAGAGGGACAGCCACTTGGGATCAGTTCAAGACCCAGTTCAAGAAGAAATTCTTCTCAACCACTGCTAGAGTAGCCATGGGGCTACGATTCCAGAACATCCAGCAGGGGAACCGTTCTGTTGACGAGTATGCGACAGAGTTTAGTCGCCTGAGCCGTTTCGCTCCTAGTCTAGTTGCTGACCCTGAGGAGATGACGCGTAGGTTTTGCCGTGGTCTAGTTCCAGATATTGGCATTCTTATAGTGGCGAACGGTATGACTGACTACTACCAGAGTTTAGAGTTAGCCCGGAGTATCGAGGACCGTCTTCTGTCTTACAAGAGACCGGCTTCTGTACACATTGAGGGACCCTCCAAGCGTCAGGCTTTCCAGCAGAAAGTGCCGACGCTACACCAGCAGACATATCATCCTCCCATACCACATCATTCGACCCCGCCAGTTAGAGCCCCGGGACCCCGGCAGCATCAGTATCGAGGTCAGGACCCGAAGACGATCAGTTGTTCATACTGCAGGAAGCAGGGGCACATCAGGGAGCAGTGTAGGAAGAGGCTGAAGGTTTGCTATACCTGTGGGTCTGATACTCACCAGAAGATGGATTGTCCTATTGCACCTCCTTATATGGGGGCTAGGCCACCTGTAGCTCAGCACCAGAGGGGTGGAGCTTTTGCGATGACGGTCGAGGAGACCAATGCTGCAGGTGACGGGTTAGCAGGTTTGTCTTTTTTGTCCTTCCTTTCCCATCTTGTTGTATGATTCCATTAGTACCTGTGAGGATATGCTTGTGATATACTAGATAGTGTAGTTACCCTGTTCAAGACTGTGGAATCACGACCAGTAGGACTATGATTGCATGTTATCTTTTGACTCTGATTGACTGGGGGTTTGACCTAGAAGGAGTACGACTATCTTAATTTCGAGGACGAAATTTCTCTAAGGAGGGTAGACTTGTAAGACCCAGTTTTCTGAAATTGGGGTATTTTTGAAAAATTATTATTTTTATTATTTATTAATGGTGTTTTAGTCATGATATGATTTTTGGTGATTTTAGTTAATTTAAAATTATTTTCTAAGTCATGGCTTATGACTTTGTGATTTTACTAGTGTAACCCTAGTGTAAACCCTAGAGATTTCATAACCTAGAAACTAACCATGATCATGTGAGCCTAGCCATAGGTTTAGAACATCAAATTAGGGCTTTTTAGCCTAAAGGGTATTTTGGTAATTTATTAGAATTTATTTGGATTTATGTAGTTTATTATTATTTAATTAGTGGATTAGTGTCATGTTAGCTTCTAACCTAGTTTAGCACTAATCTAGAGGTTAGCCACTAACCTAGAAGACTAATGTTAGATATTATCTTTATGATAAATATCTAGATATTCTTTTTTTTTTAGATATTTAGAACCTAAATATCTAACCCCTTAGTCAAAGACTTAGGGGCTAAGCTTTGCAAGGTGGAAAGGGGCCCTATAGCCTACCCCTACCCCCCCATGGCAGCCCAACACTACCCCCCCTTCCTATATAACCCCCCACATTCATTCATGATCATTTTACATGAAATTAAAACCTAGAAAATCCCATTTCTTCAAACCTTGATAACTTGATCAATTTTGATCTAAATCACCTCTAGTTTCTTGCATTGGACTCCCCTACACTAGAGGGTACTAGTTAGGGCCTGCTATCGAGGATTTCATGAGCTTTGGGCATCCCCAAGTTAAAGAGGACACCCCTCCCAAAACCTTATTTTCCTTGAGTTTTGCACTCATAGGTAAATGCCCATAAACTTTGTTAAATTTGTGTTTTCTCTTCATATTTGCATGCATCTAGGTACTAGGGTACTGTGTGTCAAGTTTGGTAGGATTTAGAGTTGGTTTGGTGTCCGTATCGGACACGTATCTAGGTTTTAATGAAGTGTTTGATGATTTGCCTCAGTGAATGAAATGTTAATGATTTCGAAAACTATTTGAACAATTTTCTAGCCCTATAGGTGTAGATCACAGAACCCCATCACTGAGCACAAAATCGTATCGTGTCCGTGTCCAAATTGGACACGAACACACTGTTAAACACTACACTGCACACTGTTTAAACCCCACTGTTCGACACTTCCTATCGTGTCCACATGAGTCGTGGACACAATACAGTAACCTAGACACGAACCTAACTTCCCCACCAGCCCACTGACACGAGCACAAGGCTCTACGTGTCCCGTATAGAGCACATGACCCTTCGACACGCGTGCACGAGACTGTGCACGCTGTCCTGCTACCACACTGTTCGTGCACGCTGGACACGACACTTCGACACGCCAAAATTGGTGTGGACACAGGAGAAGTGTCTGCGCACACACCCCTAAACTTTCAGGACACCTCGTGTCGTATCGAGGACACGAGGACACGTGCACTGGTCGTGCACTGACAGTGCACGCACGCACAGAGTCCACTTCGCACGTCTCGTATCGCACGGACACGACATTTAGACACCTCGTATTTGCACGAGTGTGTTGCCCATCATGTGGGCTACACGTGGATATGACCACGAGGCCCCACGTGGCTCGTGTCGTGTCCACAAGACACGAGAACCCATGCACGACGCGGTGCAGAACACTGAGTATCAGTTGATTTTCTTCGACTGATACAGAGTTCGTGCCGTGTCCTGAGGACACGTGGACACGAGACAGGCTACCTAAACCCTAGAGCAACCCTAGGCGAACCTACCCACACGTGCACGAGACTTCTAGACACGTGTGTCGTGTCCTAGAGCTAAGTGCACGCGTGCACGACGCTGTGACATTGCACAGTGTATCATTGTTTACCCGATTCGATTTTTGATCGTTGGGACACGCCGTGTCGTGTCGTGGTGGACTACCATTGACACACACGACACGTATATATGTGGGGCCTTAGTTACCAACCTAGATATTCGAGCCTTAGCTCGGTTTCGTGTATGTATTTTGGTTTACCTAGTATCGAGTCAACAGTCCAATATTTCCAGATTTTAGGATTATTTCCAGTTTTCAAAAGTGGATTTCAAAACCAAATTTGACATGTTTTATACATTGTATATATGTAATTTAGTGTATATATATGTAGTATATATGTATGTGTGTGTGTGGGTGAATTTTGAGGTTATTTGGTTATGTGTATAGGTAGTTAGGGATGTGTATATATATATGTATATATGTGGGGTGTGTGTGTGTTTTTAGTATTGGTTTGGGGGCTGTCCTGTTCTCAGGAAACTGAGAACAGTCTCCCCTCCCCTTCCTGTGTACTCTCACCCCCTCTCTCTCACTGTCCTTTACTCACTCTCTCTCTAAGATTCCCTCTCTCTACACTCTCATTACTTCTCTCTTTATATATATATTGTATATAATATATATTAGGTATATTATACATATACATTATGTATGTATATATGTTATATATATATTATAGTGTGTATATATGGTTATATATATATATATATATGTGGGGTATATGGGTATTTATATATAGTGGCTATATATATAGGTTTTACATTATATAGTGTATGTATATATATATCTATATAGGTAAACCTAGAACTAGTTGACCTAAGCTACTAGCCTATGGGCTATAGCTATTAGCCTATGGCCATTAGGGCTAACCCTAATTGACTAGTAAACGAAGACTTAGCTAGTTTGACCCCAATTTGACTAAGTGTTGACCAAGGTCAACCTTAGGTCAAATTTGAACTAGCTTAACCTAGTTTTGACTTAAACTAACCTAGAATGACTAGTTTGACCAGTTTGACTTTTAGTGTTGACCAGGAGTTGACTTTAACCTAGATTTGACTAACCTTGACTTGTTTGACCTTGTTTGACTCTATTTGACTTAGTTTGATTCCCTGTGACCTAATATGATTTGATTTGACTTAGATTGACTATAGAGTTGACCAAGTTTGACTTTGACCTAGATTGGCTTAGAATTCATATAGATTGCATTGTAGATTTCATTTACCTTCATTTTGGACATGTCATAACTGTATTGCTCTATTTTAGGACATTATGACCCTGGTACAGACATCTGATATTACACTACTCTTTTCAGAGTAACAGGCGAGTACATTCTCTGATAATTCTTTCATTTATTTGTCGATTACTGTATTTCAGTTCTAGTTAGTTCTATGTGATTCTCTGTATCAACACGTATGGATATTTCTGGATTCATGTATCGACACATACCTTACTTGCTGGCCTCTATTACTGGAGTCATTAGTATCATTCTGGAATCATTTCTGGAATCATCACGTATTGGCCAGACTCATCTCGATTCTTTTTGTCGATTTTGGATTCACTTGCTGGGCGGGGAAATATTGAGTAAGACATGTAGACATACCCCAAATCCGGAATCTCCTACTGGAATCTACCGGAAGCATAGCCATCTATTGCCCGATCAGTGAGAGATGTGCCTGATACCTACAGCCGTTTGCATGTCGACCTCGATATTTTAAAACACACTGTTAGATCATAGTTGGACTCACCCTGGTTTCATTGATCACTGTTGGACTCATCTTGTACTAGAAATTATCTGGTATCAGATTATATGGACTGGACTCACACTGGGATTACATTAGACTTATATCGTACTGTCTGGACTCACACATGATATTATAGTTCAGTTAGCTTTTATTACAGTCTTCATTGCCATGATTCTTCTCTTGTTTTAGTTACCTTTCTTTTCTTGTATCTTACTGTGTCTCTGTGCCATCATTACCTGCATAGAACTGCCATGCTCATCAATAAAACTGTCTATAACTGCTTTATAGTTCTTTGTCATTTACTTGGGTTTTTCTTGATGAGTTGTGCTCGTTCCCGTCCTGATTGGACCTGTTGAAAATATTACAGATGATAATCCTGTGGACACATGCCCTGCTTACCATGGACCTGGCGAGGGATTAGCTACCTTTGGTTCTGACTCTCAGGAGTGATTGAGGAGATTAGCTAGTAGACTACTTTAGCTTTCATGTTTTGGCTTGATGTATTAAAGTTAAGATTTTGAGTCTGTATAAGGTTGGTTTGAGATATTGGTGTATTATTTTAGTAGTTAGTTGTTGTTGTCTTTAATTCCTTAGGTATAACTTCTGTGTTATCTTTTCGTGCTTAGACTATGTTTGAGTAGATCATACCCTTTACTTGCCCTCTATTCGGAGCTGATATCTGGACAAGTACTTTTTATATTCACTGCATGAGATTAGTTAGCAACCTAGAACAGCTTACTACCGCTGACACTGCGGCGTAGGCTGGACGTAACCACTTCTCGTGCCCCTATACTGGGTGCGGGTCGTGACACAATGAGCTCGACTCAAGCCCCACTTGTCCAGACTGATATAAGTGAGGGGAGCTCACATTTGCCTAGTTCTCCAAAAGCACCCACTTCAACTCCCAGAATAGAGGCTACTCCTGCTCCTTCCTTTACAGTTACAGCGACTCCCGATTTTGAAATAGGGATAGCAAAAGTCATGGGGATGTATTCAGATATTATTTATTCATATCTGGATACATTCTCAAGGCGACTTATGAAGGATGAAACTATGCCTTTTTCGAGTCTTCGAGCGGCGATTAATTTCTCGCTTTTAGCTTTGAGACAGGCTGGTTATGAGACTCATTGTGTCTTCTTTGAGCATCTCCTGGATGATTTAGAAGCAACCATCCATAAGTACTGGGAGATCAAAAAGGAGGATATTAAGTCTTTGACTGCAGCTGAGATTGCCCAATTGGAAAATGAAGCTCAAGCTCAGCACACTGCTTTGAAAGAATTCCTCGCTCTGTCTTCTGAAGAGTTAATAGCAAAAGATAAAGAAATAATAACCACTCGTCAGAATATGGAGCGTTTGGAGAAAGATAAAGCATCAAAAGCTGAAGAGCTTCAGAAGTTGAAGGAGGAGCTGGCTCGTCTCCAGGAACGAATTGCCTACATGGAAAAGGAGCAATCGGAGATTGCCACTGCTCGTATATCTGAAGCTGAACGCTGCCAACTTCTACAGCAAGAGCGGGAACTGATGCAAGCTAACCAGATTGAAGAGACAAACCGTCGTAGCTTTATTATTGCGGATTACGACCAACGAATGGTTGGAGTTGAAGCAGCAGAGCGAATCCACAAAGCTCATGAAGAAAAGATGAATAATGTAATTGTTCGTATTCAGGAGATAATTACTCCTCCTAAATAGATCTTTTACATTTGTGTTGAATTTTTTTGATACCCACTTGTAATTTTGACTTTGATTGAATAAATGAATATCTTTGACTTGATTTCAATTCTGTGGATGATATTTTTGTAGAAAACTTGTTCAGAGGTAAATAATACATGACATATTTCAATAGAATAGAATATACAAATAAACTTTGTAATTCTATCAGACGATATTAAACCAAAGATAATTTTAGTTTAATATTGATTAGAGAAAACAGAATTCAGATATAAAGATATCTTTGGACTCTATTTTCCATGATCTTTGAACTCAGAAATCAAAAGACTAGATATCATTTTCATAGAATAGAAAATATGATACTGAGATAGAAAATTTAGAGGTAATATGGACATGATTTTCTATACGAGATCTTTATTAAATCCACTGGGGATCTAATAAGACAGAATATCAAATTCTCTGGGAAGATGATACGTGGTAGAATATCAATTTCCTCTGGGGATAATGATATCGAGATAATTTTTGTAGAGAAGAATTTAACTCTGATTTTATATTTGCTGGGGAATAATGAAAATATTATATATTGATGAAATTTATACATAATATTTCTTTAAGAATTTGCCATTGATAGGCATCATCGTGACTTTACCATCCATAGAGGCAAGCTGATATGCTCCATTAGAGAAGACTTTGTTTACTACGAATGGGCCTTCCCATTTCGCGTCGAATTTCCCCTTGCTCATATGTGTCATAGTCATAGGACGTCTGACAGTAAGGACCAGTTCTCCCTTCTGATATGCTCTGACTTTTACTTTCCGGTTAAAAGCTTTTGAAACTCGGGCCTGATACAGCTCGATATTTTGTTGAGCATACAATCGCTTTTCATCTAAAGCTTCCAGCTCTTGAAGTCGAAGACGATCATTATTTTCTGTTGTAAGTTCATTGGAGATTGCGATTCTTAAAGAAGGAATATGGATCTCAAGGGGAAGAACAGCTTCACACCCATATACCAAAAAGAAAGGCGTACATCCAGTCGCATTGCGAACTGTGGTGCGGTAAGCCCATAAACATTCACCAAGCTTCTCGCTCCAATTGCGTTTGTTGGAAGAAACAAACTTTTTTAAGATTTTGATGATCGTTTTATTAAAAGCTTCTGCCAATCCATTAGCTGCTGGATTATATGCTGTTGAAGCTAAATTGTTGATTCGATGGTCGTCGCAGAATCGAGTAAATTTCTGACTGACGAATTACGGTCCGTTATCATGAATAATACGTCGAGGAACACCAAATCGATAAATGACATAATGTTTGACAAAGTTGATGACATTAGAAGTTTTGACTTCAGATAACGGGATTGCTTCAGCCCATTTGGAAAAGTAATCGGTTATTGCTAAAATAAACCGATGTCTTTTTGATGATGGTGGGTTGATAGGACCAATGACATCCATGCCCCAAGCCTCAAAGGGCCATGATGTCGCTGTTGGGTGTAAAAACTCTGATGGTTGATGGATAAAGTCTGCATGAATTTGACATGCTTTACATTTTCGAGCATATTGAATGGCATCAGCCACCATCGTGGGCCAATAATAACCCATGCGTCGGATACGATCTTGAAGTTTAGGACCTGGTTGATGGGCTCCGTAAACACCATCATGTGCCTCACGGATAATCTGTTGTGCTTCTTCACCAGCGATGCATAGGAGGATAAGACCGTCGTAGGCCCGACGATATAGTGTCTTCGTTGTATGATTATAATAGAATCTGTGAGATCGACGCCGGATAGATGCTGTTTCGCTCGGATTGTCGGGAAGTATATCATTCAACACAAAGTCTAAAAACGAAAGTCTCCAGTCTTCAGTTATGGCTTCTGTTTTGTTAGAAAAGACATGTTCCATAGTAAAATTGGAAGAAGACGATGATGTTCTGTCAAACTTTAATCTAGTACTAAGATTAGATGAAAATTCATCAAGGTTGAGAGAATTTTCATCTGGATTATAGGGAAAAACCAAAGCCAAATTATTCTCAACATAGAATAGTTCTCGGTTATGAACCACTATCACTTGCTGACGTCTGAGTGGTATGGCTAACACAGCGGCAAGATTAGCCAAAGCATCAACTTCTGTATTATAGGCTCGTCGAACATGTTCAATAAAAAAACCTTCAAAGAAGGAGGCCATAGAGAGTGCTGATCGATGATAAGGTATCAAATCTTGATGACGGACTTCATACGTTCTTCTGATCTGATTGATGATAAGCTTGGAATCTCCATAAACTTCTAAATATTGGATATCCAGATGTTTAGCAAGTTGAAGACCGATGAGCAATGCATTGTATTCGGCTACATTGTTTGAACATGATTGATCCAAAGAATAAGCCCTCTGAATAGTCAGCCCTTCTGGGGATACGAGAACAATCCCAACTCCGGCGACAATATCGCCATTAGGACCTATTCTAGATGCTCCATCAAAGAATAGACGCCAGGTAAGAGTTTATTCAGAAACCAGATTTGAATTCAGAACTTCATCTGGAATCTCATCATATAATTTAGAATCTTCTGGCACCGCATGAGCTGCCAGAAAATCAGCAAGAGCCTGTCCTTTTACTGACTTTTGAGGAATATAATGCATGTCGTATTGAGCTAACAAGATTCCCCAATTAGCCAGTCTGGAGTTGAGAATACCGGGTTTCTTCATCATAATCCTGATGGGATTTACTCTAGAAATGACGTGAATCGTTTGACCGATAATATAATATTGCATCTTCTGAACGGCAAACATTAATGCTAAGCATTCTTTCTCGATTGGGGAATAACATGGTTCAGCACCTGTCATTGTGCGACTGAGATAATAAATAGCCTGTTTATGGCCATCTTTATTTTTCTGGGCGAGTAATGCACCGAGAGAATGATCCATGGCTCGAACATATAGAAGGAATGGTATTCCCGAGACGAGAGGTACCAAAACCGGAGGGTTCATAAGATACTGTTTGATATCGTCAAATGCTTTTTGACATTCTTCGTTCCAGACGAAAGATACACCTTTCTTCAGAAGTTTGTTGAATGGTCTGCAGCGTCCTGATAAGTTGGAAATGAATCTCCTGATATAAGCAATTCTTCCTTGAAATCCTCGTAGCTCTTTTAAGGTGCGTGGAGGACGCTTCTCTTGGATGGCTTTGATCTTCTCGAGATCCACGTGTATACCTTTAGCGGTAATAACGAAGCCGAAAAATTTACCACTAGAGATGCCCAGGAAGGACTTAATAGGGTTCATTTTAAGTTGATGCTGACGCATTAAATCGAAGATAGTCTTCAAATCTTGGATATGATCCTCTTTCGTCGACTTTTGACTGCAATATCATCAATATAGCATTCGACTGTTTTCCGGAGATGTTCATGGAATATAGTGCTCATTGCTCGCTGATATGTAGCTCCTGTATTTTTGAGACCAAACGGCATCACTGTATAACAGTATATACCAATTGGCGTTCTGAAGGAAGTATGTCTCTCGTCATCTGAAAACATTTTGATTTGATTATACCCCGAATACCCATCCATGAATGACATTCGTTCGAAACCACACGTGTTATCGATCATGACGTCGGTGATTGGAAGAGGGAACTCATCTTTAGGACAAGCCGCATTGAGATCACGAAAATCTATATAGACTCGGATCTTGCCAGTCTTTTTGAGGACAAGAACGATGTTAGCCACCCATTTAGGATGTTGTTCCTCTCGAATAAATTCGAAAGTCATAAGTTTGTTGACTTCAGCTTCAATTGCATCCATAATGTCTGGACGAAATCGTCGTTGTTGTTGTTTGACCGGTTTAGCATTTGGCATGATATTAAGTTTGTGCGTTGCGATCTTTGGATCTAGTCCTGGTATATCCTCGTAGCTCCAGGCGAAGACATCGATATAATCATGAATAAGCTTGATCATGTCTTGCTTATCTGTTTCTGAAAGACTTTCGCTGATGAATATTGGTTTGGGAGACCCCTCTTCACCAACATCAATTTGGATCAATTTATCTTCAGTAGGAGGTTCCCTTTGCTCAAACCTGAATTCCCATTGGTTATCTAATCTTTGAGCCCATTGTTCTGATTCGGGTGATATTTCAAAATCATCCTCATCTTTATTATTTTCTTGTGAGCCATCGACATAGACCATATTGATGGATAGAACAGAACGATGAAAATCGCCAATACTTGTGTCAGAATCCCAAGAGAGGGAATCAGAAGACTCAGATCGTTCGTCTCCATCGAATTCTGAATCCTCATGGACTGCGTTGATAAAAGAGATAGGAGCAATATAACCTAAACCACATTTTGTCCTTTCGTATGTTAATGGAGGAATTCGAACAGTCATTCTTCTTCCTTTTCCATTATTAAGGCTAGTTCTGAAGTCATACCCCATATTCTTGATGATATTCTTGGACTGCTGACTGTAGCGACGTAATTGTAACCTTCCGGTATCGTCGTTTTTGTCATCTTCTTCCTGGTTAGGAGGGTTCAGGGGTCCTTTATGGAAGAATATTGGATTTTCTCCCAACTTTCTAATAGGGACCATGAAGTATGATTTTTGTACAGACTCTAATGACACTTCTGTTTGAAGAGTTTGAACAACTCCTATAGTTAGTGGCTTTAAGCTATCTAGCAATTGTAAATAACTTTGTACATGATTACAGACATAAATATACTATAAAGGAGATGCTTCATTAATATTAGATGCTATATTTATAGAAGAAGGCTGAGCCTTATCAGACTTAGTCAAATTAATGACTAAAGGGGGAGAAGAAGAGTGATCAGAAGTTTTGTTTCGATTAAGATCGATAACAAAAGGCTCAGAAGAGGTGAGCTCCCTTGAAGAAGATCGTGGATAAATAGTACGTCCACTGACCGGAATGACTAGAGTATCTGGTCTAGCCTGAGAAGATGGAGGGGGAGTGGTACGTCCACTGACAGAAATTATCAGCAAACTTTGTGGAGCTTGGGAAGACAATGCAGTAGTACGTCCACTGACAGGAATTATCAGTGAACCTTCTTCAGATGGTTTAAGAGACTGCGGATGAGTGATACGCCCTTTTACAGGAATAACAAAGGTGTCGACTTTTGATGTCTTATCGTCGTTATCCATAGCTTGCAAGACTTTTGAGTATTCATCTTTGTACATGCGAGCGTCATTGAAGTAAGCTTCGACTCCTCTGAATGGATAGAGATCTGCAACTTCCTTTTGAACTTCTCCATTATCATCAACATATTTGAAGCATTGATGAAGAGTCGAGGGAACAATATTATGTTCATGCAAGAATGATCTCCCCAATAGAGCATTATATGAGCAACCATGAATGTCGATGATGTAGAAAGTAACTTTAGTGCGAAGATTGCCTATTTGAAATTTGAGGCGAATCTTGCCCAAAGGCTCACTTTTTCCTTGATTGAATCCCAGGATGGTAGTGATAGTACTGGAAAGACTATGCACGGGTATTTTAAGTGCATCTAGCATAGTTTTTGGCATAATACTGAGAGCGGATCCTGGATCAATCAGTAGACGATCAACCTTCATAGAATCGATATATCCTGTATAATATAAAGGACGGTCATGTCGATTATCCTCTAGCAGCATATCGTCTTACATAAAGGTAATGTTTGGAATTAATTCTAATACATTATGGCAATGAAGACGAGAGACTGGTTCTGTTTTCGGTTTCTTGAGAAAAGTCAAGCAGGTTTCTGCTTGCAACAACGCTTCACTCAGAGTTTCTCGAGTCTCTTTAGAGAGGCGTAAGAGCTCAAAGATTGACAATTTAGCTGGTGTATTGGCTAGTTGAGCCAATATATCAAAATTATAAGGCCTTTTAAGTCTTGTAGGAGAAGACTTCTTCAATGGTTTGTCGAAGCGGACTTGTTGTTTGCCTTTGTCAACTGCTGTTGGTTTAGAAGGAACTATCTCAACAGGAGCATTTGAAGGTCCTTCATTAGAAATAGGTGCTGGAGCTACAACCGGAGGGACATCAGAAATTTCTTCAGGAACTTCAGTATAATCTTTCAAGTATGTTTTTCCTGACCGGGTTCCGGAGAGAGCTTCAACATCAGGTTCAGGTTTAGGGTCTATTGAAACCATATTGCAATCCTTCATCTCGTTCTTGGCTCTTTTGTGCTTGATAAGAGCTTCAGTCCAGAAATCGAGACCAACACGAGATTGATTATGTCTCAAAGTGAGGGCTAGCGGTGCTCGGAGCCCTTTGCCTGAGTTTAAACCAGGAGCAATGGTTAGATCATAACCCATCTTCGTCATTAATTCACGAGATTGTGAACTATATAGATGAAATGCAGGTTTGTATCTGTCTTCGAATTGAGGTATAGTTTCTACTTCCGTAGGGGGTAAATTTCCTGCCAAGATGAAAGTAGAGGTTAGAGAAAGATTGGGCGTGATACTAGAAGTCACATTGCGTGACTTAGTCTTTCCAGGCTTCTTTTTAGACAAAGGAGTCTTCTGAGGAGAAGAGGAAGACGTCTCGAACTCTGTCATTAAATCCGGGTGAATCCACATGATCTCTCCTTTTTTAGTTGTGACAGGAACAAGTCCTTCATTCTGTGCTGGTGGGATGTTCACAACTTCAAGATTTGCTTTGGGAATAGGAATAATCCCACTTTCTACCATTAACGAAGGGAAGTCACCGAACTGCATTGAAATCACATTTGCTGTGACTGTCTTATCTTTAGGTGTCAGTGTCACAGCTCCTGATTTAATCATTTCCTAGATCTTTCCTTTTAATACATAGCAAGACCGGATTGTATGACCCAGCATTCTATGATATGGACAGTATTTTGGATGATCCGTCTTGTTGGCTTCATCAGGCTTTTTGATTTCTGGTAATTGTATCTTGTTACCTTTGAGCAAGCATTCAAAGATACCTTGAACATCATCATCGTCAAAAGAATACTCTTCCTTCGGCCGAGGAGGTCTCTGTTGTTGATTTGTTGAGGCTGGGGTAGCTTGAGCAGACATTACTTCTTGATTTTTGCTTTGGAGATTGACTTCGAGAGTCTCTTTTCCTTTACGATTGTTGGGTCGAGCATTATTACCGGTACTCTGATTTGATTCCTTAGGAGTCATTTGTACCCCCAGGCCTTTGAAGGTCTCAGCACTGACTTCGGCGGCTTTGGCACTGATGATGAAAGAAGGCCAATCTTGGAATTGAGTGGATCCTGTCCACATGCTGATGATTGGTAAGAGATTCGACTTACAAGTGTCGATAGTGACGGCATCGGAAGTTCGAGAGGCATTTTGAGGGCTTCTCTTCTGAATCTTTCAATGAAGCTCTCCGTGCTTTCATTATTTTGCTGTTTAATTCTTATGAGGGCTGACATGGTCATGTCGTTGACGCCATCATAGAATCGTTCTAGGAACATCTGTTTGAACCCAGCAAATGAAGTAATACACCCATCAGGGAGACTTCAATACCATTCATAAGCGGTTCCTTTAAGACAACCGACGAATACCCGAGTGAGAAGGGCATCGCTTGGTTGCAACTGATCAGTCAATACTTCGAAATGATTAATGAACTGACTTGGGGAGGTAGTCCCATCAAAGAAAGAGATGGTCGGAGGTTTGTTGTATTTTGGTGGATACGATACCTCCTTCCATTGTATGGGATAAGGCTGCTTGATACCCAATCTTTGTAAGCCATCTTTTTGCTTGAATGCTTCGAACTGAGACCGAAGATCTTTTAACTCTTCAGTGACAGCTCCGAAAGATTGCGGTGTTGTTGCTTGTTAAACATAATTAGGAGGAGGGACTGCAGCATATGTACCACCCCCAGCTCCAGACTGACTTGGAGTGGGTTGTACATGAACATTAGACTGTACCCCCGGCATAGTAGAAGGTTCTAGGTTTGGGGCAACAGGAGTATTTAATACTACTGGCGGTGCTGTTTGTTGAACCTGTTGTGTTTGTTGCTGAGTTTGCATAAGAGTATGCATAGCAGTCAATGTATCTGCCATGGCTCGCAACTGTTGTTCCAAAGAAGAAATCCTCTGTTCATGAGCTTCAGTGCTAGTCGAAGGATCTTGATTACCATCTACCATATAAGCGGTAATCATTCGAGGAATAGACGATGAAACAGTCTATTCTGAATCATTGCTGTGAGAATCAGTCTCTTTCCCGGGGCTATTTACGGAAGTCAATACCGGGAAGTTGGACTCTCCAAGGAAGTCCTCTGTGATCTCCGGATTATCATTTGAATGAGAAGAAGAAGAGACCCTGGTCGAGGCTCCGGTCCTGGATCGGGTGCCGAGGTAAACACCATCTTCAGAATCTGACATAACATCAGATCGTATTCTACCCCCAATATTTCTGGAGGTCATGTTGACAGAAGCATAAAGAGGTTTGTCTTCGTCTGATATTGATTCATATTGAATCCGTTCGAAGACAGATCGTCTTTTTAGTGAACAACAACATTGAATGACGACTCGAGGTCGGAAGTTACAACCATGCTCTTTATGACAAATATGAGCAATGTCATAGCCAGATGGAGTGTCGATTCTCCGTTTGTTTTACAAATGTTCCCGGAGATCTGTAGGAACAGATTGGGAAGTACTTGAAGATAGTTTTTGTGTAGAAACTTGTCTCTTATTCTTCTGTCTTCTCGGTTCTTGAGTGTATAAAGACTGATTAATCTGAGCGATATAGTTCTTGGCATATTCTGCATCAGAGTCTAGTATACTTGTCTCAGTTTGATAAGGCTTCTTTATATCGGAAGTAGAACCGAGATGTTTTCGATTAAGCTTGTTACGAAGATCTGTAGGAGATATGACTTTAGTATCATTCTTGGATACCTGTAATTTGCCTTTCTCAGATCGGAAAATTTGGAGAGAGGGAAGATGGACATTATTCCGACTAGGAGTCGGTAATAATCCATCTTTAGAGGAAGTAGCCAAAAGGCATTTTCCTTTGTTTGATCTAGTAAAAGTACTAGTCAAATTAACTCCAGAGGTAAAGACCTTAGGAGTAGAGGAGTTGACAAAAGAGTCTTTCTTCTTAGTTGGTATAAGATGTACAAGTTGTGGGGGAATCATTTGTATGTTCTGTGGAAAAGAACCCCCAGCCTGATTTTGAGAAACAGTCAAAGGACCGTAATGGTTGGCATACGCTGACTTCAGTTTGGATTTCTGGTCATACGCTGTCTTTTTACTAGCATACGCTGGCTTTGGCTTAGCGTACGCTGTCTGCTGTTGGTTTTTGTTGTACGCTGTCTTTGCCGTACGCTGTCCTTTGACTGCCATACGCACAGAGTCATTAATGGCTAAAGAGCCGACTGCTGTCGTAAGGATAGAAGGAGAAGAGACTTTGACATGTCCAGAAATGGTTTTCCTTGGACACGCTAACTTGGTTAAAGAACCCACTTTGTCAGCGTGGCTAGGAGAAGCCACTGTTGCCATGTTCAGAGAAGCCGAGGCGTGCTTCGTTGAAGTTGGAGACGTGTTCTTGTCAGCGTGAGTGACAGAAGCGTCTCGGGCCGTCGAAGAAGACTTAGGGACATAGACAGAGCGTCCCTTCTTCTTGGCAGCAAGATGAGCGGAGGAAGCGGTTCAGTCCTCCTTCGCTTTGAGCATTTCTTCGTAAGGAGATTGGTCGAATTGTACGACCACCACTTTCTTCGTTGAGCCGATCGACGAAGTATCGCATTGAGTTGTTGCTATCTCATTGGAGGAGACAGCTTTCCCCAGCAGAGTCGCCAATTTGTTTTCCATAAATAAATTCACTTTATTTATTATGTTTTTGGGAAAATTACAATTGTAGGAATCTAATCTAGAAGACGATTACTTTATCCCTTGGACGATGCGATGAAGAAAACTCGAACTTCGAAGAACTTGGATAGCAACTGGGCAATCTCTCTGTTCTCTCTGAATTGACTGTAGTATCTGATGAAGATGAAGAAACTCTCTTTTATAGAGTTCCGGATAACTGTTCTGAAGCATACGCTCAGTCAGTTACTTGACGTGTGCATAACTGCAGGGACGCGTGGCAAATTCTGATGGAGACACGTTGGAGTGTGGTTTAAAGTAGTGGAATATATCTAGGAGAGATTGATGGCATGGATGCCACGTTGCATAACTTTTGAGTAAGTGGGTAACTGAGTACAGGACACGTGAGAACGTGTGTTGACTGTACGTTTGAAGTCATCTTGAACACATTTGCTGTGATATGCTGTCTTGGTTGAAGAGGAGTCATACAAAGCTAATACGCTCACTTTATTAACAGGGAGTCGTATGGAGTCCACACGCTCACTTGGTTGACAAGGAGTCGTATGAAGTCCATACGCTCACTTGGTTGACAAGGAATCGTATGGAGTCTATACGCTCATTTGGTTGACAAGGAATCATATGGAGTCCATACGCTCACTTGGTTGACAAGGAGTCGTATAGAGTCCATACGCTCACTTGGTTGACAAGGAGTCATATGGAGTCTATACGCTCACTTGGTTGACAAGGAGTCGTATGGAGTCCATACGCTCACTTGGTTGACAAGGAGTCGTATGGAGTCCATACGCTCACTTGGTTGGCAAAGAGTTGTAAGCATTGGGGGAGTAGACACGTGGCTGCCCTCAATCTTCTCAAATACGCCATATCTTCTAATAACTGACAAATATCTCTCAAGCGTCGTGTTGCAGATACGATGGCTGACAGACTGTCAAAAATGACTGTAATGATGGCTGTGCATTTATGATGGCTGATGAGCTGTCCTCGTAAGAGACAAAATCAATTCTCGAAAACCCATACGACGACTAATCCTCAGAGGGCAGCTGTCTTTGCACGAAAGACGAAGTGTCAGATTCATCCTCCATTAAATATATGCTGTGCTGTCTTTCAAGAAATAATAAAATATTCACTGAGCGTACAGCTTTGGCTGAGCGTATGGCTTTGGCTGAGTGTATGTCTTTGGTTGAGTCTTATGTCAGCGTGTCATAATTTTTTACACCCTACACCTCCGACCCGAGATTATCTCCGAAGAACAAAACGGCTTCGTCCAAGGGCGGATTACCGACAACATCCTTCTTGCCCAGGAGATGATAACATGCATGAAGTTTCCATCGAGGGGGCAGCATAGCCATCAAGCTCGATATGGAGAAGGCCTACGATCGCTTGGACTGGCAATTCATGATCTGGGTCCTCAGGTTCTTCAGATTCTTCGAAACCTGGATTGACATCATTTTCAGATCCATTAGCAACTCATGGTTCTCCACTGTCATCAACGGGCAAGCAAACGGATTCTTTAAATCTAGCTGTGGGGTCCGACAAGCAGATCCTCTATCCTCCACCATCTTCATCATTGTCGTAGAGGCCCTCAGCAGAAACCTTAAAAGCATCGTCGACATCCCAAGATTTCGCCACTTTTACACCACTGCTGGCTGCCCTATTATCACTCATCTAGCTTACGCCGATGACGTCCTAATTTTTTTCCTCGGGAGATACCAGTTCCATTGAGGTGGTCAGTAACACCTGGAAAAATACACCAGATGCTCCGGACACCGGATTAACCACGACAAAAGTGTCATCTACACCCACCACAAAGCCGACAGGAGCCACTCAATCACTCTCACCAATCTCACCTCCTTCTCCACCGCATATCCTCCGTTCACCTACCTGGACTGCCCTCTGGTTTACGGTAGATCGAATTCGGGCATCTTCGGAGGGCTTGTTAACAAGGTCAAGAAAAAGATCGAAGGATGGCACAACGCTACCCTTTCTCCGGACGGCAAGATGATCCTCATCAAGCACGTGCTCTCATCCATCCCTATCTGTACCGTGGTAGTCTGCTCCCCGCCGTTGAAGGTTCTCTCTCCTTCCTCGAGGCCCTCTTTACAAAATTCTTCTGGAGTCACCAAGACGGCAAGGATAAGCATTACTGAGCCAGCTGGGAAACGATGGCCAAACCCACGGACGAAGAGGCCTCGGGTTCATAAAATTATCTCACATCGTGGATGCCAGATCGATGAAACTGTGGTGGAAGCTCAGATCACATATCTCTATCTGGATGCGATTCATGTGAGCCAGATACTTCCAACACTCCCATCCAACGACAGCTGAAGGCAACAGTCGATCCTCCGCATCCTGGCACCGTATTCTCAACGGCCGTCAGCTAGCCGAACCCCTCATCCGCTTGCGTCTCGAGACCGAAGATTCCTCTCCTTACCTTGAACGATAGATTAGAAATAAAATATATCAGCTATCCCTGAACTCCCCCTTCCTGCATGATCAGGGATCTGTGGGAGCCAGCGACGGGATAGAGATGGAACAGATCAGAGAATGGATCGGGCAGGAGGCCACGTCAGAGCCAGCCTCCGCTGATCTCAGGATCAACGATCTCCCAAAGAAATAGATTTGGACCTCCAACATCGGAGGAGAGTTTTCGATGGCCTTCGCTAGGCAGGAGGTAGGGAGTGGCGGCATGCATGCCCCGCTGATCGTACGTTTTTGGCAACCGTGCATCCCCAACAAGTGGGCTTTTTTAATCTGGAGAGCTCAACAGAGGAAGCTTCCGACTGACGATTCCTTCACCTCCATCGGTTACAGCCTCGCTTCCAGCTGCCACTACTGCACCACTCACAGTCCTAAAACAGCAGAACACATTCTACTTTTCGAAAATCTTGTTAATCTGATCTGGCACGACCTCTTTCGCCGCTGCAGGAAGACGCATCGGCCTGGGGGCTTCAACGATCTCCTAGCTAACTGGGGAGACTCCCATAGCCATTAGATCGCTGCAGCCGTAGGTATATGGGTACTCTGGAAGAATCAGAACAAATTCAGGTACGAAGGTCGTCAATTCAACCCTGATCAACTCTTCCGCGAAGTCCATCGTCAAATTCTCAAAATCAGAAACCGATGCTCCCACTCCTCGGAGAAATTTTGGCAGGCCTGGAGTTAGCGTCGCTTTGGCGCGCCCTCTGGGGCCAGATAGCGGACTTAGGTTTTGTTGTTTCGTTGTGCTTGGCACGCTTACTTGTATAGGCTTCGGCATTTTGCGCCTAATACATCAATAAAAGTTCTTTTCTTAATATATATATATATATATATATATATATATATATATATATATATATTATATTTGATGTTGGTATAAGATATTAGCCTATGGTTAGTGAGTTAGTTTAGAGTTTGACCTATAGGCCTAGTTTAACAAGGTTTGACTAGTTAGTTGACCAAGTTGACCAAATTTAACTGTGGGTCAAACTTGACCTAAAATATGACCAAATAGACTTAAATTGACTAGTTAACTTACTAACCATATAGTTGATGCACCCGAGGGGGATAACATCTCATGAAAAGATCCATATAGTACTAATCTGTGATAATATCGTGACAACATCAAGTAAAGTAGTTTATAACAAAAATATAATTTCTAGCAAGTATAAAACGGTCAGAGAATGTACTCGCCTGATAATCTGAACAACTGATGAGAAACGATGTCCGAACTGGAGTAACTGAGTCCAATTTAGAGCAACCACAGGTTACAAAGTGTCTAATATGAATCAAAGGAAGTTTACAATGCATCCTATATGATTCTAGGTTATTGTAGGCTAAAGTCAACTCTTGGTCAACTTTGGTCAACCATTCTAGTCAAACTAGATCAAAGCTAAGTTAACTAGTCAATTAGTCTAGGGTTTGGTCAAACTTAAGTCAACTAGTCAATTTAAGTCTATTTGGTCATATTTTAGGTCAAGTTTGACCCACAGTTGAATTTGGTCAACTTGGTCAACTAACTAGTCAAACCTTGTCCCGAACTCCGATCGTGTGCAACCTCCGAACCCGCCGTCGACCGCGTGCATCACCGTGGAATGCCGTCGGACTGCTGGCAGCAGCTAGTAGCAGATGCAACGCACAACAGCAACAACATTCTGAAAGGTCAAATTTGTAGCGAGTTTTCTCGACGCGTGGTTGATCATTTATCGATCTACCTCTTCGAATATGAATACAACATATACAACTGCAAGTCCCTTTAATTAGTTTTTATTTTTACTACCATAGATCGTCCAGAAAATTGGCCCAAACTTTGAAAAAAATTGGTTCTTGATAGTTCGTAAAAATTCCCTGCACCCTGTTAGGAAGGCCAATAATTGTCTACTTATTGGCAATTTTAGAAAACTAATTAAATAGGCTGGTAGCCTATGTAAACAACATTGAACCCTGTTTGTATATTATTTTTCTGTTAAGTAGACACTAAGTTAATTCGACTAGAAAATCGAGAAAAACCTATGAAAAAAATAGTTTTCAACTAAGAAAATTTCCCGATACGGGGTTCGTCCCAACGAAGCGGGCGACTTTGTCGCAAACCGAGAGCATAGAAAGGTACGTATGGATGTAGTGGACGTGTGGGCTTTGACAGAACTTGAATTGGTTGCGTGTGCACGATGAATTCGAGGCGTATCGGTCGAAGAACATCGTACCAGCCACTTTACAAAAATTCTAATTACTTCGTGCACGTTTGTCACATCGCAACGAAACTTATGATATTGTATTTGTATTATTTTTCTGGTCCTGCGAGCCAAGTTTGGTCTGATTCTGAGACGGTTGACCGGATCGTCGTTTTGGCGGGCCAACGATCTGATTCAATGGACGGTTTTGTGTACGACCCATCGAAATCCAAAATTGGACATACTATTGGGTTCGTATCAAAAACTAGACTTGTAGGTATATAATTTGTCGACTTTAAAGACCATAGGTTCTAGCATGTTTTTCGGTAAAAAACGGGTCCAACGGCGAACACTGTTTTCACCCTAGATACCGTTTTGTCCCTGTATCCAGAATTGGACTTGTGGGTAGTCAAACTTAGACATTTTCCTTGTGCCAAAACTACTGGTGATGTCTGTTTCAGCATCCGGACACATTTGTCGGAGTTCAACTTTCGTGGGCCCTTGATCTGACATGTTTATTTGGACGTGATCGATTCTACACCAGGCAAGTATACATTGCCGAACTTTACAACATTTACATGTATTTCTTATACTGCTATTACTTTTATGTCTTACTTGATCACATACTTCTTCTGATTCATGTTATTGTTACTTTCTCGTTATCACTGTTATTTTCTCATTATACGTGCACGTAGTTTATTTCTATTTTTGCCTTTAATTGTTACGATTATCTTTTGTGCACATGCGTCTTGTGATTTATCATTATGTATGCTTAGGCCAGGTTCCTTGACATGATTGACCTGGACTTGACTTGATGACTTGACTTGACTTGTTTGACCCGTAATTTTATGCGAGGACCTTGTTATAGACGATGACTACAATTGACCACTCTACTGTGAGCCCCCACCGAGCTGTGATAGAGGCTTACTATAGGTTGTTATCCCCCACCGAGCTACGATCTATAGGGCCGTTAGCTCCTATCGAGTTACGGTTTTACCTCAATTTACCTATAGTCACATTTATCAGCATGATTCTCGACGGCATACCATTTTTATTTTTTTCTTCTTGTACTATACTTTCTGCAGTCTTTACTTTTTATACTATTTCATACCCTTCCTTGCATGTTAGTAGGCTTGTATATTATGTGTCTTGCTAGTATCTTGAGACCTGGTAATCTTTTCAGTCTTAGACAGAGAGGAGGGCGATCGTCCTGAGGTATATCATTTTGGAGTCGAGATAGGTGACGTACCTGTGCAGGGGGAGGAGATTGTGCCAGAGGATATCTCTTGATCATGTCGTTCATTCTCGTTGGACTTGCTACCTTACTTTATTATAGTTCAGTAGACTCGTAGTTGACTATTTACTCAATTTTCTTTTACCGTGGTTTCGGGATGTCTTACCCGTACATTTATCATCTCTTTTACTGCTGGACAGTTGTTATTTAATTATCTTTTTGGACTTGGTTATTTTGTGTGCTATTGTTCTGTGGGGATGAGATTAGCTGTGTACCTGAGATTTGTGTTGTTATTATGGGTTGTATTCATGATTCATAGATTAAACATTCGCTAGTGGGCTTCATAGGTAGTTTGGCCCATTAGTGAAATATTGTTGGCATGTATCGTTTTTCTGGTCCTACGTACTTTTGAGACTGGACATTGCAAATGATGTCTTTCTCACGAATTTCTCCATTGGAGCATTACAAGGGGTGGCTTACGAATGGTTTTGTAGCCTTCCAGATAATTGTATCTCGTCCTTCGAAATCATCAAGCGTCTTTTCATTTTTTGGTTTTATGAATAAGGAATGGACATGACAATGACCTTCCTCATGGACATCGGGCAGAAAGAAAAAGTGCCGGTTTGCACCTATATCGAGCACTTCTACCAGGCAGCCATGGGACTCCCACCTGGCACCCAGATCTAGTACTGATGGATGCATTCCGTAAAAACATGTTGCCAATAGTTAAGCTCTAGATCAACTCTATTTAATGCACGGACAAGATGTCGTTTATCATTATCTTCAAAAATGCTGAAAAGAATGCCACGAAGCCCATCTACTGGGGGTAAACTGTAGGATCGATGGCATCTCTAGAGGGGGTGAATAGAGTGCAGCGAAAAATAATTACCAATTAAAATTCTAAGCAGGTGAAGTAAATGACTAAACAAACTTAAATGCAAGTAAAGCAGTAAATAGTTGAGGCAAGAAAGCAATACGCAGACACAACAGGTTAACTAGTTTTCCTCTGAGAGGACTAGTCTAGTTCGCGAGAACTCTTGCTCGCTATAATCCACTATTTTGAATAGAGATTATACCGCGTACTTTACTCCGAATAACACGTCAACTTAAACACCGTTGCATTTTTATCCGAAGCCCATGATCAAACTTCAACAACACCTTTCTAAGAAAAGCTTTTATACGCCAAGCTTTGTACAACTCGAATACTCCTTATCGAAAACCACCGGCACTAGAAGGATCAGAGTCGTCTTGGAAATTTTAAAATTAAGGCTATATAAATAGAATAGAAACTGTAGGAATAGATAGAGAAGATGAAGATTGAATCAGTGAATAGAAATGGGAATTTCTTCTCTTTTTATAGGAATTTTAAGACAGAGTTTGGATAGAACTCGGTAGGCTAACGTTCATAATTTTGAACGTTGGTGATCTAAAAGAATAGAAAATGCTGCTGACTAGGAGAAATCCTATGGGACCGAGTTCGGTCAGAGTTCGGGCAGAACTATGGCCGAGTTCGGTTACCAGGGATCCTGGTCAACCTGATTTGGTTTAGGCTTTTGGATGTGGGTTTGGTTTAGGTCAGGAAATGGATCAAGAATTAGTTTTAGGATAGAACTTCTAAATGCCAGTGATCGTGACTCACAATAAAATCTAGACTCAATAAAAGAAAAATACATAATAAATATAAAAATTTAGTAGAGATGAAATCTACGATCTTCGGTTTATTTTCATATCAAGTTCGGAAGTTTTAAGTCAATTATCGAAATCGATTTGACCATGGCTTAATGGGCTAACAATCTCCCATATTTTGATAATTTGACAGAACTACGATTGATACTTAAGAATAAGTTCAGCTCGATTTGGAAGTAGACTTGATGTTGTACTGAGGGTATGGTAGTAGCTTTGGTCGTCAATATTGGTGCAATATAGTTGCTCCCCCGTAATGTACGGTCAAGTCTTGTTACACCCCCGTAACAAAACATGTTGGCTGAATATCTGTAAAAGTCTAAAAAAACAACAAGATCTCCAAACAGATTTTTAGTCATAAAATATTTGTAAGCAACATTTAAAAGGCAATTTTAAGTGTCTAGCATATTATTCCCCCATTTTGCTATATAAACAAAATGACTTAAGCAAATTGATAGTAGGACCCAACACAAAATAGAGAAGAATATAAATAAGAGAATGCATAGTGCTAAAAATTGAAATATAAACTAAAATAGATAGAGTTCATACATCACTAATAATAGTACTCATAATGCTTGAAAGAAGCAATTATCACTAATACATAGTCAAAAAAAACGAAGAACATAACTACTGGTGAACTATCAAGAGGAAACATATCCTCAATCATCATCCTCCTCATAATCATCATCAACAGCTCTGGAAGGACCGGTCTCAGCAGAACGGTTGGGATCATGTCGGGCATCAGTAGGGTTAAAATATCGCTGAGCCTTTGGATCATCATTGCGGTAGCCAAGTCTGGTAGGATCACGAACCATAGGGATGGGACCACTAGGGTTGTGAACAAGACTATATGACATATCCCAAATAGAGTTGGATATGGCCTGGAGCTAGAGGGTGGTACAGAAATCTATGGACCGAAACTGATTCATTATAAGAGCCTGAAGTGACTTAAGGGTAACCCCACTATGAGGATGAGTAGGATGGGTGTCAGCAGCTAATGGTTCAACTGAAGGAGGTGGAGCCTGAACAGTAGGAGCATGAGCAGAACGACGATGCTCATGAAGATAAGCTGGAGCAGCATCCTAAGACAATCCTCAAGTCCAACCTCAAAGTACTAAAATATGTACGGAAGACACATAGCATAAAGAAGACGTCACAATTTCTTGCGACACCATTCCATAGCGGCGATAATAGTCTTGGGTAGACTGAAAGGGACGTAAAAGTGGAGATAATAGATAGCTGAAAGCTTTAAATAAAAAATCTCATCAGTGGCGGTATTCTTTGGAATGATGGTGGAGAATACAATTCTATGAAGATCATAGAAGTAGTTGTTCAAATGCCTGGGGCGAAGAGTGTCTTTCGGTCGAGGATTTGGTTCACATAACGAGTCATAAAATAAATCAAAAGTTGTCCCTTTGGAAAATTGGACAGGAGTGATGTCGATAATGCTTCTCTAGCATTGAGAATATTAAGTATGATAGCTAAATCATCAGCATCAAACTTAATATCGATTCCACCAACTTTTGACTTTACTTTTTCGTTAGTGATTGATAAGTTGCAATAAAACTTACGAATAGCATTGGCATATATACAGGAAAACTAGATTGAACTAAATCTAGCAACTGAAGGTATTGAAAAATGTTCATGTGATCAGAAAGTAATGTGAAATTGATAGGAGCACCCGGACAAAGTTTTCTTTTATGAAAATCATTAAATCACTCATTTGATGCCTCTTGAGACACAAATATAAATTCATCAATAAAATCTCCATCGGGCTTGGAAGGAGTAAAAAAAGAAAATGAGGCCACCTCATGAGGAGTAGAGGACGAACCTTTATCAACTTTCTTTTTCATTTTCGAAGAAATAGGAATTTTAGGAGCCATAGGAAAATATGAAAGGAGTGGAGATAGTGAAAATATACCAAAATTGAAGATGAACAGTTGAAAAGAACTTCGAGAGACCTCCGATTCCAAGATTTGAAGGCTTTACAGGCTTGGAGGAGGGAGAACCAAGATGTTAGGGTTAGGGTTTCGGTAGTATTTAGAGGCTGTGATGAGGAGAGAAGATGATGTTTGAGGGTTTAAATAAAGAGGAGGCTCGGCTGTCCAGCTTCTGTTCGAATTCACCCAGATGAGTTCGACCAGAAGTCTGACCGAGTTCGATCATTTGGCAATCAGAACAGATGTTAGAAAGAGTGTGATAGTTTTTAACATAAATGCAAAATTAATTAAAAATAGTTGTGTTGAAATAAATAATTAATATTAATCAATTAATAACACTTAAATTGCATCGAATATTTCGGGTTAGCTGTAGGGGCTAGATCCCAGCTAGCGGTAGTCCTAAGACTAGTATACCGTGTCGCTTCAGGCTATTTACACCTGTGTGATAGAAGGGCCCTTTCGGCTTATAACCAAAATATTTTCCATGAATTCATGAGTATTAACCAATAATATTTAATTATATTACTTTGACATCCAAAATTCCTAATTCCCTTCATATAAAGTTAAAACTATCTTCAGCTAAGGGCTTAGTGAAGATGTTAGCTAGTTGATGTTCAGTGTCAATAAATTCTAAGTTAATATCTCCTTGTGAAACATGATCTCTAAGAAAATAATGTCTAATTTTTATGTGTTTAGTGTGAAAGTGACATATCAGATTCTTCGTGAGATTAATAGAACTAGTGTTATCGCAGTAAATGGGGATGTGATGAAATGTAGCTGGTAGTCTTCCAAGGCTTGCTTCATCCATAAAGTTTGTGCACAACAATGTTTTGCAGCTATATATTCAGCTTCAGTTGTTGATAATGCAATAGAATTTTATTTCTTAGAAAACCTGGAGACTAAGGACTTACCTAAAAAATGACATGTGCCGCTGGTACTTTTATGATCGACTTTGCATCCGAAAAATCTGCGTCCGAGTAACCTATCAGGTCAAACGAATCAGTTTTGGGATACTAAAGACCAGTCGTTAAAGTTCCTTTAAGGTATCGTAGGATACGCTTAACGGCGCACACATGTGATTCTTTTGGACAAGCCTAATACCGTGCACATAAGCATACTGAGAACATAATGTCAGGTCGACTAGCAGTTAGATATAGTAAACTATTAATCATACGTCTATACTTACGTACGTCAGTTGGTGTACCACTTTTATCTATATCATGCTTTGTGGATGTTGTCATAGGTGTACTAATTGGTTTGACGTTATCCATGTTAAATTTTTTGAACAAATCTTTTAAATATTTTGCTTGATCGATGCATATCCCTTATGAACTATGCTTGATTTGCAGCCCGAGGAAGAATGTTAGTTCTCCCATCATGCTCATTTCGAATTCACTCTGCATACGCATAGCAAACTTGTTACATAGCATCTCATTAGTTGATTCGAAAATTATGTCATCTACGTATATTTGCACTAATAAAATATTCTTATTGAAAGATTTTATAAAAAGAGTAGAATCAATTTTCTTTTTTGAAAAATCATGTTCAAGCAAGAAGGAACTAAGGCGCTCATACCATGCACGAGGTGCTTGTTTGAGACCATAGAGAGCCTTAAAGCTTGAATATGTGATTAGGATTTTTGAAATCTTCGAAACCAGCAGTTTGTTTTACAAAAACTTCTTCTTTTATAAAAATATTTAGAAAAGCACTTTTGACATACATTTAAAAGAGTTTAAAACTATGAACACTTGCAAAAGCACAAAGCATATAAATGGACTCTATTCTAGTAACTGGATCATATGTCTCATCATAGTCAATGCCTTCTTCTTGATTATAGCCTTGAGATACTAGACGTGCTTTATTGCGTGTGACTGAACCATTCTCATCTAATTTATTTTGGAACACCCACTTGGTACCAATGATCGGGTGATCAATAGGTCTAGGAACGAGTTCCCAAACTTGATTTCGCTCAAATTGGTTAAGTTTCTCTTGCATTGCAGAAATCCAAAATTTATCATTCCAAGCTTCTAAAATATTTTTGGGTTCTATTTTGGAAATAAATACAATATCAGCTATCACCAACACTTTTGTGCTTGAACGAGTACTTACACCTCTTGATATATCACCTATTACCAGTTCTTCGGGATGGTCTGGCATAAATCGCATTCGTTTTGGCAGACATTCCAGATAGGATGTGGATGGTGTATCACTTGGTGGTGTATCATCTGGTAGGATATCATCTGATGCTCTATTGGTGGGAGTTTTTTCTTTTTATTGTCACTATCGTCATTATGTTGATTGTTCAGCTCATCGAATTTGACATTTATTGACTCTTAACAATAAGTGACCTCTTGTTTAATACTCTGTATCCTTTACTTTTTGCCGCATAACCTAAGAATATGCCCTCATCATCTTTTTCGTCGAATTTTCCCAAGTTGTCTTTTGTATTCAAAACAAAACATCTGCAACCAAAGACCTTGAAATAGCTGATGTTAGGAGTTCTAGTAAACCATAATTCATAAGGAGTCTTTTTAGAGATAGGTCTAATCAGAACTCTATTCAGAACATGGCATGCTGTATAAACAGCTTCTGCCCAAAAATACTTTGGAAGATTATACTGGTTAAGCATAACACTGGCCATATCGTCAAGAGTTCTATTCTTCCTTTCTATAACGCTTTTCTGTTGAGGAGTTCTGGAGCAAGAGAATTCATGCGATAGCCCATTTGAATCACAAATTGATTTAAACTCATTGTTATCGAATTCTCCTCCATGATCATTTTGTCTCCGAGTAATCATGAATCCTTTCTCATTTTGCACCTTTTTACAAAAAGATACAAATTCAGAAAAGGCCTCATTCTTATTTGCTAGAATGTAAACCTAAGTATATTGTGAATAGTCATCAACTATCACATAAGCATATAGCTTACCGCCAACTCTACTTGGTCCAAATAAGTCCATATAAAGTAATTACAAGGGTCTAGAGGTACTTACAACATTTATTGATTTGAAAGATGATCTAGATGCCTTGTTCTTTTCATATTCGGCACAGACCATGTCTTTCTTGAAAGTTATTTCAGGTAAGCCTCTTACCAGTTTCTTGGTGTACAACCTTGCAATAGTGTCCATGTTCGTATGTCCAAGACGCATATGGCATATCCAGCTTTCGTTTTGAGTTATGAACAAACACTTCCCTGTACTGTTAGTCTTCTATGACAAATATAGTACATATATGTTGTCCTCTCTTATTCCTTCAAAGGAAGTTATTCTAGACGATTTATCATAAACACAACATTTATTTTAACAAAATTAATTTCATAACCACGATCAGTCAGTTGACTAATACTTAGTAGGATATGTTTTAATTCTGTTACTAAGCATACACCTTTAATAATATGTGAGGGAGAAGTACCTACGTCACCAATTCCAATGATATGTCCTTTAAGATTATTCCCAAAGGAGACATAGCCTTCTTTCTTCGTCGATAGAGTTGTAAATAATTTGTTATCACCTGTCATCTGCATGGAGCAACCACTATTGAGTATCCACTTGCTTCTAGTAGGAGGAGGAAGGTCCACATACAACACAAGTTGAAGATGTAACCTTTGGTACCCACTTTCTTAAGGGTCCTGATATGTTAGTTTTTGGAACCCATACATACACATTAAGATCTAATAGCTTTCTAATTTTACACTAGTGTGATACATGTCCTTTTATACCACAATAGTGACATGTAGCAGAAGTGTTAGTACTAGGTATAGTTCGAAGATCATGAGTTTTTGAAGACGTGTGTGCTTTCTTATTGTGTGGAAAGGTATACATATATGCATGGCTTCTAACAATTCTAGCAGTATTGGTCGTGTTGTGTTTGTGTTTAGCCTTATGACATGTGTTCACCTGAGCTATAGGTTTAACAACCTGTTTGTCCAGTTTGATCTCAAACTTTTTAGAGATGTCACAGGCTTCATTATTTTCACTACCACATTTCAAAAATAGGGATATTTTTTTCAATTTCATTATTTATATTACTTGAATATTTATTTAAGTTATTTTTGTGAAGGTTTCATTCATTGTTAGTTTAGCCTACTAATTGAACCTTAACTTGTGAACCCTATGAGACTAGACATGACCACTTGAGCCCACAACCTAGGATGAACACAATAAGCTTTATTTAAGTCATGTTAGACTTAGTTTAGACTAAAATTGAATCTTATACTTAGTGCACCATGTAACCCTTTAATTAGGAGATTATTCATGATAACTTGAGAGGGCAAAATAGACATTTTAGAGGGGTTTTAGGTCTTTCATTCTTGGCTGGTCATAATAGGATATTAAATCATCTTTTTCTCTATTAGAGAGCCTCCACAAAACCTTAGAAGAAGCCCCCTTCATTCCCATGGATTCCCACTACTAAAATTTTCCCAAACTCTCCCAAATTCTTCCAAACTCCTCCAAAACCTTCATTCTTCAAGGATAGAAGCTTGGAGATCCAAGGAGCTCGTGGGGAAGTGTCCAAGGAGGAGTATTTGTATATAACTTGACATAAGAGCATTCCACAAGAGATTTTATTGGGAAATCAACCACCCAATAGGTAAAACCTTACATTCTCATAGTTTTAGATCCTTCTTCATGCATGACACCTTGTAGGAACACCTACATTGGTTAAGGATACCCTTGGGGAGGTGAACAAGGCTCTAACCTTCCTTTTTGTGCATTTCACATGGAGTTTTTATGCCATCCTTGGAGAAATCCGAGGAGAGTTCCCAAGTATTTGATGAAATGTCCCATAGGCTAGTTTGGGCCTTGTTTTCAGTTTTGATGTTATATTTGGATAGGTTATACATTTGTTAGGCTCTCTAGTTAATTTCCTAATGATTATCTATATATATGTATATTTATGAGCCATATGTTATATGTATACATGTATGTTATATGTATGTGTTGTTTGAGAGAGAGGATTGGTTCACTGTCAAGTGAACATGGGGAGGGGGTCGGGCTAGATGGCAGTTGGCCATTGACATCTAAATTGGAAATCTCATTTGTGACACTGAGGATTAGGGACAGCACTGCTCTGTGCAGCAGCAGAGAAATGACCCCATGCTGTAGAACAGTAAGAATAAGGCTGCAGTGGCACTTGGCCAATTGATCTTGGCCATGGGCTTAGCCTTAAGGGTGTGTGAGTGCAGTGTAGATGTATCAGAGGGTGTTTGAGTGCAGTTGTAGTTGTATTAGTTAGTATCAGACATGGAGAGGTATGTATCAGTGACCACTGTCTTGTTGTATCTGCATCCGGGGATGGCCAAGCAGTAGACAGCAGTGGCTATTGACCTGCATTGCAGTGAGTGAGAAAGTGAGAGTGTGCACAGTAGAGAACTTGGCCAGTAGCCTTAGGCTATTGTTCTGCAGTGTACAGTAGTGAGCGAAGTTGAGTTCTGCTTTGGCAGCAGAACAGTAGACAACAGAGGTTTTGTTTGGCCATTGGTTATGGCATTGGCTAAGGCATTGGTACTTGGTTCATTAGGTTAGGCCATTGGCCTTGGGTTTTAGGTAGCATTGGAGTTTAGGCTTGGCAAATTGATAATAATGAGTATTCCAGTAAGGATATGGTTTCAGAGTTAGGATCATAGTGTATCCTAAGTGTGACTCAGAGGTATCTAGGGAAATAGATGGGTTGGTGTCAGTATTGGGTTGGTATCAGTAAGAGAGTGAGTGTGTGTGTTGATATTAGTATCAAGTAGGGTTAGTGTATCAGAAATTGTTGAGTAATGTTAGTTATTATCTGAGATCAGTGGGATATTAGAGTGTTAGGATATCTGGTTATTCATTAGGATATGGTTGTTGATTAGTATACTAAGTTAGTTTCAGAGTTTGAGTTATCTCAGACTTGGATACTTGTACCAAAGGTGGTGAGGGTTAGATATTGGTTCAGTTAAGTTAGTATCTTAAGATTAGGGTCTTGATGTTAGCTTTGTTAGCATGATTAGGATATTTAGTTAGTGTGTTAGTTAGTATTGGTATGAGCTTTGGCTTTGGGGCTCAATTGCATCAGCAGGATGTTGCATGCAATATTGCATCTTGTTGTATAATGCAAGAGCAACAGCAGCAGGGAGCTATGGCAGAGCCTTGCAGCACTCTGAGCAGTAGCTTAGCATGTCGAGCAGGTTGCAGTAGCAAGGCAGCAGCAGAATTATTGTGGCACTTGGCCATTATGGCCATTTGCCTTGTTGCATTGGTTATATTAGGATATCCTAGTATCCTAGTGAGGTGTTGTTGGATTTAGTTAGTAGATGTTAGTTTAAGTTAGGATGGTTGTTAGTTTTTGTTAGTGAGTTAGGATATGAGTATATATATGGTATCCTACTTGTTAAGGTAATAGGCTATTACCTAGATATCTAGGTAAGGGTTACCTACTAGACTAAGGTATCCTTTTAGCCTAGGTATCTAAGGTAGAGTTTACATATAGATGAAGGTTGCCTAGATGACTGGGGTAGAGTACTTGATAGATAGTGTATTACCATATAAATGGGGTATATCCAATATATATGTAAATAAACATGTATAGAGTAATTTAGGGTATATGAATACCTGGATTGGGGTATCTAAGTAGGTAATGGCTTGATATAAGATAACTTGATCTAGATTTGACCATGGTTGACCAATGTTGACTATTTTGACTGGAAGTCAACCTTGAGTCAACATTTGACCTAGATTGGATTTGGGTTTGGCCAGAGTTGACCAGTTGACCAAAAGTCAACTATGAGTCAACACTTGACCTAGTTTGACCTAGATTGCATATCACACAATAGAAAACCATGTTTAACACTGTTAAACCCTATTTAACACATGTATATCTCATCTATAGGTCTGTTACTCCGCTTTGAGTCTCAATTTATATTGACAGCTCACGACCGCAGGGGAGTACATTCTCTGATAGTTTTCATTGCTTTGATATTAACTATATCTGTTTACTTGTAGTGTTTTACTTGATTTTTGACACGAGGATACACGGACTAGTATATGTTGGATCCCGTCATGAGATATTATTCATAGTTTACCCGGTATATGGATACATTGTTCGATCTTGTTTCTTGTACTTGTATAGATACCGATTTGGGGGTAGGTTGGCCCCCTGTTCTTTGAATCCTGTGTCATGACGTGTCATGGTTGGATCCATTATACTATTCGATGAAGGGGAATTTTATATATTATGTGATCAATACCCCTCATGTTTACTACTTGTGCATAGCTCCACCCTCGCCACACGTAGGGTGTATCCTGAACCTGATATTACTTGAGTAATATCTTTCCATTTTGGCCGGCCTGATCTCCAGGTTTATCTGTTCTTGTTCTTGTGCATAGCCGGTCAAATGGAACAACCTGATCTGGACCCAAGTCGATCACATAACGCTCTAATATCTTAAGGTACCGTTTACATTTACAGATTACATCAGATTTACCTGTACTGTTTTATATTCCAGTTTTACCATATATCTCACACCATGATATGATATTCAGTCTACTTTATACTGTCTTACTTCCAGTCTTGATATTCTATCTTGTATTCCACTATAACTGTTTCTTATAATATTTGTCAATTCATTAGAATTGTTGTTGGCATTTATACTTCGCTCCGATCCTGACTAGATAACTATTTTTCAGAGGACCTAGATGGAGATTGCTCGACCTTCTACGGGTTTGGCATAGATGGAGACTATGATTAGGACTTGCCTGTGGAGTCGGTGCTCGTAGAGGATGCAACACCTGTAGTGACTGAAATTAGCTAGGCTTTGACTGGATTTGTATTCCAGCTTGATACTTTAGGTCTGTAGAACTTATTTAGGATTGTGTTATGTTTTTAAATTTTGAACTTGTGTTTGTGACTCTCCATCTATTTCAGACTATTTATTTCATCTTTATTTTTATCTTATTCGTGCTTATCTTCCTTAGATTCATGTGATTGAGTTGTTATTATATTCTTCCGTACGGAAATGACAGGTTATATTCATTTGCGTCTAAGATGTTGTATGTTCTAGATGACCTATACAATGTTCTATGCCAACTCTGCGGCGTAGGCTGGACGTACCCACATGCTCGTGCCCCTAAACAGGGTGCGGGTCGTGATACATTTTTGTGGTAGCCCATGCAGGCCTATGTCGCAACCAGTACGATTTCGTAATGATGCTCGACTTAGAGTACTAATTACGAGCCTGCTATTAGGATATAGGTTCTAAGTTATGATAGGAGTTACTCAATCACAATTAGGACTTCTTGAGAGATTCCTGTGACGACCCTTGAGAATCTTATTTTGAACGTCAATTCAAAATCCTTTCCTCTTGTTTTTGTTTACCCTTGCTTCTTGTTATTGAATTTGATTTTGATGGTTCGTTGTTGAATTTAATTTTTATATCGAAATGAATTTTATAGACTGGATTATAGTATCTTCTGATAACATATGATGACGAGGACAACAAGGAAGGCAAAACGTCTACTTGGTTATGAAGCCTGAAGTTTATCGTAGCCATATTAGCCGGCGTGGTAGAAACGTAGGGACCTGACTTTGGATGTATAAATCTTAAATATAAAATTTGGAATTCTTTGCAGCTACACTAGTCGGAAGAGCGAGGATTCTAAATGACATGATAATAGAGGTGCATACCCCAGTTATAGAATTTATTGTTTAGCACAACTTTGCTTACTTGCATGGCGAGAATTCTGAATATCATGATTTTGGATAGACGCATATAATTATCAGATTGTATCTTAAAAAGGTTCTTAACATAGCATCTCTATCATTCACTTCTGTTATTATAGGACTATGTTCCATCATCAGTTGTCCTTCCTTAATAATATCTCATCTTGTGCCATATTAATTTCTTTTGTCAATCTGTCTTTAGGATGTCGGAGACCAGATCGCAACGAACTGGAACTGTTACAGCAACGGAGAGGTATGCTACTTTAGAACCTCCTCCTCCAGCTGCAGGAGCTACAGATTTGGGAGCTGCTCCTACTGTGTCAACAGCTCCTGGGGTATTACTCGACCGGTCCAGAGTATTGTCCTCGTGTAGTCGAAACCTCTTCCTCTACATCCGCCACCGACTGACATAGTGCAGATGTTCGCGTTGCTCCTGCAGATAATGGAGGCACAGAGAGCTCAGGCCGAGGCACAACAGCGACAGGCTGATATGTTGTGCCAGAGCATCGATAGTGCCCACCAGTTGACACTTGCTGCAATGAAGAAGGTGGCTACAGCTGCGCCTCAGGAAGTTTTGTTTTGGAAACATCCCCAGAGATAGGGAGATCAGCTTTTCTTTACAACTATTGCAAGAAACCTGGCCATTCTTGGGATGTCTGCATGAAGAGATTGAAGGTGTGTCTATTTTGTAAGTCAGCTACACACCAGATGAGGCTAAGGCTAAAAAGAGGTTCGCACTTATGGGCATCGTACGACTACCTTTGAGGATACTATGAGGGATGCCCAGATTGTAGAGGAGGATTTGGGCCTTAGGCCCAAGAGAGGCAGTGACGCCACATGTGGTGCTGGCAGTAGTGCGGGACCAGCGAAGCATCCTCAACTTCTATATAAATTATTCCAGTCGCCACAATAGCAGTTCCAGCCTCCAGCTAGGGCCCAGGTCCAGCCGTTTCATGCAACGATACGAGCCGCAGTCCATCAGGAGCAGGAGCAGTCTCAGGGAAAGTTTCAGCCAGCTACCACCTGTACCTACTATCAGAGGTCAAGCCATAGTTGGGAGGTGTGCAGAAAGAGGTTGGGAGCGTGCATGCATTGTGGATTAACGAAGCATCTAGTAAGGGATTGTCTCTTAACCCTTCATCGTCCTGGCTAGCGTCCATATCAAGGGCAGAGAGATGAAGTTAGGCCACCTGTGGCACAACGTCATGCCCTGTACCAGCAGAGGAGATACCCCAGCAGGGCAGGGCAAAACTTTTGTGCTGACGGTCGAGGAGGCCAATGTTATAGGTGACGGGTTAGCAGGTTTGTCTTTTTATTCTTCTTCCATCCTTTTCTCATATTTTATTTTTTGCTTTGATAGTACCCCTTAGATTGTGTTTTGTGCTGTGCTAGATAGTGTAGTGACCCTGTTTAGACTATAAAATCATGACCAGTAGGAATATGATCTTGTGTGTTGCTAGATAGAAACTTTGACCTTGACTGTTTGGGGTTTGACTTAGAATGTGTACGTCCAACTTTAAATTTTGAGGACAAATTTTTTCTAAGGGGGTAAGATTGTCACTACCACATTTCAAAAATAGGGATATTTTTGTCAATTTACATTATTTATATTACTTGAATATTTATTTAAGTCATTATTGTGATGGTTTCATTCATTGTTAGTTTAGCCTGCTAATTGAACCTTAATTTATGAACCCTATGAGACTAAGCATGACCACTTGAGCCCACAACCTTGGAGGAATACAATTAGCTTCATTTAAATCATGTTAGACTTAGTTTAGACTAGAATGACTCCCATATTTAGTGCACCATCTAATCCTTTAATTATGAGATTGTTCATGATGACTTGAGAGGAGAAAATGGACATTTTAGAGGGTTTTACGTTTTCCATTCTTGGCTGGTCATAATGTGCTATTAAATCATCTTCTTCTCCATTAGAGAGCCTCCACAAAACCCTAGAAGAAGCCCCCTTCATTCCCATGGATTCCCACCACTAAAATTTTCCCAAACTCTTCCAAATTCTCCCAAACTCCTCCAAAACCTTCATTCTTCAAGTTTAAGAGCTTGGAGATCCAAGGAGCTTGTGGGAAAGTGTCCAAGGAGGAGGAATCTGTGTCTAACTTGACCCAAGAGCATTTCATAAGAGATTTCATTGGGAAATCAACCACCCAATAGTTAAAACCATACATTCTCATAGTTTTAGATCCTTCTTCATGCATGACACCTTGTAGGAACACCCATATTTGTTAGGAATACCCTTGGGGAGGTGAGCAAGGCTCTAAACTTCCTTTTTGTGCATTTCACATAGGATTTTTGTGCCATACTTGGAGAAATCCGAGGAGAGCCCCCAAGTGTTTGATGAAATGCCCTATAGGCTAGTTTGGGCCTTGTTTTCAGTTTTAATGTTATACTTGGATAGGATATACGTTTGTTAGGATCTCTAGTTAATTTTCTAATGATTATCTATCTATATATGTATATTTATGAGCCATATGTTATATGTATACATGTATGTTATATGTATGTGTGTGTGTTGTTTGAGAGAGGATTGGTTCACTATCAAGTGAATGTGGAAGGGGGTCGGGCTAGATGGCAGTTAGCCATTGGCATCTCACTTGGCCATCTCATTTGTGATGGTGAGGAGTGGGGACTGTACTGTACACTTTCCAGCAGCAGGGGAATGGCCCCATGCTGTACAACAGTAAGAACAAGGTTGCAGTGGCACTTGGCCAATTGAGCTTGGCTATAGGCTTAGCCTTGAAGGTGTGTGAGTACATTGTAGATGTATCAGAGGGTGTTTGAGTGCAGTTATAGTTTTATTATTTAGTATCAGACATGGAGAGGTATATATTAGTGAACATTGGCTTATTGTGTCTACATCAGGGGATGGCCAAGCAGTAGATAGCAGTGGCCATTGGCCTGCATTGCAGTGAGTGAGAGAATGAGAGTGTGCATAGCAGAGAACTTGGGCAGTGGCCTTAGGCCATTGGACTACAATGTACAGTAGTGAGAGGAGTCGAGTTCTGTTCTGGCAGCAGAACAGTAGGCAGCGGAGGTTTTTCTTGGCTATTGGCCATGGCATTGGCCAAGGCATTGGAACTTGGTTCATTTGTTTAGGCAATTAGCCTTGGGTTTTAAGTAGCATTAGAGTTTATGCTTCGCCAATTGATAATTGTGAGTATCCTAGTAAGGATATGGTTTCCAGAGTTAGGATCATAGTGTATCCTAAGTGTGACCCAGAGGTATCTAGGGAAATAGATGGGTTAGTGTCAGTATTGGGTTGGTATCAATAAGAAAGTGAGAGTGTGTTGATGTTAGTATCAAGTGGGGTTAGTGTATTAGAAATTGTTGAGTAATGTTAGTTAGTATCTAAGATCAGTAGGATATTAGAGTTGTAGGATATCTGGTTATTCATTAGGATGTGGTTGTTGATTAGTATAGTAAGTTAGTTTCAGAGCTTGAGTTGTCTCAGACTTGGATACTTGTACCAAAGGTGGTGAGGGTTAGATATTGGTTCAGTTAAGTTAGTATCTTAAGATTAGTGTCTTGATGTTAGCTTTGTTAGCATGATTAGGATATTTAGTTAGTGTGTTAGTTAGTATTGGTATGGGCTTTGGCTTTGGGGCTTAATTGCAGTAGCAGGATGTAGCATGCAGCATTGCATCTTGTAATGCAATGCATGTGCTACAACAACAGGGAGCTATGGAAGAGCCTTGCAGCACTCTGAGCAGCAGACTTAGCATGCTAAGCATGCTTCAGTAGCAAGGCAGTAGCAAAATTAGAGTGGCACTTGGCTATTATGGCCATTGCCTTGTAGCATTGGTTATATTAGGATATCCTAGTATCCTTGTGAGGTGGTGTTAGTGTATTAGGATTTAATTAGTAGGTGTTAGTTCAAGTTAGGATGGTTGTTAGTTTTTGTTAGTGAGTTAGGATATGAGTATATATATATATATATATATATATATATATATATATATATATATATATATATATATATATATATATATATATATGGTATCCTACTAGTTAAGGTAATAGGCTATTACCTATATATATCTAGGTAAGGGTTACCTACTAGACTAAGGTATCCTTTTAGCTTAGGTATCTAAGGTAGAGTTTACATATAGATGAAGGTTACCTGGATGACTAGGGTAGAGTACTTGATTGATAGTGTATTACCATATATATGGGGTATATCCTATATATATGTAAACATACATGTATAGAGTAATTTAGGGTATATGAATACCTAGATTGGGGTATCTAAGTCGGTAATGACTTGATATAGGATAACTTGACCTAGATTTGACTATGGTTGACCAAGGTTGACTATTTTGACTAGAAGTCAACCTTGAGTCAACATTTGACCTAGATTGGACTAGGGTTTGACTAGAGTTGACCAGTAAAAGTCAACTATGAGTCAACACTTGACCTAGTTTGACCTAGACTGCATATCATATACTAGAAAACCATGTCTAACACTGTTAAACCCTATTTAACACATGTATATCTCATCTATAGGTCTGTGACTCCACTTTGAGTCTCGATTCATATTGACAGCTCAGGATCGCAGACGAGTACATTCTCTGATAGTTTTTATTGCTTTGATATTTACTATATCTGTTCAGTTGTAGTATTTTACTTGATTCTCGATATGAGAATACACGGACTAGTATATGTTGGATCCCATCATGAGATGTTATTCCCGATTTATCTGGTATGTGGGTACATTGTTCGATCTTGTTTCCTGTACTTGTATAGACACCGATTTGGGGGTTGGGGCTGGCTCCCTGCTCTTTAAATCCTGTGTCATGACGTATCATGGTTGGATCTATTATACTATTCTGGGATGGGGAGTTATTAAAGGTTATGTGATCAATACCCCTCCTGTTTAGTACTTGTGCATAGCTCCACCCTCGCCACACGTAGGGTGTAGCCTGACCTGAAACTACTTGAGTCATAGATTTCCATTTTGGCCAGCCTGATCTCCAGGTTTACCTGTGCTTGTTCTTGTGCATAGTCGGTCAAATGGAACAGTATGATCTGGAGCCAAGCCAATAACATAATGCTGTAATATCTTAAGGCACCGTTTACATTTACAGACTACATCAGATTTACTTGTACTGTTTTACATTCTAGTTTTACCATATATCTCACACCATGATATGATATTTAGTCTACTTTGTACTGTTTTACTTCCAGTCTTGATATTCTATCTTGTATTCCATTATAATTATTTCTTATAGTATTTTTCAATTCATTGGAACTGCTGTTAGTGTTTGTACTTTGCTCTAATCCTGACTGGATAACTATTTTTCAGAAGACCTAGATGCAGATTGCTCGACCTTTTACGGGTTTGGCATAGATGGAGACTATGATTAGGACTTGCCTATAGAGCCGGTGCTCGTAGAGGACGCACCACCTGTAGTGATTTAGATAACCTAGGATTTGACCGGATTTGTATTCCAGCTTGATACTTTTGGTCTGTAGAACTTATTTGGGATTGTATTATGTTTTTAAATTCTAAACTTGTGTTTGTGGCTCTGCATCTATTTCAGACTATCTATTTCATATTTATCTCTATCTTATTAGTGCTTATCTTCCTTAGATTCATGTGATTGAGTTGTGATTATATTCCTCTGTACGAAGATGACAGGTTATATTTACTTGCGTCTTAGATGTTGTCTGTTCTAGATGACCTATACAGCGTTCTACTGCCGACTCTGCAGCGTAGGCTAAACGTACCCACGTGCTCGTGCCCCTAAATATGGTGCGGGTCGTGACAATTGTACTTGGCCGTGAGTGTATCTACTCTTTGAGCAGCAATGTTATACTTTCTTTTCTCTAGTTCATAGTGATCGTTAAGTTTTACATTTTCTTGATTTACTTTTTCAAGCTTTTCAAGAGCTTCATGTAAGCTTAATTTTAAAGAAGTAATCTCATTGGTGTCACTAGAAGAATCTCTAATGATTGTATAAATTTTAGCTCTTTCTTAGCATTTTTGTACATATCTATCATTTTTCGCTGATCTTCCAATAGATCAGTAAAAGCATGAGATAATTCATCAAAAGTAAATTCTTCGTAGAGAGGGTTCGATATTACCTTAGCTTCAGTAGCCATGAAGCATAGGTTCCCTGTGTTGTGATGCTTCTCTTCTTCTTCAAAATCACTAGCTTCGCTTTCAGACCAGATGCTAGTGTTGGCATAGTTTCTAGTAGAAGAGCTTCTCTTGCTTGTCTGATCATGCCTGCTTCCCTTCCTAATGACAGGACAATATTTCTTGATATGCCCTGTTCTTTTACAGCTGAAGTAGATAGTTCCCTATCGTCTCTGGAATCTTTCTTCTTCTTGTTCGACTTCTCATATCTGAGGAATCTTTTGAAGTTTTTTGTCATGAGGGCCATCTATTTGTTGTCTGAGCAGTCTGTCTCACTTTCATCATCGGAGGTTGTCCTGTGGTTAGCTTTGAATACTATCACCTTCTCTTTTGGAGCTGATTCTTCAAAATCTTTAAGGTCTAGCTCATGCGTCATAATTTTTCCCATAAGGGTTTCAAGAGTCATGATCGTGAGATCATTTCCTTCAATAATGGTCGTTGCTTTAGGATTCCAGTTCTTGATTAGCCCGCGAAGCACCTTCAGAATCTTCTGATGATTGTTGTATTCTTTTCCAAGAAAAGATAGAGGATTAACAATGTCTAGGATCCGAGTAAATATATTTGTGATAGTCTCATTAGGCTTCATTTTGTAGGCCTTATACTCTTGTGTTAGTCGTGAGATTTTGGATTCCTTCACTTGTGAAATATCTTCATGAGTAACCTCAAGAAGTTACCAAACCTCGTGAGACGTGACACATGTAGAAACTCTATTGTACTCAGTTATATCTACAGCACAAAATAAAGCATTGATGGCTTTTGCATCAAGACTAGCTTGTTTCTTTTCATTGTCGGTATATCTGTCGAACGGTTTTTCCTCTAGAACACCCTCTGCTGTAATAGGTAGTGGTTTCTTATATACACTCATGACAATTGACCATAAATCGAAATCAAGAGACTTGAGAAAAAACAAATACTGTCTTCAAATACGTGTAGTTTGTGCCATCAAATAGGGGTAGACTACTTGTTATATCTCAAGGAGTTTTAATCCGACTAGAGACAAACTGTGCTCTGATACCAATTGTAGGATCGATGGCACCTCTAGATGGGGGTGAATAGAGTGTAGCAGAAAATAATTACCAATTAAAATTCTAAGCAGGTGAAGTAAATGATTAAACAACTTAAATGCAACTAAAGCAGTAAATAGTGGAGGCAAGAGAGCAATACACAGACATAGCAGGTTTATACTAGTTTTCCTCTAAGAGGACTAGTCCAGTTCGCGAGAACTCTTGCTCGCTATAATCCACTATTTTGAATAGAGATTACACCGCGTGCTTTACTCCGAAGAACATGCCAACTTCAACACCGTCGTGTTTTTATCCGAAGCCCATGATCAAACTTCAATAACACCTTTCTGAGAAAAGCTTTATACACCAAGCTTTGTACAACTCGAATACTCCTAATCGAAAACCACTGACACTAGAAGGATCAGAGTCATCTCATAAATTTGAAGATTGAGGCTTTGTAAATAGAATAGAAAGCTTAGGAATAGATAGAGAAGATGAAGATTGAATCAATGAGTATAAATGAGAATTTCTTCTCTTTTTATAGGAATTTTGAGACAAAGTTCGGGCAGAACTCGGTAAGCTAACGTTCATAATTTTGAACGTTGGTGATCCAAAAGAATAGGAAAAGCTGCTGCCCATGAGAAATCCTAGGGGACCGAGTTCGGTCCGAGTTCGGGCAGAACTCTGGCCGAGTTCGGTTACAAGGGATCCTGGTCAACCTGATTTGGTTTAGGCTTTTGGATGTGGGTTTGGTTTAGGTCAGGAAATGGATCAAGGATTGGTTTTTGGATGGAACTTCTAAATGCCAATGATCTCGACTCATAATATAATCTAGACTCAAGAAAAATAAATACAGAATAAATATAAAAAAATTAATGGAGATGAAATCTACGATCTTGGGTTTCTTTTCATATCAAGTTCGGAGTTTTAAGTCAATTATCGAAATTGGTTTGACCATGGCTTAATGGGCCAACATGAACTTCCCCACTATCGGGTGAAATGCCCTTCATGCAGTAACAATATCGATAGTGGCCGAGACATAAATGGGAAGCAGGCCTTCACCATTAATATCTCCAAAGGTTTGGCCTCGTTGAACCAAAAGCCGACAGAAGCGGGAAGGCCAAAGGAGAATTACTCCTTTAGTGATGATGACATAGTGGAACTTTCAACGGGCTACTGAAGGGTGATAAGCTCCAACTTCTACCTCTCAAGCGTCCGACAAGGCAGACAAGTTAGACAATCCCAAATATTGTTATTACCATCGATACGTCCACCACCTAATACGTGACTGCTACGTGTTGAAGAAGCAAATATATCGACTAATTGATGCCAAGGTCCTTACAGTTGACTATGAGGACAAGATAGTCACTGCAAACATGGTTACCCTCCAATTTGGTGACTTTTCGGCAACAAAAGTCCAAGTTGGTGTCACCCAAATCCCTATGGCAACAATGGAGGTCATTAACCTCCCACCATCTTACGATAATGCCACATGATTGGTTCCACTAACAAAATCGTAAGACAAAGTTATGTGGGTCCATCCCGATCTTGTCCCAAACTTGATGAAGCCTACGACGCGTCCTACCAAAAAGTCCAAGGAAAAAAGCCCAAGTCTTGTCGTATGGTCTCCGCCTCGACCGATGAAGGTTTGGTTGGCAAGACTAGGTCAAACCTACCAGCGGGATGGCAATCCAGCCCTGGAAAAAAATACACCTCTACCCATCATGCATACTGCTCCAGCTGCTTTTGAAGCAGTTCCATCCCAGCTTCCTGTGATGGATAAACAAAATAGAAGGAAGTTTACTTTGATAAGTCCCTAAAGAAAGATTCTGCAACGGGGTTGATCAAACCATATAACTTTGACATATTGGCACAGTTTGCCAATATGCTTATGAGGTTATCAATCTTCGAGCTTCTCTATCTCTCCAAAGAGATCCGCAAGGCCTTCAGCGAGGCTTTGCAATAGTCGACTCCTTTCCTAGTCAGGTCCAGCAGCCTGAGGAGGACCCTACAGCGTACCCACACTGCCATAGTATAGTCGAGACTATCAGAAATATCACATTCTCTTAGCAAGACATGTTGCTGACGAACAATAGAAAAAATAAACTCCTGTACTATACAGGATATATTGGTGCCATCTATGTAGATCGGATGCACATTGATCCAAAATCTTCTCTTAGAATTATCCCCCAGAGTCTGCTGTAGACCTTGGGCGTATAGATGCACTGTCTATCTGCTTCTAACATAACTATCAATGGCTTCAATGCCAGTAGAAGCAGCCCCTTCGACAAAATTCATTTAAAATGTCAGATAGGCAATCTGTAAACTGAGGTGACATAATACATCATTGATGCTGATGTACCCTACAACGTCATGTTGCGGCATCCTTTGGATACATGAATACATGATAGTATCGTACGTGCTCTACCAATGCATAAAGTATGTCGATAGCAACGAAAGGGTCAGGACAGAGTTTGCTGATGTTGATCCTTTCAAAAGGACCGAGGTTTACTACCCTGATGCTTACCTCTACCAGTCGGTCCGTCAAGAAGAACAAGATGCTGATGCTGATGATGAGGGTGGAGGCAAAGACAACGTCCGATGAACCCCCAGCATGTCAGCTCCAGAGGAAAACTCAGAGGAAAAATTTTCTGTAGTCAAGCTTCAAAGGAAAACTCAAGAGCCTCTCATAGCCAAACTCTATGGAAAGGCCCAAGAGCCATTTGTGGTCAAACTTCCAAGAAGGGCTCAAAAGCCATCACCCAAAGAGGACGTCTCGGCTGTAGGGACCTCGATACCTCTGGTTGTGAAGCTTCGCAAGAAAAGCTCCTAAGCCTCCACTTGCAGACATCGCTGATGCTAAACTAGATAAATACATAGCTGTCCATACTCATGTACCGTCACTTGATGATGTAATCCCAAGTGACAAAATATCCTACTTTATCAATAAAAGGTTATCTTTCAATTATTCTGATCTTGTACAATGGAATGCTATGTATACCCTAGATAATACTTAAACTTTGTTATGAACACAAGTAACAAACGCAAATGTTGTAAATCGGGTCCTCCCATCCCGAGACACCTATTTTGTGGTTCCAACCAGAAGGAAGAAAAATCTATTATCTTCGGTAAAATGGATCGTCATCAAGACCTCTCCCCAGTTGAGCCGGAACCCAATAGCGACAAGATCCAAATCTATCATTATACCCCTCAAGCTAAACACCTCATCCAGAAGATGGGCTATGACTTGAACAGCGACATGGGCCTAAATTATGGCAAATGTCGACGCCTACCCTTACGCCTTTTCGCTCCAAATAGAAAGCCTCAGGATTACCACAACCGCACTCATCGTGGGCTAGGCTATATAACACCTTCAATAACTCAGAGTGTTTGTGTCATGACTCGCTTCCACTTTTGGGATCGAGTTTGTTGCCAAGTCCAGCCTACGCCACAACATCGGCAGTAGTACCCTGTCTATACCTCAATATAAATACCAAATACAGCAAAGTAATATCTATTTTTCTCATCCACAATAATTATTCAAATTAAAAAAATCTATTAATACATCAAAATAATATCCAAGAACAACCCACTAAATATTAATTTCAAAAACTATCTATCTAATTAGAATCTATGTCTGGCCTCCAAGATACCTCTAACTCCATCCGAAGGAACCCAAAGAAAGACAACAAGTCATCAAGAATCTGTCAACTGAATCTAGTCAGGATTGGGACAAGTACAAGTTTAGCTAACACAATACAAGTATAATATAAAGCAATATAACACTAAAAATGTGGAATAATAATCAATGGAAACATGAATAATGTGAACAAGAAAAATTACAAGATGATAAACTAAATATGGAAGCAACGTATAAGTATGAAAAAAAGAGACTCATGTAAACAATAAAAGTGCACGTGTCATGAGAAGTACAACGTTCCTACACATGGAAGGCTTGGGCGAACGATGAGGTTATAAACGGCCCGTCCTCGTAAATGGGATAGTTTCTAATAATACAATCGGGCTTTGTCCATGTGCCTAGTAATTGTACCCCTATAATATCTATACCTTACAATTATATAAACATGGTCACGATAACGATCATGATAACAATGAGAAAACATGAACAATAGTCAATAGATAACGATCATGATAATAATGAGAAAACATGAACAATAGTCAATCACTCAACTCTCGTGTGTGTAAACAGTCAAGACACGAGAAAGGTCATGTATAAGTGAAATATAACAATATAAAGTAAATGCACATGAAAGTGTCAACAAGTATTTGCTTCGGTTTGATTTGGAGTTGACTGGCGTGATATGATCTTGTCGGCACAAAAATAGTCTCAGAAGTCAAAACTATGCAAGATGATTTCAGATGATGGCACATACCATATCATTGAGTCTGGAATAGTCAATTTAGCTAGGAACGATATAAGGTAGTTCAAAATTTGCAAGAAGATAGAAAGGTTTTGTCTTGGACAAGGACGATAATAGATGTGCAAAAAAATGGTAAAAATAGTTATATATCTATCTTAGAAAATATTTATTATATACTATTTTGGAAAACTTTTTATAGGACTAAAACTATATATTTGTTGGTCAAAAATATTTGCAGATAACTACTTGAAAAATGTAAAAATCATTTTCGTGCTAAAAACCCAATTTAGTAAAAATAAGACTTTTTAGAGCCATATTTAAAATAATATGCTATTAAAGGGTGCGTAAAACCAATTTTGAAAGTATATGCAGGCCAAGCCCAAAATATAATTTTGGAATATTATTTATTTAATAAATAAATAACTAATGTTAATAATAATAATAGTAATACTCATAACACAATACATATGTATATACATATATAGATATACATAGTAGAATAATATTAATAGTAATAGTATATTGTATGTAAATATAATAATTCTGATAAGAAGAAGAATAATAATAAATAATAACAATAAATAATAACAAAAACTAATGATGGCAACAAAATGTAATGTAAGTTGTTGTTCCGTCCACCTTTGCTATAAAAAAAAGTAGTAAAACATCACAAATCAAAGAAAAAATAAAACCACACACAAGAAAGAGAAATAATCGTATTTTCCTCTTTCTCGAGAAGGAAGAAGGAGCTTTAAGAGGAAAAGCAAAAAAAGAGAGAGAGAGTGGCAACAAAATGAGAGAGTTAGAGAAGAACAAGCGAGAGAGAGGGAAAGAGGAAGAGAAATTAGAGGCCGGGAGAGCGGTGAGAATGAGAGGATGGGTGAGGTCGAGAACGATGTCGGGGAGAGTGGAGAGCGAGATGGATAACGGCGCAGAGGCTCAGGGCGAGGGTGGTGCTCGCCATGGCCGATGATGCACACGGAGACAGGCGGAAAGCGAGGCTAGGGCTCCGACGATAGACGTGCATGCGCGTAAGCAGGGATGGCCTGAGCGCGGATGATGTGATGGCATTTAGTATTTCGATGAGGGAGTAGTCAACGGGGTACGGTTGAGGTCCAGAGCGACCGTCGACGGTCTGGCTGTAGGCGAAGGACTTCAGTGAGGAGTCACGGAGGTCAGGTATGTAGTGGTCGTGGTTGTGCTGTTTGTTTTTGGTTTTGTGGCTTGTGTTGTGTCGATTGGTCAGGGGAGAGGAGGAGTTGGATATGGCGGTAGTAGTTATGGGCGTGGTGAGGTCCATGCCGAATGTGGCCATGGTGGTGGTTCAAGGGATGATGGTATTGATGCTGGCTGCCACGAAGAGGAAGGGTTGACGGTTGTGGCGGATGGCCATAAGGTCCGGTCGAAGGAGTCTGTATAGGGGAGTCGGGGAGGTGTAATGTGTCCTGCAAGGCACATGAATTCTGGGGTTGTGTCCGGGTTTGTCGGACACGAGGGGAGGCTGTAATTATAATAGATAAAAATAGTGGAAAGAAAAAAATAGGGACATGAAGACGGTACACGTATGTTGAAAATTGTGGATGTCAATTGGTTAGAAATTTGTGTGGAAACAAGGGAAACATAGGGTGAAGGGTTTCCTAATTAGAGGTATTCCTAATTAGATAGGGACTAGGATCCAATGACTCAATCTTTTTATAATTTAAATCAAATAACTATTTAATCACAAAATCTAAATCAACAATGGATTACAATAAGAATTTTATTTAATATTATCAAATAATTTAAAAAATAGATTTCCATAAATACCAATTCTTATTTAAAATAATAGATTTAAAACAATATTTAATGTTATCAATAATCTGCACAAATATATTTTCATAAATAAAATTTATCTCAAGAATTTAGCTATAACTTTTATTAGTCAAGACAATAATTAAAAAAATTTAAAACCAAATCAAATATAATTCAAATACTTACCATAATAATTCAACTTATTATTTAATCATCAAAGTAAAAAAATATTTTAATAACCCAAAATTCTAATATGAAGTATTTTGGTAAACCTTTTTGTCATTTGAAAATATTTATGATTTCCTTCGTACAATTCAAAAAAATATATCTTTCTAGATAAAAATCCGAAAATAAGGGTTACAAATCTACCCACCTTAGAATTAAATTCTTCCTCGAATTTAAAAAAATATAGCTGTTCGCTATTGCTTCTTCTTGTTGTGGAGCGTTTGAAGGTTGCGAATGAGAATGTAATTAGGACTTTACACTTTGTTTTTGATCTGGGTCATGGTGATAGAGGGTTACTTCGTTACTTAGTTGACGATTTGACTGGGAGAGAGAGAGAGAGAGAGAGAGAGAGAGAGAGAGAGAGAGGGTTGCTGAGCTAAACTTTACTGGCGAAAGGGGGCAGCAATAGCTCTCTCTGGGATGCTCTGGAACTCTTGAAGAAATACAAGAATTAGGGGGAATCGAGAGGGGAATTGAGCCCAAAATCCAGAGCTTCAAATGGAGGAGAGACCCTCTTATTTATAATGGGGGGAGAGAGAAGCATGTGCACCTATGAGTAGGCAGTTGTGTGGGTCTTCAGCTACCACGTGGCACTCTTAAACATGAGTCAGTTGTAATAGGATGTGCACTTCACCGGTGAGAGGTCATAGTGTTGACACAAAGTCACAGTCAACCAAATATTGACTACATTGACTAAATAATATCTGTATAAATTCAATACGACACACGACGTCTGCTTTCAGTTCGGGACAAACGACAGCTCAGTTTCCGACTCTCAGTATATTTTTGAGTCTGTACTTTTACATTTCATTGAGTCTAGAAGTATGTACTCTGAGTTATGCTGAGCTCTTAGAACTTGGTCTACAAGCCTACCCAAAATCCCAAGCTCCACCAAAACAAAATTGCCCACAAGTCCCACTTAGAATCACTCTGTGCTCTGGAGACAGAGTTCGGGCCGAACTCTGCCTCCACACAGAGTTCGGGCCGAACTTTGTCCCCTAGAAATTAGGAACCCTAATTTTAGGGTTAGCTGGTTGCTAGCTGTCCAACGGCCAAATTTTTGAATTCTCCTACCCGAATTCTGGCCGAATTCTGCCTCAAAAATCAGTATAAATAGGGCATGAATTCTCTCATTTTGAATCACTCAATCTTCTCTTCTCTTCTCTCCTACAAGCTCTATAAGCCATACCCTTCCCATCTACTAGCCACAAGCCTCCTAAGTCTCGAGTGCTCAGCATCTCTCAGTTAGGATTCTTGTGCAAGAGTGAAGAAATCGCTTGGACAATTCCAAGCAATCGCCACTGCGATTCTCTGTAAGAAGTTGACGTGCTCTTCTGAAGTAAAGGCACGGGTTGTAAGCTACTATTTCACAAATAGTGGATTTAATCCTGAGCTAGAGTTCTCAGGCCTGGACTAGTCCTCCACGAGGGAAACCAGGTTAAAATTGCTGTGTTTGCGTATGCTCTCTTGTCTTTCATTTATATTCCGCATTTTACTCTGATTATTCATTGTTCGTGAAAGAGTAATTTTTTAATTGGTCATTATATATATATATACTCTATTCACCCCCCCTCTAGAGTTGCCAAACTGTTCTTCAATTGGTATCAGAGCTCTGTTCTCTTTATAAGGACTAACATCCTAAGAGCTGATCCATGGCAACCACACAATCCTTGATCTCCAATCATGGTGAAGGTCAGTCCACTCATAGGCCTCCCCTATTTGATGGGACTAACTACACATATTGGAAAACAAGGATGAGTTTTTATCTGAAGTCTCTAGACTTTGACCTGTGGACTGTCGTAACTGACGGTTACAAAAAGCCCGCCAGAATAGTTGTCGATGGTGACCTCACTGAGAAACCACACGACAAATATTCTGTCGAGGAGAAGAAACAGGCAAGTCTAGATGCTAGGGCTATTAATGCTTTATTCTGTGCTATAGACAGGAACGAGTTTAACAGGGTCTCTACATGCACCACTGCTCATGAAGTATAGAGACTTCTGGAAGTGACACATGAAGGAACCACTCAAGTCAAGGAATCAAAGATAAGCCGTCTCACTCAAAAGTACGAAGCCTTCAAGATGAAGCCAAATGAGACGATCTCTCAAATGTTTACAAGATTCCTCGACATCATCAACCCGTTATCCTCGCTTGGTAAGCAGTACTCAAACCATGAGAAGATCCGCAAGCTACTCAGAGGGCTACCAAAGATTTGGAACCCTAAGGTGACAGCCATCATAGAAGGAAATGATCTCACAAGTATGTCTATGGAGACTTTGATGGGCAAGCTCATGACTCACGAGCTTGACCTCAAGGACTTCGAAGAGCCTGCTCCGAAGACCAGGGAGATCGCACTCAAAGTTCATCGACGAAAGGTTGATCACGATGAGACTGAAGACGATATCTCAGATGATGAAGACCAAGCTCTCATGGTACGTAACTTCAAGAAATTCCTTCGCTTCAATCAAAGAAAGAAGGAACCACAAGAAGACGATGAAGAAGAGCCAACCTGCTATGGTTGCAAAAAGACTGGACACATCAGAAGAGACTGTCCGCTCTTAAAGAAAAGCAACCGGTATGAAAAGCCCTACAAGAAGAACTCATCAAAAAGGTATGCCAACACAAGCATTTGGCATGAAAGCGAAGCAAGTGACTCCGAGAAAGAAAAGAACTCTCCTCAAGACAAAACAAATGTGTGCCTCATGGCAAATTCCACCAAGGTATCAAACGAAACTTTAGATGACTTCTCTTTTGATGAACTTGGCGATGCTTTCACCGATTTACTTGATGATCACAAAAAGGTTATCGGTAAATACAAGCATGCCAAGGACAAAATCAAAAGTCTAGAAGATGAGATACAAAGAATTTCTTTACTTCTTGATAATGTTAGAAACACATCACCCATAAATGACACTGATGAAGTATCCAAGATTAAATTAAGCTTACATGATGCTGAAGCACGCATTGAGCAACAAACTCAAGAAATCACTACTCTCAACACGTTGCTTGCTGAAGAAAAGAGTAGACACAAGATTTCCATGACTAAGATTTATGGCTTAAATATCAAGATTGATGAACTGCAAGCTATGTCTAAAAGATTAGAAACCAAATTGGGTAAACAGGTTGTTCAACCTCAAACCCAATCACATGGGCACAACACCACTCATACTAGTCAACCACGTCATTCTCATACAGCACATAACCATGCATTTATATACACAAACTTTCACAAACCACGTACACGTAAGAATATTCCTCATACTCATTATACTGCACAAAGACACAACCAATATCACTCTACACATAGACAAAGTCATCATACCATACCACATCAACATGCCATGCCACGTAGACAAAATCATCATGTTATGCCACATAAGCAAAATCATCATATCATGCCACAGCATCACACTATGCCATATAGACAATCTCAGCATGCCACTCCTCACAGTCAATATCATCATGCTATGCCACACAGACATCATCATCATGCCACTCACTCTATGCATAGTCCTCATTACCATGCTAACTCTCCATATCATCCTCATCCTGTTGCTTATAGATATCATTCTCATGCTCCCAGTATAAATAAAAATGCTATCTGTACTTACTGTGGAATACATGGACACATCTCACCACAATGTAGAGTTAGAAGATTGGTAGACAAGAAAATATATGCTTGGTTTCCAAAAACTAACTTTTCAGGACCCTCAAGAAAATGGGTACCAAAGGTCACATCTACTCTTGATGTAGGTGGACCTTCCCTCCTCAACTGAGAGTAAGTGGATTCTCGATAGTGGATGCTCACGACATATGACGGGAGACGCAAATCTTTTTGCATCACTATCGATGAAAAGAGAAGGATACGTATCCTTCGGTAACAATCTCAAAGGGCACATAATAGGTAACGGTATCATTGGTCATCCTCCTTCTCCTGTTATAAAGGATGTCTGCCTAGTGACCGAGTTAAAACATAACCTGCTAAGCATTAGCCATCTTGCTGATCATGGATATGATATTAACTTTGGACAAAACTGTTGCTATATCTATGATAGGTCAACAAGAGACATTACTTTTGAAGGGAAAAGAGAGGACAATATCTATATTTTCTATCTCTCTATAAATACTAACCATGCAGGTAGATGTTTATATGCCCACAAAGACGAACGACTACTTTGGCACCAGCGTCTCGGTCATGCCAAACTGGATGCTATATCCAGGCTTTCTACCAAGAAGCTAGTGAGAGGATTGCCTGACATCACATTCAAAAAGGACACGGTATGTGCCGAATGTGAACTAAACAAGGCAACTAAATCCTTATTTCATTCCATCAACTCTGTAAGTACTACTAGACCCTTGCAATTACTTCATATGGATTTATTTGGTCCTAGTAGAATAGCTAGCCTTGGTGGCAAACTTTATGCTTTTGTTATTGTTGATGATTTTTCGAGATTTACTTGGATTTTCTTTCTCGCTAATAAGAGCGACGCTATCTCTGTTTCCAAAGTTTTTGTAAATAAAGTTCAAAACGAAAAAGGCTACATGATTACTCGAATCCGAAGTGATCATGGAGGCGAATTCGTAAATTCAGATTTTGAAAGTTTTTGTAATGCAAATGGTTTTGATCATGAATTTTCTTGTCCTAGAACTCCTCAACAAAATGGTGTTGTGGAGCGGAAGAATAGGACTCTTGGCGATATGGCTAGAGTCATGTTGAATAAATTTTCTCTTCCAAAATATTTTTGGGCAGAGGCTGTAAGTACAGCATGCCACATTTTGAATAGGGTGCTTATTCGTCCCATTTCGAAGAAAACACCCTATGAGCTTTGGTTTGGGAAAACCCCAAATGTTTCTTATTTTAGAGTTTTTGGCTGCAGATGTTTTATCCTTAACACCAAAGACAACTTAGGCAAATTTGATGCCAAAGCTGACGATGGTATCTTTCTTGGTTATGCCGCCAAGAGTAAGGGATATAGAGTTTTCAATAAACGCTCACTTATTGTGGAAGAGTCAACAAATGTGACTTTTGATGAAGATAACAGTACAGCAAATACTCTTAATGATGACATTGAGCCATCAACTTCTACTCCAATGAATACTTCAACCGAAACTAATTCTCTGGAGGGTTTGCCTAAGAAATTCTCTTTCAAACCTTCTCATCCAGAAAATTTAGTCATAGGTGAAGTTTCACGTGGAGTTACTACTAGATCATCATTAAGAGACTCTGTTGCTAGCACTGCCTTCATTTCACAAGTAGAGCCTAAAAACATTTCTGAAGCTTTTACTGATGAATTTTGGATCTCTGCTATGCAAGAAGAACTCAACCAATTTGAGAGAAGCCAAGTATGGGAACTAGTTCCTAAACCGGCTAATCACTCAATAATTGGTACCAAATGGGTGTTTAGAAACAAAGTAAGTGAAGATGGTTCAGTCACACGTAACAAAGCTCGTCTAGTAGCTCAAGGATACAACCAAGAGGAAGGTATCGACTACGATGAGACATATGCTCCTGTTGCTAGACTAGAATCCATTCGGATGCTTTGTGCTTTTGCCAATCATCAGAACTTTAAATTATTTCAAATGGATGTTAAAAGTGCTTTCTTGAATGGCTTTATTAAGGAGGAAGTTTATGTCAAACAACCCCCTGGCTTTGAAAATCACAAATTTCCCGACCACGTGTTCAAGCTAAAGAAAGCGCTTTATGGCCTTAAATAAGCCCCCAGAGCTTGGTATGAAAGGCTAAGCAGCTTCTTGCTTGAGAAAGGTTTTTCTAAAGGGAAAATTGACACTACACTATTTATCAAATCTTTCCAAGACACCATTCTATTAATTCAGATTTATGTTGATGATATTATTTTTGGGTCTACTGATGAAACTCTTTGTCAAGAATTTGCCAAGTGTATGCAGACGGAATTTGAGATGAGCATGATGGGAGAGCTCAACTACTTTCTTGGTCTGCAAGTAAAACAACTGGCTAATGGAACCTTCATCTGCCAATCAAAGTACACCAAGGACATGCTGAAAAAGTTCGATCTTGACAACATCAAACCAATCAGCACGCCAATGGCCACTTCAACCAAACTCGAACCAGATGAGAGCGGCAAACCTGTTGATCAACATAAGTATCGAGGTATGATAGGCAGCTTACTTTATTTAACTGCTAGTCGTCCCGATATCATGTTCAGTGTTTGCCTATGTGCTAGATATCAAGCTAATCCTAAGGAATCACACATGACCGCAGTTAAGCGTATCTTTAGATACCTTAAGGGTACGGTTACAGTAGGCCTATAGTATCCCAAGTCAACATCATTTGATCTTATTGGTTACTCTGATGCTGACTTCGCTGGATGCAAGGTCGACCGTAAAAGTACGAGCGGCACGTGTCATTTATTAGGAAAAGCTTTAGTCTCCTGGTTTAGCAAGAAACAAAACTCTGTTGCACTATCCACAACAGAAGCTGAATACATAGCAGCTGGGCGTTGTTGTGCACAAATTCTGTGGATGAAGCAAACCCTGGAAGACTATAAGTTATCTTTCATGCATATTTCTATATTCTGTGACAATACTAGTGCCATCAATTTGACTAAGAACCCTGTATGCCACTCACGCACTAAACACATTGAGATCAGACACCACTTTTTGCGTGATCATCAGCAAAATGGCACGATTAACTTAGAATTTATTGACACTGATCATCAGCTGGCAGATTTCTTTACTAAGCCACTATCCGAAGAGCGTTTCAATTTTCTTTGTCGTGAACTTAGAATCTTAGATAAAGCAGTCATAAATTGAAACTCACCTGCGTAAATATCGAGTATATTGTGATTCTTTTACGAAGAATTTGGTATGGGTACAAGCCGAAAGGGTCCTTCTGACAACAAGGCGTAAAAGCCTAAGCGACACGGTGCACTAGTCCTCAGGACTACCGCTAGCTGGGATCCGGCCCCTGCAGCTAACCCATGGCAAATTTGGACTATTGAACCACAATATATATCTTTATTTATTATATGGCTCGTTTCGATTTAATATTGCCTAATTGATATTTTCTAAAAAGTTCATTCTGTTTTCTGTGTACCTCTCCTTCTCTATCTATTCTATTCTCTTTGGTGTCCTCAACTCTTTTTTGTTTAACTCTTAAATCTTTGTTATCATTTATTGTTATTCTTCAACTTTTGTTTTCATTTTAGCTTTTGTTCTGTTCTGGACCAATGATCCATAACTCTGGCCGAACTCTGCTCCTATCCGAGTTCGGGTCGAGTTCGGTCCCTTGGTTCCAGGGTCGGGATCTGGCTCTGCCGTTGGATCTATTCTAATCCAATGGTCAATATTTCACCCGACCAAAGACAAAACCCTACTTTATGTCGGGATTCTTTCTCTCTCCTTCACTATTACCACCTTTTCTCACCTATACACACTCTTTCCTTGAAACCCTAACCCTAGTTTTTGATCTAGAGTGCCTCATTGCTTCTCAAATCAAGAAAAAGGTGTCTCCTCTCCATTCTCCTCCATTGTTCTTTACCTGTTTGAGGTACCATTTTTTTTTAAAATCTTTTAATGGCTCCTTGCTTGTTCAATCGTGGGAAGAGGATTCGAGTTGAGAGTATTTCCTCTTCGGATTCTCCTCCATCAATTGAACAAATCATTGAACAACTTCAACCACCTCACCCTTTGTTCAATCCACCTCGTCCTCAACATCCTTCCACTTATGACAATAGACTTTTTGTCTCACTTGATGCATCAAACAACTGGTTTAGTGACTTTCGGAATCGTCAGGTATTCACAGGACATCCTATCAATTTTTCCATATTCTCTCAATATGATTCTTTATTCCATGACCTCTATATTGATGAACTAGTCACTACATCTTCTGCTATTTATCGTCATGCCGTTCAAATGTTCTACTGCAACTTAACCTTTGATGACCTTCGTATTTATTCACGAGTTGCTGGTATCAATATCTCGTTTGATGACTTTGAACTAGCCGAATATCTTGATCTTCTTGAGCCAAGTTCTTGGGAAAGGCTTGTTGATGCTCGCTCGTTCCGTTTTCCCAACGGACTTTCACTTGAAAGCTTCAAGGACGATTTGTGCACTCCATACACACGTCCTCGAAAGCTCATGACGAAATATCTCAACCCATATTTTTCTGATCTTCATTGGATCATCTCTAATACCATTCTACCCAAGATCGGTTCCCCTGATGAAATCACTTATCTTGACATTTCTGCTCTTTATCATCTTCACTTTGGAATTCATTTCAATCTTCCACGTACTATGATGGACTGGATGATTCGCTGTAGGAGGAAACCACGAGCTTTGGTTTATCTTCTGTATCTTCCTATGATCTTTCGTGCTTTTCGTATACCACTTGATGCTTGTCCGTTCCTGCCGGCACCTACCTTTCTATCTAAGGTACGACGCCTTCAGCCTGTTGCTACTACTGAGTTGTCTGCTGATGAGGAGCCTGACGCCCCTCCGCTCGGTCAGACTGCACCTCCTGCCAACCTGGATTCGCTTCAGACTATGCTTCGCGATCGTTTTGCTATTGAGGATGATCGCTGGACGCAGCAGGATTACCGTACCACTCTGCAGATTAGTGCCCTTGGGAACTCTCTGCATGATATGCGGTATTCGCTTGCTCGTCATCCTGATTTGCATGTGCCTATTGAGCGGGATCCACATCTCTCGGGTCATCGTCTAGACGATCCGTGGGTCATGCAGTATATGGATCCAGATGATACTTTTGTGGATCTTCAGATATTCCAGGACCTTTTCGTTGGCCCTTTCCCTGGTCCTTCAGATGTTCCAGGACCTTCTAGTGCTCCGTGATGGAGACTGGCTTGTTATGCTGCTGCCACTACTGATGGTCTTAGTTGCTTTATGTTTTTAGTTATTTAGTTATGGATTTATGTACTGGATTTTTATCTTAGAACCCTGATGATGTGTTTGACATTCTGGTTGGTGGATATCATTTTATGCTATTTCTCGTAGTTTCTTTTATGCCAATGCACTCTCTTGTCTAGTATTATACTATTTTTTTCTCTTGGTGTGGTTGCATTACTATTTATTGCTTATTTATATTGCTAACTGCCAAAAGGGGGAGAAACATATGTATATTTTTGTGCTGGCTTGTTTTGGGAAACTATTACAGGTTCTATGCAGGTTCTATGCATTCATCTGTATATATCTGTGCTCGTTCTGGGAATATGTTATCTATCAGGTTACAGGGTATATGCACTGTTTACGGGGGAGAGCTACTACTTCTAGCTCGGAATCGTTCACTGATTACGGGGGAGCTATCTGATTCTAGCTCTGCATCAGTTATTGGGGAGCTATGTTGTAATCAACTGTGTCAAGGTATGAATATTGAAATATACATATATTATTTTGTCAATTATCAATATGGGGGAGATTGTTGACACAAAGTCACAGTCAACCAAATATTGACTACATTGACTAAATAATATCTGTATAAATTCAATACGACACACGACGTCTGCTTTCAGTTCGGGACAAACGACAGCTCAGTTTCCGACTCTCAGTATATTTTCGAGTCTGTACTTTTATATTTCATTGAGTCTAGAAGTATGTACTCTGAGTTATGCTGAGCTCTTGGAACTTGGTCTACAAGCCTACCCAAAATCCCAAGCTCCACCAAAACAAAATTGCCCACAAGTCCCACTTAGAATCACTCTGTGCTCTGGAGACAGAGTTCGGGCCGAACTCTGCCTCCACACAGAGTTCGGGCCGAACTCTGTCCCCTAGAAATCAGGAACCCTAATTTTAGGGTTAGCTGGTTGCTAGCTGTCCAACGGCCAAATTTTTGAATTCTCCTACCCGAATTCTGGCCGAATTCTGCCTCAAAAATCAGTATAAATAGGGCATGAATTCTCTCATTTTGAATAACTCAATCTTCTCTTCTCTTCTCTCCTACAAGCTCTATAAGCCATACCCTTCCCATCTACTAGCCACAAGCCTCCTAAGTCTCGAGTGCTCAGCATCTCTCAGTTAGGATTCTTGTGCAAGAGTGAAGAAATCGCTTAGACAATTCCAAGCAATCGCCACTGCGATTCTCTGTAAGAAGTTGACGTGCTCTTCTGAAGTAAAGGCACGGGTTGTAAGCTACTATTTCACAAATAGTGGATTTAATCCTGAGCTAGAGTTCTCAGGCCTGGACTAGTCCTCCACGAAGGAAACCAGGTTAAAATTGCTGTGTTTGCGTATGCTCTCTTGTCTTTCATTTACATTCCGCATTTTACTCTGATTATTCATTGTTCGTGAAAGAGTAATTTTTTAATTGGTCATTTTATATATATATACTCTATTCACCCCCCCTCTAGAGTTGCCAAACTGTTCTTCACATAGTTGACTGCCACGTCGCAGATTTGGATTTTGTTGTTATAGAGAATCTCGAGCTTCTTTGAACCCATTCCTCGGTGTGACCAGGTCTATAGCATGTGGCATGCACTTAATTCCCCACACGCCTAGGATCCACTGTCCTAGGTGGCGTACTTGCCATTAGAAAGGATTTGTGAGCGCGGGACAGAGGCACACGTGCTTGAGAGAGACTTGAAGTAGCACGCGCTTGAGTTTGGCATGTATATCCACAGTACTTCTAAGGAGAATGAGCTTGATCTTTGTGTTCATCCTCTATACGAGGATCGAAGCATTTTATTGGAGTCTTTGAGAAGAGTTTAGGCTCATTAATTGCAGCTTTGGGAAAAGTGACCAATAGGCATACACGATGATGTGAGAGACGGGGCGCAGGAGGAGAACTTCTGATATCCATCTATGATGTGCCGTATTAGCCCAAACCATTCACATGTCGAAAAGTATTTCAAATACGCTGTCTATTTTACTAGTACATGTTTATTGCTAGTATTTCCTGTTCGTGTTTACTATTTTTGTTCATGTTTGTGCTTACGGCTTCCAGTTTATATACATGTTTCCATTATTTTATACTGCATCTCTACTGTCCAGCTTATTTTATATTAAGTTACATTATTGCAATAAGGTTGTACTTTGCTCCTTTCTTGACAGGATCATTGCAGGTGACTTAGCATGTTTCCTACTTTTGTGCTATGGACCATACAAGAAAGAGAGATCTTGGAGATCGACCTTAGATTCTAGATAGATTAGTTAGTTTCTTTTATTTAAATGTTTAGCAAGTTTGTCCCCAAAAATTATTTTGTTATATTATTAGATTTGTAAATAAAATAGTTATTATGAATGAGCAATTAGATATGATTTTGTTGTATTTGAGATTGACATTGAGACCTAGACAGCGTACCACCACCGATGATGCGGCGTAGGCTGGACTTGGCTACGTACTCGTATTCCGAAAAATGGGTACGGGTCGTAAAAGTGACCAATAGGCGTACATGATGATGCGAGAGACGGGGCATGCCTGCATAAGTGGGGCGTGGGTAGGGGAAGGGTGCGTCCTCAGTAAGGCATGAGTAGCCCAAGTAACTATGACTTCGGTCTTCGAGCCTTTACTGTTTGTATAGAGATTGAGACGTCTCTTCATGATGCCTAGATAATGCATGAGCGCTATGCTGTTTTAACTGGGCGTGAGTAGTCCAAGGCCAGGCTAGTGCTAGAGTGGAGCCCAAGGCATAATTTGTTCATTTTTGCGACGTGTGACCCATGCACCTACAAGACCCCCTTCAAAGTTTTCTAACTTTTTTGAGTAAAGTTAAGTTTGAACAACAGCGGGGCATGCACCTTTAGATGATGTCACCATAATTTTAGGCATAGCCCTCACTTTTGCCGACCTTTCGAAGACTGCTTTGAGATAAGAGCGGTTTTGATTTGGTTGGATCTTCGAAGAGGCAATAGATGATTCATCTTCATCTCAAAACACGTGTTTCAAAGACTATAAATAGAAGTGAGTGAAGGATAGAAAAATCCTTCTTTCTTTGAGTTTTCCTCTTTCTTCTACAACTTCTCTCCGCACTCGTCGGCTTCTTGCTTCCTTTCGCCATGGCATGTAAGTCCGTTGCTGTCAAAGAAAAGGAAAAATCGTAGGCTATGCCTTTACTCCTGCTGTAGTATTTTATAATAATTTTTCCAGAAATTATAGAATTTTATTTGTAATTATTTTATATTAAAACCGAGAACTTTAGATTTTTTTAAATTAATTCCAATTACTGTTTTTAATTTATATTATTTAATTGGTTGTTAATTAAATAATATATATTATATAGAAAATGTTTGTAAAAATATACTTTACTGTATAAAAATATTTCCAGTATTCCGTTTATTTCTATTTACTACTCTATTTCATTCCAGTTGTACTCATTTACTTATTTAGTGGACTATTCTCCACTAGTCATAGTTGACATTTGGACTCTGTGGCACTGATGAATTTCTATTCAGTTATCTCTTACTTTATTCCATGGATGAGATTAGTTTACCTGCCTGTGATGTTACTTTATTAGTTTTACTTCAGCGTACTACGATCAGATCATAGTTCATTAAATTGTGTTTAGCTATGTTTGATTGTATAGCTGGCATGCTACGGGTTCCCAATCCGATTATTTGGAACTGGGGCATGACACCTGCCAACGAGCAAGCCCACCCTGACGTTCGTGGTAGAGTGGAAGGTACGACCATGTTGGTGAGGCTCCGGTTGTTAGCCCTAGGGTGCGGCTGTCAAGCTTGCGTGCTTAGGCCTTCCACATGTCCACGAAAAGTGATTAGACTATGCCTGCCGATACTTGTGAAGGCGTGTATCACAACGGCTTTCACTAGCCCAGGCGTTGTTTCCCTTACAAGCATGCGAGTCAGGAGACTTCATGCGCCAAATAAGCCACATGCCTACTTTGGTACAGGTATATATTTTTAAGACATCTATACGCCTATCGGGTCACACTCTCCGATGCGCCTAACAGGCTACGTGCTACTTTCTTATAGGCGTATATTTTTTGTCTATGCGTCCAAGTAGATTGTGCACTATGTATTTGCATGCACTCACTGGTCTTTTACATAGATATTGTTCTCTGACTTTTGCCTTCTTCTTTTGCAGTGTCCATGGTGGTGCATCATCTGGGTGAAGTTCTTTTTGGTCCCCTGCTTTCCCCACTGGGCATGAATTTTACCGAGGATGTGGTAGCTCCTACAAAGGTTAATATCAGAGTCAGACAGTCTGTTGCTCGAATGGACCTCATCGAGGGGCAGTCTAACTTCTTCTTTGAACATATGATGAACCTAGGAAAAATCTTGAAGGGGGATGGATCACAAGACTCTTATTTGCGACCATAATTTTTGTTTGGCGATCGCATGGCATCTGTTGTTGATGAAATCTAAATACTGTAGGACAATTGGTACTTCGTATCACACGATTTGAAGATGTATCTTCCCCAAATAGACCGTCACATGCCCTTCTCAGATTTTATTTGTCTGGCTTCGTGAAGGAGAATGGACTGGGGTTTGACCCCTACCTAACCTGGGTTGGTAGCTGGTTATTTCAAATTGAAGTTTTATTCTACTTTTGGACCGGTTAGGGATGGTCCCTCTATCTCAACGAGGGTATTGCATCCCAACAAGCTGATTGGTGAGGCTGAACAGGATTCTGCACCCTTCAGAGTTCCCACTTTTGCCAACCGGATGCTTGAGGCCAGTGTATCATATGCTTCGGGTGTTTACTGTGTTGCAGGATGGGTACATCATTCGAAGGATTGGGACACCATCACTGACTGGGTTCTTACAAAATAAGAGGGCCTTTTGAAAGATCTAGGTTTGTTTTATGCGATCAGAGCTACCAGTACGGGGTAGAGGTGAACAAGTCAATGTTCTTGACATTGTTCGAGATGTACAACCCTGTCACAGGTACCGTCTTCATCCTCGGCATGGAAATGGGTTTTACTTTACACGACACTGGATGTCCAAGCTGCCTTGAGGCTGTGAGCCTTATTAAGAATACACCCCTACCCTGGAGGGGATCGGGGGTCTGGAGGTCAAAAATGATTAAATGATGGCGGTTTATAAAGAGTTAATGTGCTACCATATTACAACCCAGTGCCGCGACCTTCAAAAATCCACCTCCACACCCATGCTTGGAAGCGCCATGTCTTCATGCAAGGGTAGACACCTAAAGGGAAGCCTGTGTTTGGTCTCTATTTGAATTTGTCAGTTAAGGATATTGCTAAGTCTTTAGCAGTGATGGGAGAGAAGAATCCCAGTAAGCGCGATGTTGGACCAAAGTGATATTTTTTTTCACTACTTTTATCATGACATCCTTCCAATGTCGCCGATGGCATGGTTAGCTGCATATATTATGTTGTGGCTTAAAGACTGTGTGGTCCTGGCAATTCTGGTTCTCTCGAAAGGCTGAGCCGAAACCTCATCTTTCTCGTAGTACGACTTGTCTTTGGTATGAAGTTAGCCCTTTTTCCTGCGATGATTTGTGACCTCCAGTGAGGTCTGAGAAAATTTATAGAGCGAGTTCTTATCTACGAAGGAAGCAAGGGAGTGTTTGCCCGTCTTGAGTTACCTTACTATTACCTGATGGAAAGGATGCTGTTGCACTACCTATCTCTAATGACTCCGGGCATAGCGTCTGCGGTTCAGCCGGAAGATTCTCTTCTTCGTCGTTACCGAAACCAATCATGGTGACAGAAGGATGTTCATCTTTGTCGCAGGGCATTGGCATACATGAAAGGGTATGAACCCTACCAGGTCCCCCGCGACCTATAAAGACTTTAGCGAGGAGGAAGAGCTCGTGGACGCAAGAACAGATCATACGACTGTTCCGGAGGAAGTGTTCCACTGGTTGCAATCAGTCCAGCCATCTCACTTGGTTTGTCACAGTCGGAATGACTGTTTGTGAGAACAAAAGTTTTCTAAGAAAACTAGTTTACAAACTAAAAAAGAAGGGTACAAAGGTACAATTTGATTCTGGGGAAGTATAACTGTAGGAATCTGATCAGAAGACGATCACTTTATCCCTTGAACGATGTATTGTCAGAGAAGAAATGCCTTGAAACTTACTACCGTGGAGACGAGAGTTCTAGCTTAAAAGTTTATGATCTTCGTTGTGTTTTTAAAAATGATCCTGAACTCTATTTATAGAGTTCTAAAATAATTGTTAAGTAGTTATTCTGATTGGCGCATGGCACTGATTAGCGCATAGCACTGATTGGCGCACCATCGCCCATTACGCGAATGGTTGGCTTAACTGTATATACACGTAGCATTCTATGAAAGAGATCCGCTTGATCGTGGGCAGTGTGGCATGCATATTGTTCAAGATTAGTGGCATGTGCACCACGTCATCTTGCTTCTGGATGATGTTCTGATCAATTGGTGCCTGATTTGATAGATGGTGCATACTCTGTACTATCTGTAAGAAAGCGCTAGTCATTTGAAACTATAAAGCACTGACTACTTCATGCCATCTCTGTATGGTGCACAGTAAATAACAAGTACAATTATGATGACTCTAATAATTCCTCTCGAGCGCTGTGCACTCTGGATTTGAGAAGATTTTCCTCAATTGACGTGTTGTCAGTTATGATGACAGCCATTTTGGTTTCTAAAAAAAGATGGCCACGTGGCAGCTGGCGCCTATAGAAGTATAAAAAATCTCAGCTGATAATATTCCTCCACCACAGCGCAGATGATACGAAGGCGCAGACCAAGTATGAAAAAGACATCAGAAGATACGGAAAGAAGTTCTGTTTTATTATGCCTACAATGATCTAATACAGATTCATCATGGCTATATGTAAAGGACCAATCCTACTTCTTCTACAAAGGATCGATCACAGGTTCAGCAGAACCTGGAGGAGTCTATAATAGACTTAGTTTTCATTAAAATGCAGGCGTCTTTCTTCTTGGTATGCATACTAGAAGATTGATCTCCATCAAGGTGCATTCTGACTTTCTTGTACGCACAACCCTCCAAACGCGCGTCAATTGCTCGAAGAAAGCAAGCAACTTCCCGAAGTAGCTATTGGCCCGAGCTCCCTGAAGGTGTAGTAGGTCACAAAGCCCAGAACGAGCATAGCATAGTACAACCTGTAGCGCTTCAGGCTGACAACCGGACCAAACTCGATTGTCATAACCTCCAAGACCTCCAAGACGTTGCCCAGAGTCAAACTCCTTAGGGAGGATACTTGGATACTCCTCAAGAGCGGTGATGGCTCCTTCTATAAAGAGTTCTTCTACAAGAATATGGCCCCTTCGAACGAGAGAAGCCCCAACCAACAACTGACTTATACAAGGCCAGAGGCCGTCTGATGCTAAGACTAGATCAAACATGGTGGTGAAGGGTGCCAAGAAGAAGATAGTAACTCTTTATAGGAATACTTCCCCTTTTATAGGACCAGGAGTGGTCCAAACTATAGGCCACTTGGCCGACGGTCAAAATTCTCTCATTAATGGAATGAGCCTAGGACTTGGCACAATGGATCTCAATTAATAGGCCCATTCAAGTGAGTCTCCAAACTGTTCAAACGCTCCTTAGAATTCTACAATTAACGGTGGCAATTAAGAAGGAGTCTGCATTCAAGGGTTGTCATTTACTTCTCTTAAAAAGAAGACTTAAAAGCTAGGCTCTCTCCAACCGGAGGCGCAGGCACCCCACTATGTCTTTTTGCCTCTAAGGCGAAGACAGTACATCCCCTTCTCAGAAGCACAGACAGCAGCTTCGATCTAAGTACCCGGCCGGTTCAACAGCCCCTTTTCTCAGTAAAGACTTGGGAGACACCATTTACCTCCAGCATAAGCCCGACTGCTACTCTAAAGCACAATAAAATGGTATATTTGAAGGCGCAGCCTACTCGTCGCCCTAAAGCATAGTAACTTTACCCGAAACACAGCCTACTCGTTGCCCTTAAAAGTACGAGGTCCCATTGTCTTCGAAACATTATCCATTTGTGGCCCTAAAGCACAGAGGCTCTGTCGTCTCCAGAAGCACAGTCTACTCGTCGCCCTAGAAGTGCAGCCAGCCTTTTCTGAAGTACAGATGACATGGTCCCACCCAATCGGTTTACTTAAACTGGCATTCTCAAAGATAGGATTGGGATTGATCAAGTTGATAAATATGAATATCATTAGATTGATTTAAATCTTGGACGAAGATTACACAGAATTCAAATCTGAGATAAAATCCCAAGATTTGCTCGGCTACATTCGAACAGGCAAATTGGCACACGCCACATGTCACCTCCTTCGGTTATTTCGATAACCACCAGAAATCTTGTTTGAGGGGAATCTTAACACCCACCACCTGTCAGCATCACAGAAGCCCGTACCATACAAGGATGGCAGATTCCTTCATATCTCGAAACCCTAATACACATCGCATATGTGCCCCACTCTCCTATAAATAGGAGAGGTTTTCCTCCAACAACAGGATCGACAATGAGAAGAAGATCCATAGAATTATCAAAATCTTCAACTTCGGTGTCCTCCTGATCGGCAACCCTAGAGTTCCATCGAAGGCACCAAAAAGTCAGAGCAAGTCTCATATCATCATCGAATCGTCAACGGAGTAAAGGAGCTGCTGCAGTGCTCAATCTCCACCGTCACACTTTCATAGAAACTTTTGTATTTAGATTTCTTCGCATAAGAATCGATTGTACTCTTTTTTACGTTCAATATACAAAAAATTCGTTCAATCTTTTATCATGTCAAACAGTGCCATGTGACACTTAGCGCCATCTGATCTAGTACACGATCTGATCTCAACGCTATCTGATGATTTGAGTCTTGGTGCCATTTATGAATGACGTATGGTAATGTCTTATATATTTTGAGCTTCTATAAGACCCCCTTCAGAGTTTTCAAAATTCAAATATTTTGAAAATTTAAATACTTTGAACAAGAAGCGGTCCTGCGCGGTTGGCACATGACAGAATCTCAACCGATCCTCAGTTTTATGCGCGATTCGTACGACCGTTATGTGTGAGCTTAGGCTATAAATAGCCCACGGGTTGGAAAGAGAGAGAGTGTTATTTACTTAGAAATTTTCTTTCCCAAACTCTCTTCGTCTTCTTCTTCTCATTCCGAATTCATGAAGGTTTCTTTTGATCGAATAGCGTCCAAGAGATCTGCCACCGAGAAAGGAAAGAAAGTGGCTGGAGCCACTATGCGAATATCAAAGTTGAGAGTGCCACAGCACATAGTGCTGTCGGTGAAAGGAGAGTAGGCTGATCCTGCACTTGAAGGTGAGGAAATTATCGGGGAAGATGAACATCAAAGCTTGTACCATCCGCATGTAGCGCGATTACCACCTCTTTCAGAGCGTTGGTCGGTGCTTTCTCTATCCCCTAAATGCACCACCTCTTTCAGAGTGTTGGTTAAAAATCAAATCAATCTTGATAGTGTGCCATGCGCTATTTGTCATGTTTTGAGAACGATACGCCATCCGACATAATGCACGAATCATAAGAAACACAATTCATGTGCCAAATGACTGATATATCACATGCGCCATCTACGAACTAAGCTAAGAACTGTCATACTCTCTGCACGAACTGAGGAATGTTCCTTTCTGCTCTGTGCCATTCATGATTGGCACAGATTTCTTTTAAGATTTTAATAAGTTTTAGGATTCTAACTTTTTGTTCTCTTTTGTAGTAAATCTGATGGAAGACCCAAATGCTGAAATACTGTCCTCACCTTTTTGGGTGTCGGAATACCAAGAGGATTTATCCCATGTCGCTTTCCCACATTATGGTGGACCATCATCTAGACGAACTCTTATAGAAAAATAAGATGATAGGGCTCTGCTGTGCTTGATCCCCAACGTCAATCTGGACTAATTGATCCTCAGTGGGTGGTTCACGTTGTTCGAAGCGAAGTTCCTATTTAGTATCCATTCTTTATGCCCAAGGCTCAGTCTTAGGGGTTTCGGTGAAGTCATTATCGTCCTTTGAGAACTCAACGGTCACCATATTGGAAGATAGAGTCACTTGATGGATATGATCTATGCTTGTGTTTGAATCCTATGATGAAGAGTCAGAAGAATTAGATCGTTCTTCTTTATCAGACTCAGAAACATTTGGGGTTGAGATTGGCAAAGTGTAACCTAACCCATGCTTTGTTTTATTATAGTATTACAGCAACTTTCCTTTCGGGGCAGGTGTGCAAATAGGAGTTCGCCTACCTTTACCACCATTGAGGCCAGATTTGAAATTGTAGTCCATTTTTCGAATGATGTCTTTGGATTGCTGACTGTAATGACTTTGTTGAAGTCCTCCACTATCGTCATTTTCAGAATCACAATCAAAAGTAACTTTTGATTTAGTCCTTTACTGAAAAGGATATGTTGCTCATCTTTCTTCCTGGAGGGAATTATGAAGAACAAATTTTGCAAAATTTTTAATGATACCTCAGTTTGGAGGGGTTGAATTTCCTCTAAGGTAAGAGGTTCAAAATTGTCTAAAATTTCTATGTAACACTGTGTATAATAATTGAGATCAATATACTGAAAGGAGGTGCTACTTTATTGATATTTGCTTTAGCATTTACAACAACATTTTTAACATGGCCGATGACTTGCTAAGGTTAATTACAAGAGGAGGAGAAGTAGGAGACTTGTTACGATGAAGGTCGATAACAAGAGGCTCAGAAGAGGTGAGCTCCATGTGCTCCGTCTTTCCGGCAGGAGGAAGCTTGGTTGAAGTTGAGAGATTGATGGTCAGTGTCTGAGAAGACGAGGAACGAGAAGTGTGTCCCTTGATTGGAATCACAAGGACCTCATATGGATTGTTCTTTCGGTCTTCTTCAGTGTCCATCGCCAGTACGACTTTTATGAACTCTTCTTAATATATTCTAGAGTCTATATAATATGCTTCGATACCTCGGAAGGGATTAAGGTTAGCCACTTCATTCCAGACTTCTCCGTTGTCATCAACATATTTGAAGCATTGATGGAGAGTTGATGGCATCATGTTATGTTCATGCAACCATGGTCTTCCAAATAATACATTATAGGAAACGTGATTGTCAATCACATAGAATGTGACTTTTGTGCAGAGATTGCTGATTTAGACCTTTAGGTGGATTTTTTTTAATGGTTCGCTTCTTCCAGAATTGAATCCAAGAATAGTCGTGACTGTTGTAGAGAGGTTATGGACTGGGATCCTTAGCGCATCTAATAAAGTTTTTGGCATAATGCTGAGTGCAGATCCAGGGTCGACCAGAACGCGATCGACCTTCATTATGTCGACATACCCTGTAAAGTACAGCGGTTGGTCATGTCGATTGTCTTCTAATAACATATCATCCTGAGTGAAGGTGATATTGGAAATCATTTCCATCATACTATAACAATGAGAGCATGCTACTGGTTCTTCGTTTGGTTTCTGGAGATATGCCACAAACGCCAGCTTGCATTAGTGCCTTACTTAATGTTTCTCGAGTTTCCCTCAAGAGACGTAGGAGTTCAAAAATCGATAATCTTACTGGAGTATTGGCTAATTGAGCCAATATGTCAAAATTATACGGCCTTTTGAGTCCTTATAATACAGTTTTCTTTAAACTTTTTGTCAAAGCGAGACAACTGCTTGCCTTTGTCAACTGTTGTCGGCTTGGGAGGGACAGGTTCCGCTTGAGGTGATAATGTCGAAGGAACATTGGAGACATGAAGAGAAGGTGCCGGAGGGGCATCCGAGACAAAAGGAGGAGTGGCAACTTGTCCTTCTGGACAATCTCTGAGATAGAGCCTCCCAGATCTGGTACCAGTCATATCTTCTTCTTCCGAGACAGGTGTGAAAGAACCATATTACAATATTTCATTCGTGTCTTGATCCTGGAAGATATTTTTGGATGATGAATGATTTGTCCAGAATCCCAGGCCGATACGGGACTGGTTGTCCCGAAGACGTAGAAAAAGAGGTATCGGAGACCCTTTTCCATTGTTCAAGCTAGGGGCTTTCTGAAAATCATGCCTTATAATTAATCCCAACAACTGGAGAGATAGATAGATGGAGCGGATAGAAGAACTGGCCTACCTCCAGCAATAACAGAACTGATCATTGTATTAGGTCAGCAACCCTGCTTATCTCATTGCACTTGCTACCAGTTGCAGCTGGTAGATAATAGTTTTATGCCACGACGATCTATATGCGAACTGATAATGCAGTCCCCGGGACATTTTATGGACACACACAAAAAAAGGAAAAATAAAATACTATCTTTTTTTATTGGTGTAAGTTACCACAAATCGAGTACGCTTGAGAGATCCTATGCTGAGGATCCCCGAGTACAAAAAAGAATTCTGGGGAATGGGACGATGGAGATCGAGCGGTAGTTGCTCCTTTACTCTGTTGACACTCCGATTACAAAAGTGGAAGAAAACCTAAGAAAATTGCTAACTTTTGGCTCACTGGCAAGAAGTGCAGCAATTTGGCTCTTGAAAATGCTCTTCGTTCTCTTGTTTTGAAGAGGGGTGAGCCCCCCTTTTATAGTCGTTCTCGAGCTGGAATGATGTTATGCGCCCACAAGAGGAAACACGCTGGTTCTTATGTGGGCGCAGTCCTACTTTGGGCGCATAGGGTGTAGGCACATACAGGTTGCGAGATCGTAGGTTGGTCGTGGTGTTGACGTGGCCGCATGCTAAGGTGCACGACTGCTCATGCAGACTGACGTAGCCATGCGCTTCGGTGCACGTTTTGATCATGGCTTTGACTGAGTCAGGCTTGGGCGTATAGCCATGCCGCAGGCTATGCATCCTCCTTTCGGAGGAGCTAGTCTTGGGCGCATGGATCTACATTAATTGGGCGCATGGAGCTACACTGACTGGGCGCATGGAGCTTTATTGAGTGGGCGTATAGAGTTACACTGACTGGGCGTATGGAGCTTCACTTGGCTTGGGCGCATAGAGCTATATTTGCTAAAAAAATTTATGCTTTTATAGGACCCCCTTCAAAGTTTTCGACACTTGAACAAGTTCGAAATACTTTGAAAGAAGCATGGATCGTCTTCTTGCGAGGCAATGGGCTCATAGCACGGCCCTCTCCTTTGGGCGTATAGTATTTGGCCAGCCTGTCAGGGAGATACTACTGTTGAGATTTTCTTTGAAATCCGAATTGACAGATTCACTGGAACAAAATTTGAAGCGGTCCATCCTTTATGCGCCGTCCACGTCAGCAAGAGACAGTCGCATAGTATGCAGAGAGCTGGTCCTTCACGTGGACGCATAGGCTGCAGTGGGCGCATACACCACAATGGGCATATACAGTATGTGGGCTCATAGGAAGTGTCCCATGCCTATAAATAGACCCTAGGAGAGAGAAAATTTACTATTTCTTTCTCTTTGAATTTTTCAGAAAACTCTTCGCCTTCTTCCTTTGAGAATCATGTCTCCCAAGGCCGCCAAGAGACCCGCGAAGGGCAAGGAGGCTGTGTTGAGTGGCTCTCCTCCTGCGACAGAGTCCTCGGCAGTCCAGGACCCAATTTTAGGTGAGGACATGCTTCAAAAAAAACGAAGTCTCGAGCGTTAATTTGTGACGCTTGGACTTCTCTTCTACTTGGGCGCTTGTGTCTATGGCAACATACTTTTTATGAGCGTTACTATGCGCCTACAGAAGTCATGCGCCAACACCGTGGTGTGCTATACGCCCACGTGTTGTCATGTTTATGCGCCCTTTAAGCTGTGGCACGTTATGCGCCCACTAGCTATCTGTGTGTTTATGTGCCCACGTATCTTATTTTGGGCGCATATCCATTTGGGCGCATAGAAACCTTTTAGAACAGTTTTTCTTGCAGTTTTTTCCAAGTCTGACTGACTTTCTGTCTTTGGCTCTTGTAGCATCCATGCCGAAGGCTGAGACTGTGGTGAAGGAGGAGATACTGCCTCCTTTAATAAAACAAGAGTCACCGTTTGTCAAGAAGGAGGTGGTGCCAAAGATTGAGGAAGAAGAAGAGCCGGTGCCTGTCGGGGAGGGAATTACTCCCAAGAGTGAAGCTGCTATAAAGGATGAGCACCAGCCTAAGAGTAGTAGGACTGGGGTTCAGACCTTCCTGCTCCAGCCGAGGGCCTTGATCAAATGGATCCCTCATATGCGAAATGGTTGAGGGAATGGTATATGCCTCGCCACAGCTAGGAACCGTGGGTTCCCATAAATGTCTGTATTTGTCTTTGGTATTTCTATATCTGTTTCTAGCTTTATGTTTTACTTCTTCTGGGCATCAGATGTAATCCTCTACTTCATGCCTGGGCGAAGAGATGAAGAACTTTTTGTTTTGCTCATGAGATTTAGTCCTGTAAATGTAACTGATTTTGAATAAACATAATACATTCGCTCCACTCTTTGCTTATGATATCTGTGGTGCTTGCATTAGAGTACCAAATACCTCATTTGTGTAAAGGGTATCCCACTGAGGGATCCTCGTCTCTTTTTTGTTTGGACCTATTGCCCTTTTGTGCATCCAAAATTGCGAGCAAATAGATTGGAATGATACTTTCGTAGACCTATTGCCCTTTGACACACCGGTGGTGCTGGTAATAGATTTGAAACGAAACCCAACAGAGGTAATATGGTTGTGATAGGTTTTGTGATCTTGACACAATATCTTTTATCCCGGATTGGGTATAGGTGTCGAGTCGGGAGACTATCGGTATCAATGGTGAATATGGACATGATACATGATAATCATGAGCACTTTAGCCCTTAAGAGCATAGCCGGGTATGAGGAACGGGCCAACATTCTGAGGAAAGTTCTGAACGACCTGGAGGGTAAAGTGGCCAGGTTTCGGGATGCCAAACGGTGGAGCCCGACGTCACTATTCCGTGCAGAGGACGAGGTTTTGATGATAGTTCTTCCGAAGGAGAAGGCTACCTTTCGGACAGGGAAGGACACCCTCGTTCAGGAAATTGGCGAGCTGGCTGACCAGTACAGCCAATTCAACGCTTCAAGTGAGGCACATGCTGCCTCGAAGAACAGGCTGGCTATGCAGATCACTGAGAAGCACAATCATATTGTGCAGATCAGAAACGAGATCGCCTAGTTGGAAGCTGACTTGAGGGCGGCGACATCTGAACATGAGGATTATTTGTCCCAGGCTGCCATGACTGCCACCGCTTCTGTCTATTTACAAGAGCAGCTGGTGAGGTTGGAGGAGGAGCATCAGAGTCTTATCCTCTTTGAAGATGAAGCCGCTCGCCAAGAAGAGGCACGGCGCTGAGCTATTGTGAAATCTGAAGCCGAGATTGTTGCTCTGAGGGAAAGCATAAACTGCCTGTGTATTCCGTAGATATTTGTAATTCTTTTTTTCTTTTTTGGTCGTCACGACCCTTGTACCTTCTTTTCTGTCTTTTGGTAGACATTTAAGTACTGAATAAAGAATCTTTTCAGAAGTGAATATGGTTTTATGAAATATCGATGCTAGAGGTAATGTGGACATATCAAGGATATTTCTGATGGGTATTCCGCTGGAGAAACTTTATGTGAACCTATTATCCGTTTTATATTCGAGTGATTCAAATATAGATAATAAGTTGAATGAAGCTGCTAATAGAGGTAATATGGACGTAATAGTAGAGGATTTTATATATCTGACCAGAGGTAATATGGACGTGGAAAGATATATAACATTAGGGAGGAGTGGATAGTTCAGAGGTAGTGTGGACATGACTATCTTTGATGAATGCTTTGCTCAAAGGTTATGTGGACGTGGCAAAACTTTTAATCATTCCGCTAGAGAAATAATTATCGAAAAACAATTCAGAGGTAATAGGGACGTGATTTGTTTTCGTCAAATCGAGTTTGGACGGAGTAAAAAATTGAAATGATTCCACTGGAGAAATATTTAGAGGACCTATTATCCAGGGCGTATTCAAGACTCTTGAAATACGGATAATAGTTAGATAGTTTTTTTTTGGAATCATATAAACATCGCACTGTACATTTACATGACTGAACATATATGAACATTATGTAAAAGTGGTTACATATAGTACTTCTTCAGGAACTTACCGTTGATAGGCATCATAAGTAAGTCACCGTCAGGCTTGGTCAGCCGGTACGTACCGTTAGAAGACACCGATACTATGACGAAAGGACCTTCCCATTTAGGCTGGAATTTTTGTTTTGTTTTGTACATCATAACCATCGGTCTTCTTACTATTAGGACCAGATCACCGACTTGGAAGATCCTTTCCTTCACCTTTTTGTTGAAAGCTCTGGAAAGGCGTGCTTGGTATAGCTCAATACACTGTTGAGCTAATAGGCATTTTTTGTCTAGCGCTTCGAGCTCTTGGTGTCGCAGACGGTAGCCCTCTTCAGTAGTCAGCTCGCTGGCTAGGTCTACTCGAAGGGAATGTCACGATCCGCACCCTAGAATAAGGGCACGAGAAGTGGGTACGTCCAGCCTACGCCGCAGTGTCGGCGGTAGAACGCTGTCCTAGGTCTCATGCATCTAACAGTATAAGGTTAAACAGTTTATACTCCCCGAATGGGGGTGACATAGCAGATACAGTCTCAATCACATCTAAGGTAGAGCATGATGGAAATAGACAAACACGAAATCCAAAAGAGATACAGGCAGATAGAAGTCTAAGTGTCTAAGATACACAAAACCAGAAATACATCTCAAATCTCAAAACTCAGATACAGTAATCCATAAAGTAAATACAACTTCAGATAATTGAAATAACTATCTAAACAACCTCTAATGTGTCTCCTCTAGGCTAGCAGGCAACCTCCAGCTATCTGTAAAATTTATCAACAGGTCCAGTCAGGACAGGAACGAGCACATATCTCTAAAACAGTTTATAGCAGGTTAGGAATATAAATCATACAATAGAATAAAATACATGAAGTGCTGAATAGGAAGTATGAGTAAACAAGAGATATTTTGTAACTGAAAGTAAATACATGATAGTAGAGACTGTAAGTGGCTACGTGATTTAGAGCACAATGGTTATGTAAACGGCTTGGGGGCACATGAATACAAATAAGGAGGCACATGAATACAGCTACTGGGGATAGTGATCACATAACCAATTCTACTCACCCCGCCCCAATCAATACACAAGGATCCGTTCAAGTTATGTTATAAGCACATGAATACAGCTAAGATACGTGAACTCATGAATTGAGTAGTACATGAGGCACATGATAAGCACATGAAGCACATGAAAGCACATGAAAGCACATGAAGCACATGAGAACATGTAAAAACATGAACTAGTACGAGTACAAGGAGTACCTGATGCACATGATAAAGTACATGAACATGAAATACCCGATGTACCCGTAGAGGGATAACATCTCAGGAAAGGATCCATATAGTACTAATCCGTGAAGATACGTATCAGCATCAAGTAGAGTAATCTAAAGCAAGAAAATAATCCAAGTAAGTATGAAAAGATCAGAGAATGTACTCGCCTCGATAACCTGAACAGCTGATAAGTATAGGGGTCGAATTGAAGCCACAGAGTCCTATTTAAAGCAACACATGTTACAAGGTGTTCAAGTTGTACTAAATAAATCTCTACAAGCAATCTATCTTATACTAGGTTCTTCTAAGTCAAAACGACTCTAGGTCAACTTTGGTCAATAATCTAGTCAAACTAGGTCAAGTGTTGACTTATAGTTGACTTTGGGTCAACTGGTTAACTCTGGTCAACAGGGTTAATTCTAGTCTAATTATTAAGGATATAAAGCGTACTTCGTTATTCGTACGTCGAAACTTACAACACGCAAATCGAGATAAGATGATTAACTATAAAATTAATAATCTTATTATAATGTTTCACGTGTCCATCTTATCAATTTCAGCGATATGAGATCACTGGAATTGACTGATCTCAGTTTCGTTGTACTAATCCCGAAATACGAACATTATAAGAATTAATTATTAATTAACTATAAAAAGGTTAAACTCAGAGAAACTATAAACAAACATTGTCGGACGATAAAATAAACATCGCCAACGTGTCCAGAATGGTCAAATTAGCTAGGATAGCCTACCCTTCGGTCCAATTTGGACACAAGGGCAAAAAGGTAATTTCGGATCAAAACGGTGTCCGTGTCGAAACCGTTTTGCACCGAAAGTCGTGCAAGAAAATAAGTCTATAAAATATAACAAATTATATGTCTATAAAATCAGAATGACGATACGAACCCAACGGTATATCCGGAATTGGATTTCGTTGACCCGATCTCAATTTGGTCCGTTGACCAGAACTTGAATTCCGGTTTACACGGAAATACGTGCCGGAGCCAATGTTCTCAAAACACATCAAAATACATGTCAACGAGTCCAGAATGAAGATACGAACTCAACGGTATATCCGAAATTGGATTCCGATGAGCGGATCTCAAAATGACCCGTTGACCCGGATATTGGTATCCGACTTGCACCGAAATGCGTGTCCGATCCAATGTCTACCAAAACCTAGCAAATTATATGTCAACGAGTCCAGAATGACGACACGAAATCAACGGTATATCCGGAATTGGATTCCGATGAGCCGGCATCAAAAAGTCCCGTTGACCCAGAATGTGGGACCCACTTTGCACCGAAAAATGTGTCAGGACCCACGTTCTCCAAATCTAACAAATTTTATATGAAAACATGCCAGAACGACGCCACGAGTCTAATGGTGGTGTCAGAAATGAAATCTGGAGTTCCATGTTCAAAAATGGAATTTTACAAGTTGAAAATTACGAATTCGGACGGCCAACTTTGGCGTCGAATTCAACCAATCAAACAAGCTCACAATGAAACGAAACTGGAGGTGTAGCAAGAGGGTTATACCAGCTTCGCATAGGAACTGATAGTGCGCCAAACGGAGCTGCGGTGGAGGAGATACAAGCTGGCGAAGTTGGCCCTGCGAAACTGTCCAAATTTAATATAATTTAAACGGTCAACTTGGTGGCCGGTTTTGATGTATCAAACGATAAAATTAACGGACAAAAATTGATAGGAATGAAGGTGGATATACCGAGATTGTGATGGAGTAAAGAAATCGCCGATCCAATGGTCGGATTTCCGGGAAAAAGCGTGCGAAGTTGCTGCGATGGGACGCCAAAACGAACTCGATTCCGTGCGCGTCACAACGGGACGTCGTACAAAACGCACGAATCGCCTCGACGGTATGTCCCGGAGGACAGTGGCCGTTAGGGGAGAACTCGCCGGAGTGGGGCACACCCACGGCGAGCCACGGCGGTCCACGCGGCGGTGCAGCGGCCCACGACGGCGGCCCGCGCGCACGCGCGTGCGCGCTTGTACGCAGCCGATGGTGCTGCTGTTGGCCGATGCTGTGTTGGCCGGGCTCGTGCAGGGCTACGCGCGGCCAGGCTCGGCCGACGAGGGTGGAGCTGGTCGGGGCATGGCTGTTATGGTGGTGGTGACAGTTTGATGTTGATGGTGGTGGCAGTTTGATACATGGAAGGAGGAGGAAGGAGGAGAAGAGATGGTGGTGATAGTTAGGAGGAATGAGGAGGAAGGAGGAGGAGAATGGTGGTGGTGGACGACGGTGGCCGACGGCCAGTGGAGGGGGTCAGGCCATGGGGAGAGGAGGTCGGGACAGTGTTGGTGTTGTAGCTGCTGGTTGAAGTGTTTTGTGGAGAATAGTATTAGGAAGAGAGAGAGAGAGAAGATGATGATAAAGTTGTGTGCCATTAAAGAGAGAGAGAAAAATTAATTTTGGGAGTTAGGGCCGGCCATGCATAGGGCTGTTGGGGATGTTAATGTAGGAAAATTGATGGGTGAGATGTTGTTTGGGGAAACAATGGCTAGGATTTAATTAGAGGAAAAATTGTCATTCCTATGGGAATTTAAGCAAATGGGAATTCCAATAAATATTAGAAATAGGTAGAAAGAACAATTAATATTTTTGGGCAAGAAAATATGAGGGTGTCATGAAAGAGGAAAAATGAAGCTGAGGTTGGGTTCAGTGGAGTCGGATTGGATCCAAAACCGGACATTATGCAATAATTGAATTAAAAATAGGTGTTGATGATCATGGGCAAATAAGTAGCACATGGGGATTCCAATAAATGGGGCACAAGTGGCAGACGGATAGTATGCTTAAAGTGGGCCATGTCCATAGTTGGGGCTGACAGGTTTTGGTCGACAGGGGACCCACAAATCAAGTTGGAAAATGAATGTGACGCCGTGGAGTGAAATAAAATCGGATCACATGTCAGGAAAGTTGTGCGAAGCAATTGGAGCACAAAATGACGTGTCTGAGTGGGATACGAAGGTGATGGGTATCGAGCGTCTCTAGTAGACCATGCATGAGAAGTTGGTTTCAAGAAACTGACTGGTCTTGCGCTCCCAATTAAAAAGTCACGGTAACGTGCTAAAAATGATCAAGGAAAAGAGTGGGAAAATAAATAATAATCAAATGGTCTAAATCGACCCGAAGTTTAGCGAAGCAAAAAGAGCACAAGGGAACAAGTTTGGATGGGACACTATATACCATCATGAAGGTAATCCTGTCCACTCCAAAACTCATGGAGAAGATTTCCAGAGTTGAACATCCCTAACACTCCAAATATCAATGGCACGGGAAAGTACACTTAAAGATAAATAATAGAATAAATTATTTATTAAAACTAAATCAATCAGAAAAAATAAAAAAAATTAACCCGAATTTCAGGGTGCTCACATCCTACCCACCTTATAAAAATTTTGTCCTCGAAATTAAAATGTTCGTACTCCCTCTAGGTCAAACCCCCACAATCAAAGTCCCAGAATTTAAACAAAGCATACCATCAAAAAGGACGACATACAAGGTCATGGCATACGGTGGTAGTAAAAGTCTCATCTAGGTATACTAGTCATGCTAACTGAATCGGTCATAGGGTATCAAAACACACAAGCAATCTAGGATGCTAAACTAGAAAAGATACAGAAATAACAAATCATCAAAACTGTAAGGCAGTCTACCATCCTACATGAAACTGGTACTCATCAAAAAAAAAATGATAACTACCAATTATCCATAAAGGGGTATTATTCAAAAATCAAAATCAGAAGTAAAAAAAAAGTCAATTGCATGGAAATCAAATCATAATATATATATTAAGAATATTTAGTTTCGATACGATCTAAGTTGATCAAACTGGGGAAATCAAGATTGGGCAATATGGAGGACAGTTCAACAAAGTCTGAGAACAAGCATACAAGGATGAAGATTCAGGTCATAATCAATTTTAATTCAATTGAGTACAACCCAAGATATAAATATAATAAAAAAAGGTGATCGAAGTCGATTTGGTCGTGATTAAGGAAACTAGGATTTAAAGATATTGAAAAACCCTTTAGAGAAAAATAGGAAGAGATTTCATACGAAGCCAGTTAATCATCTCTCTCTGAAACTATCAGTTTACCATTTGCCAATCATATTTTCTCACAAATTCCAGTATAAAAATTAACCCTCATATGACTATCATCGAAATTTTATAACCTTCAGTCATCTAAATTTTTTACCATGATCACCATAGAAAAAAAAATTCAAACTTCAAAAACATTTTCCACGAAGCATACCCCTCTTATTTAGGAGTCGACACTTATTCATTTAATCAAATTTCCAAATTCCTTCACCTCGTTCTAAATTAATCCGAAACTCTAAATCCAGTTTATGAAATACTTGAACTTGTTTAAGTCAAGTCTCGTATTTACTAAACTCCAATACCACTATGTCACACAAAATTTTATTCTTGTTTATAAATCAACCTTCATATTTTCTTCAACGTTCACCTTCAAATGTTATCCTTTTGAATTCCACAATTTCTCCTAATCATCTAAAAATAATTCTTATAGCTTTAAATTCTTGTGTTCTCTCTGTCTCTAGTCACCCTCTTACAATATCTAGTTCAACTTCGCATGATCATAGAATACAATTAAATTCTCCTTTACATCCCTAAATTTCTACATAGCCTTGTAATAGTTCCCAAGAATCAATAGCCAAGATTTTCTAGTCCTCAAAAATAGGTTGACCTCTGATATCGTCATTAATTTTTTTTTTGAATACATCCTTGAATTTCTCGTAACCCAATTTTCTGCGATTGTTTCCAAATTGATAACATTTATCACTCGATTCCATTCTAAACTTTTACCACATCTCCCTCTCAATTTTTTTTCCATATTTGACACCCAACATTCTGATTCCTACAAATCATTCTATGATAAACATTTACGTCATTTCCACACTAGATGATTTACGTCACTTCCTCAACATTTTTCAGGCAAAATGATATAAATATTCAAGAGTTTTCAAGGTATAGCTGACAGAATTATATACGAGACAGAGAATTGGTGTAATCATGACAGTTATATAAGACAAGAATGATGGAAATAAAATATTGGCAGGAAGAGAATGATAGAGGAATCTATTATGCTTATCTGTTTAAAAGAGGAACCCGTTTTGAAATCAGAGCTATAATAATAATCCAAAATAAGGTCTAGCAAAATCATTGATTCATTGCTTTAAGAAGAAATTCATTTTGTAAGAAGTTACACAAGGTTTAAAAAAATAGCTAAAGCTACTACTAAGTTAAATAATGAGAAACAAACAAAAATTCTTTTTTTTTTGAAAGACTGAACAAAAATAGTGAAAACATGTTCAAAAGCATTTAAGGTACAATCTGATAATCATATGCGTCTATCCAAAATCATGGTGCTCTAAATCCCCATCATACTAGTAAGCAAGGCTACGATAATCACAAAGTCCTCGAAATTAGGCACATACCTCTAGAATCGTGGTATTTAACATTTTTGCGATGCCGCTAGCTTGGCTGCGAAAACCTTAAATTTCTACACCCGAAAAATATATCCAAAATCAGACTATATGTCCTCACCATGCTGGCTAATGTGACTATAGAAGACTAGATTCCAAAACTTAGATGACCTAGCCCATATAATTTCATCTTGACAAAAATTTAAATTAAATCAACAATGAATACTCAAAAATCAAATTTATCAACGAACATCAAGATTCAAAAATGAACAAAAATCCTTCAAATCATATAAATACAAACTCGGATGCTACAGCTAACATCAAGATTCAAAATTCAACAATCTTCAATCAAATCAATAAATACAAACTCAAATTCAACAATAATCCATCAAAATCAAATTCGATAACAGAAAATAAGGATAAATCAAATCAAGGAAAAGAGAGTTTTTAAATCGAAGTTAAATAAGATTCTCAAGGGTCGTCCCAGGAATCTCTCAAGGGATCCTAGCTGTGATTGAGTATCTTCAAAAAAATATATCCTATTCCTACTGCAGGCTGTAGTGGTACTCTAGTTCGAATACCACTACACAAACTCGACCTGCATGGGCCACCACTAAAAACGTATCACGACCCGCACCCTAGAATAAGGGCACGAGAAGTGGGTACGTCCAGCCTACGCCGCAGTATCGGCGGTAGAACGCTGTCCTAGGTCTCATGCATCTAACAGTATAAGGTTAAACAGTTTATACTCCCCGAATGGGAGTGACATAGCAGATACAGTCTCAATCACATCTAAGGTAGAGCATGATGGAAATTGACAAACATGAAATCCAAAAGAGATACAGGCAGATAGAAGTCTAAGTGTCTAAGATACACAAAACCAGAAATATATCTCAAATCTCAAAACTCAGATATAGTAATCCATAAAGTAAATACAACTCCAGATAATTGAAATAACTATCTAAACAACCTCTAATGTGTCTCCTCTAGGCTAGCAGGCAACCTCCAGCTATCTGTAAAATTTATCAACAGGTCCAGTCAGGACGAGAACGAGTACATATCTCTAAAACAGTTCATAGCAGGTTAGGAGTATAAATCATGCAATAGAGTAAAATGCAGGAAGTGCTGAATAGGAAGTACGAGTAAATAGGAGATATTTTATAACTGAAAGTAAATACATGATAGTAGAGACTGTAAGTGGCTACGTGATTTAGAGAACAATAGTTATGTAAATGGCTTGGGGGCACATGAATACAAATAAGGAGGCACATGAATACAGCTACTGGAGATAGTGAGCACATAACCAATTCTACTCACCCCGCCCCAATCAATTCACAAGGATCCGTTCAAGTTATATTATAAGAACATGAATACAGCTAGGATACGTGAACTCATGTAATGAGTAGTACATGAGGCACATGATAAGCACATGAAGCACATGAAAGCACATGAAAGCACATGAAAGCACATGAAGCACATGAGAACATGTAAAAACATGAACTAGTACGAGTACAAGGAGTACCTGATGCACATGATAAAGTACATGAACATGAAATACCCGATGCACCCGCAGAGGGATAACATCTCAGGAAAGGATCCATATAGTACTAATCCGTGAAGATACGTGTCAGCATCAAGTAGAGTAATCTAGAGCAAGAAAATTATCCAGGTAAGTATGAAAAAATCAGAGAATGTACTCGCCTCGATAACCTGAACAGCTGATAAGTATAGGGGTCCAACTGAAGCCACAGAGTCCTATTTAAAGCAACACAGGTTACAAGGTGTTCAAGTTATAATAAATAAATCTCTACAAGCAATCTATCTTATACTAGGTTCTTATAAGTCAAAACGACTCTAGGTCAACTCCGGTCAATAATCTAGTCAAACTAGGTCAAGTGTTGACTTATAGTTGACTTTGGGTCAACTGGTCAACTCTGGTCAACAGGGTTAATTCTAGTCTAATTATTAAGGATATAAAGTGTACTTCGTTATTCGTACGTCGAAACTTACAACACGTAAATCGAGATAAGATGATTAACTGTAAAGTTAATAATCTTATTATAATGTTTCACGTGTCCATCTTGTCAATTTCAGCGATATGAGATCACTGGAATTGACTGATCTCAGTTTCGTTATACTAATCCCGAAATACGAACATTATAAGAATTAATTATTAATTAACTATAAAAAAGTTAAACTCAGAGAAACTATAAACAAACATTATCGGACGATAAAATAAACATCGCCAACGTGTCCAGAATGGTCAAATTAGCTAGGATAGCCTACCCTTCGGTCCAATTTGGACACAAGGACAAAAAGGTAATTTCAGGTCAAAACGGTGTCCGTGTCTGAGCCATTTTGCACCGAAAGACGTGCAAGAAAACAAGTTTATAAAATAAAACAAATTATATGTCCATGAAACCAGAATGACGATACAAACCAACGGTATATCCGGAATTGGATTCCGTTGACCCGATCTCAATTTAGTCCGTTGACCAGAACTTGGAATTCCGGTTTACACGGAAATAAGTGCCAGAGCCAATGTTCTCAAAACTCAGCAAACTACATGTCAACGAGTCTAGAATGACGATACGAACTCAACGGTGTATCCGGAATTGGATTCCGATGAGACGATCTCAAAATGACCGGTTGACCCGGATATTGGTATTAGACTTGCATCGAAATGCGTGTCCGATCCAATGTCCACCAAAACCTAGCAAATTATATGTCAACGAGTCCAGAATGACGACATGAACTCAACGGTATATCCGAAATTGGATTCTGATGAGCCGGTATCAAAAAGTCCCATTGACCCAGAATGTGGGATCCACTTTGCACCAAAAAATGTGCCAGGGCCCACGTTCTCCAAATCTAACAAATTTTACATAAAAACATGCCAGAACGATGCCACGAGTCTAATGGTGGTGTCAGAAATGAAATCTGGAGTCCCGTGTTCAAAAATAGAATTTTATAAGTTGGAAATTACGAATTCGGACGACCAACTTTGGCGTCGAATTCAACCAATCAAACAAGCTCACAATGAAACGAAACTGGAGTTGTAGCAAGAGGGTTATACCAGCTTCACATAGAAACTGGTAGCGTGCCAAACGGAGCTACGGTGGAGGAGATACAAGCTGACGAAGTTGGCCCCGCGAAATTGTCTAAATTTAATATAATTTAAACGGTCAACTTGGTGGCCGATTTTGATGCATCAAACGATAAAATTAACGGACGAAAATTGACAAGGATGAAGGTAGATATACCGAGATTGTGACGGAGCAAAGAAATTGCCGATTCAATGGTCGGATTTTTAGGAAAATACGCACGAAGTTGCTGCGACGGGGCGCCAAAACGAACTCGATTCCGCGTGCGTCACGACGGGACGTCGTGCAAAACGCACGAATCGCCTCGACGGTGCGTCCCGAAGGACGGTGGCCGTCTGGGGAGAACTCGTTGGAGTGGGGCGCACGCACGGAGATCTACGGTGACCCACGCGGCTGCACGACGGCGGCCCGTGCGCGCGCGTGCGCGTATGTACGCAGCCGATGGTTCTGCTGTTGGCCGCTACTTTGTTGGCCAGGCTCGTGTGGGGCTGCGCACGGCCACTCGGCCTGCGAGGGTGGAGGTGGTCGGGGCATGGCTGTTATGGTGGTGGTGGCAGTTTGATGTTGATGGTAGTGGCGGTTTGATACATGAGAGGAGGAGGAAGGAGGAGAAGAGATGGTGGTGATGGTTAGGTGGAAGGAGGAGGAAGGAGGAGGAGAATGGTGGTGGTGGCCGACGGTGGCCGACGGCAAGTGGAGGGGATCGGGCCATGGGAAGAGGAGGTCGGGACAGTGTTGGTATTGTAGCTGCTGGTTGAAGTATTTTGTGGAGAATAGTATTAGGAAGAGAGAGAGAGAGAAGATGATGATAAAGTTGTGTGCCATTAATGAGAGAGAGAGAAAAAGTAATTTTGGGAGTTAGGGCCGACCAAGCATAGGGCTGTTGGGGATGTTAATATAGGGAAATTGATGGGTGAGATGTTGTTTGGGGAAACAATGGCTAGGATTTAATTAGAGGAAAAATTGTAATTCCTATGGGAATTTAAACAAATGGGAATTCCAATAAATATTAGAAATAGGTAGAAAAAACAATTAATATTTTTGGGCAAGAAAATATGAGGGTGTCATGAAAGAGGAAAAATGAAGCTGAGGTTGGGTTCAGTGGAGTCGAATTGGATCCAAAATCGGACATTATGCAATAATTGAATTAAAAATAGGTGTTGATGATCATGGGCAAATAAGTAGCACATGGGGATTCCAATAAATGGTACACAAGTGGCAGGCAGATAGTAGGCTCAAAGTGGGCCATGTCCATAGTTAGGGCTGACAGGTTTTGGTCGACAGGAGACCCACAAATCAAGTTGGAAAATGAATGTGACGCCGTGGAGTGAAATAAAATCGGGTCACGTGTCAGGAAAGTTGTACGAAACAATTGGAGCACAAAATGACGTGTCTGAGTGGGACACGAAGGTCATGGGTGACGAACGTCTCGAGTAGACCATGCATGAGAAGTTGGTTTCAAGAAACTGACTGGTCTTGCGCTCCCAATTAAAAAGTCACGGTAATGTGCTGAAAATGATCAAGGAAAAGAGTAAAAAAATAAATAATAATCAAATGGTCTAAATCGACCCGAAGTTCAGCGAAGCAAAAAGAGCACAAAGGAATAAGTTTGGATGGGACACTATATACCATCATGAAGGCAATCCTGTCCACTCTAAAACTCATGAAGAAGATTTCCAGAGTTGAACATCCCTGACACTCCAAATATCAATGGCACGGGAAAGTACACTTAAAGATAAATAACAGAATAAATTATTTATTAAAACTAAATCAATCAGAAAAAATAAAAAAATCAACCCGAATTTCAGGGTGCTCACAGGGAAGGAATCTGGATTTCTGGGGGAAGAACTGCTTCGCTCCTATAAACCAGAGAGAATGGCGTACTGTCTGTTGGAGTATGGACCGTTGTACGATAGGCCCATAGACATTCATCGAGCTTCTCGTTCCAATCGCGCTTGTTTGAAGACACGAACTTCTTGAGAAGTTTTATAATGGTTTTGTTGAAGGCTTCTGCTAGCCCATTAGTCGCTAGATTATAGACAGTAAAGGCTATGTTCTGGATTCGATTCTTGTCGCAGAACCGATAGAATGCATGGCTTGCGAACTGTGGACCATTATCGTGGATGATCCGGCAAGGTAGGCCAAAGCGGTAGATGATATAATGTTTGATGAAACTGATCACGTTTGACGCCTTCACTTCGGTGAGTGGTATATCTTCCGCCCATTTGGAGAAGTAATCAGTTATAGCTTGGATGAACCGATGTCTTTTGGAGGATGGCAGGCTGATTGGTCCTATGTCGTCCATACCCAGGCTTCAAATGGACAAGATACTGCCGTCGGGTATAGAAACTTCGAAGGTTGATAAATAAAATCAGCATAGAACTGGCAAGCTCTACACTTCTTTGCATATTCAACAGCATCCGTTATCATTGTGGGCCAGTAATAACCCATTCGTTTGAAGCAGTCTTGCAATTTGGGGCCTGGTTGATGTGCACCACAAACTCCATCATGAGCCTCCCGGAGTGCATGCTTGGCTTCTGTGTCTGATAAGCATCGTAACAGCAGCCCGTCATAAGAGCGTCGGTACAGCATCTTGGTAGCAGTATCATAGTAAAATATGAGGGATCGCCTTTGGATGGATACTGCCTCCTTCGGGTCCTCGGGGAGGATTCCATAGACAACATAGTCTATGAAGGGAAATCTCCAGTCTTTAGCATCGATGTTTCTTTCTGCTGCATAACTGTGATGAATATACAAGGCATCTTTCACACAAAATAGTTCTCGACCAGATACTATGATCGACTGCTGAGTATTGGTAGGAACGGTCAAGGAAGCAACGAGACCGACTAGAGTATCTGCTTCTATATTCTGTAGTCGAGGCACGTGCTCGATGAAGAATCCCGCGAAAGTAGATGACAGCTCGATTGTTTCTTTGTGGTAGGGATGGGATCTTCATGGCGAACTCCATAATCCCCTCGGACCTGACTAACTATTAGCTTGGAATCGTCGTAAGCCTCTAGATAGTCAACATCCAGTTGCTTTGCCAGTTGTAGGCCGATTAATAGGGCATTACATTCGGCCACGTTGTTGATGCATGGTTCCACGAGAGAATATGCACGGTGTATAACCAGATGATCAGGTGACACGAGCACGACACCTACTCCAGCCACAATATTCTCTTTGGGTCATGTTCTTGATGCACCGTCGAAGAACATTTGCCAAATGGGGATTTCTTCAGTTGCAGTATTAGACTCATCCACTTCATCGGGGATTTCGTCGTAGAGTTTGGACGACTCTGGCACCAGGTGAGCTGCTAGGAAATCAGCTAATGCTTGGCCTTTTACTGCCTTCTGAGGAACGAAGATCATATCGTACGGAGTCAACAGCATTGCCCATGTAGCTAAACGGAAATTGAGAGAGCCCGATTTAGTCATGAGTATTCTGAGAGGGTTGACTTTAGATATAATATGGATAGTCTGCCCAGACACATAGTGGCTCATCTTCTGGATGGCAAAAACTAGTGCGAGGCATTTCTTCTCTACCGGTGTGTACCTATGCTCGACACCCACCATTGTGCGGCTGAGGTAGTAAATTGCATGTTCATGGCCGCCTTCGTTCTTTTGAGCTAAGAGGGCGTCAAGAGAATAATCCATAGCGTGTACATATAGTAAGAAGGGCTTCCCCATTATTGGAGCAACTAATACTGGAGGGCTTGTAAAATACGTCTTGATGTCGTCGAATGTGCGTTGACATTGTTCAGTCCAGACGAAAGATACGCCTTTCTTTATGAGCTGAGTGAAGGGTTGACACCTTCCAGAGAGGTTCGAGATGAATCGTCTGATGTAGGCTAGCCTTCCTTGTAGTCCGTGTAGCTCTTTTAGGTTTCATGGAAGATGCATGTCGAAAATAGCCTTCACTTTCTCTGGGTCCAGATGTACACCCTTTGAAGTGATGACGAAACCAAGGAACTTGCCGCTGGAGACTCCCAAAAAAGACTTGGTTGGATTAATCTTGAGTTGGTGTGACGCATTAGTTCGAACACAGTTCTCTAGTCTTGGAGATGGTTGCCCTTGAGAAGGCTTTTGACTATAATATCGTCTACGTAGTGTTTGCAAAAACAAAAGTATGAAGAACTTTATTAATACAAACTTTGTAAAAGATTACAATTTAAATTCTGGGAATGGTACAACTATAGGAATCCAATCTAGATGACGATTGCTTTATCCCTTGGACGATGTGAACTCTGAAGACGAAGCCTCTGAAGTTGAAAACAACTCTGGAATTGAAGGCAAAAAAGCCTCTGAAGTTGAAGCCAGAAGCCTCGGAAGAATGCAGCAGCACTTGGGCAAGAACTCCTGAACTCTCTGATCTCTGAAGTCTGATGTGTGATCCCCTTGAATGAAGACTTGAAACTCTATTTATAGAGTTCTGAGAAATAACTAACTTTTAGTTATTCTGGACTGCGCATGATGGATTGCGCAGCAATTGGTTTGCGCAGCAATGGACTGCACAGGCAGTTGCTGGATCATGGGTTAACTGTCTTGGACACATGGCATCATTTGATTAAAATGCGCATGATCATGCATAGGCAGTTGCCACGAAATGAGCAATTGATGGCATGAATGCCACGTGTACTTTGTCAATTGTGTTGATAGAACGTGCAACTTGAATTGTGCTGACATTGGATTGCGCCAACTTGGACCGCGCAGGCTTTTGTTTGCGCAGGATTAGACTGCACAGGAAATGGATTGCGCTGCCAGCTGTCAGCCGTCCTCGAGCGTTGTGTGGCGCAATAAACGAACAGCCTCCTCGATATTCGTGCTATCAGTTGTCAGAGATTTAATTTGGTTGTCAGGTAATGATGACTCTTGCCACGTCAGCCGTGCGCAATCGGATGTGTGCGCAGTCTGGCATGCGCAATATGAGAGCTGCGCAATCTATTGTCTGTGCAGTTCACTTGGATGATGTATATCTTGATTTTTTGACTTTGTTAATTGGTGCAACTTGATTTTTTAGGACCTACAAGACCCCCTTCAAAGTTTTCGAAAGTTGATATTATTCAAAGTTTCGAAATAGTTTGAATTATAAAATTTAAATCCAGTTGGGCATGATGGTGAGCTATCTGCGCAATCAGAGAGCATCAATTTCAGGCGCAATCTGAGGTAGCCGTTTCATATTTCGAAAACTATAAATAGTCTCTTCAAATTTAGAAATATTCTTTACTTGTATTCACTTGTGCTTTTGAGAGAGAAAAACTTCGAGCTCTTCGTTTTCAGCCCTCTTCTCCGACGACCAATGGCTCCTCGACGCTCCTCCACCGCCGCCGACAAGGGCAAGGCCCCGGCCGAGTCATCAGACAGAATTGCACGACGAGCTTCTCGTCATGAATCCGTGCACCCCGCTCTGAGAGGTTGTTCAACCGATCGAAAACCCTTTTTAGGGTGATTCGACTTCTTTTGATCTTCGAAACTCATCTCTTTTTAGAGATGAGTTCATATTGCGCCATCCTCTTTTAGGGTTTTGGTTGCATCAACTGTCAGTCTTCATTTTTATGAAGGCTGTATTCCGGCGCAATCGGTTGAATTGTGCTGACAGGAAGTCAGCACAATCGACTGATTTGCGCAGAAAGTCAGCACAAACTGTTGCTTTGTGCATCCTGATGAGATGCATAATCTGATGTTTGCATGATCTGAGCCAGCGCAATCTAACGTTTGCGCAAGCTATGCCAGCACAATCTGAGGATTGTGCAATCTAATATTTTGTGTAATCTGAAAATAGAATCTTTGAATTGACTTGTACTGATCTTTATCTGTTTTGATATAGTTGAGACCAGAGAAGATCCAGATTATGAACATTTTGTGGGAACTCTCTCAGAGTCTGAGTATAAAGAGGATCTCTCCCATGTACATTATCCCCAGTATGATCTACCGACCTCCCGTCAGGCAATTCTGATATCTCAAGACAATGAGACTCTACTGTGTTTAATGAATGGACAGCCCTTGGAATCAGCAGACGCTGTTATTCATAAGAAACCTGTATTCTTGTTTGGTGAGGCTTTTGAGAAAAGCTCACAACCAAGGCCGAGGATGGAGGAAAGAATAGTCCATCAAGAAGATAGGTCTTTCTTCATACCAGATATTGCCCGTTGTCTCCCTTTATCCCGGTATGCTCATGCGAGCTACCCAAGGAAGATGGATTGGAACATCACTCTTTTCCAAGATGCTCGTGCAGGGAAAATTTTCGTGAAGAAGGGGTCAAATAAGAAGGATATGTTCTACAGCTCCTCTGATAGATACAGTATCTTGTTGAGAGGCTTGAGACCTGGTTGTATTCCGCCAGAGAACTCCACTATGTTGATGCCTGTCAGAACACCGATATTTGCAAACGACTTTGCGAAAGCTGAAGGAAAGTACCCCGAACAAGATATCAGAATGACTGGTTTGGTGAATCCCGATTACAGGAGATGGAATTGTATTGCCAATTGGATCCTGGCAACTTTTGAAGACAAACTTCAACATATCAATCTGTACCAAGCAGTGCATGCCACTGTTTATGGTTTTGCACCCAATCCACACATGTTCTTGGCCTTGGCTGAAAGATACAATTATAGAACGGGAACTTTCATGACCCCTGGTGGAGAAATTGGGTTTGCACTCCACGAGATGAAATATATCTCGTACTTGCCAATGGCAGACGCTCCATATGAAGAGTTCGTTCCAACAAATGATGAGCTGGACAAACTTAGAAGGGAAAACGCAGCGATGGTAGCAGTATTTGAGGAATTGCTATGCCATTACAAGATCTGCTCCCTGTTTTATAAGAGTGCCACAGCCAACACCTGTTATTCTTCAAAATGGTTACCCTATCTGTTCCTCAACCACATAGAAGAGAAGAAGACCAAGAAAAACGACAAATGCTATCCTAATTTCTTCAAACCTTTGAGCAATACAGAAGTTATGAAGCTGATGGATCAGAGTGGTAATTTTGATAAACAAGTGAAAGATGATTATGAATATCCTCCTTTGAAGACAGGGGACACTCTGGAGAGTTACTTGAGAATGGGCTATAGACCCATGTCAAAAGAAGCCCAACTAGCAGGGTTTCTGACATACTGGCTTCGACGGTTTGTGGTTCCCGGATCCAGTACTGTGGATCGCTTTCACCGCGGCATTTTTTTTGCTGCGGTCAAGTTAGTTTTTGGCTACAAGATGGACCTGTTATCAGCAATGACTTGCAAATTAAATGCCAGTCTTCGTTTGTATGTAGATTTGATGCTGAAAGCAAAAGGAGAGAAAGAGTTCCCTCGCCTAGAACTGCCATACACATATCTATTTGGATGGTTACTTCTCCATTATCCTACTTTAATGGACCCTGGCATGGGACCAGTTGATGGTAGCTTTTTGCGAAGGTACTCTCAGGGAAAATGGAAGTACACTTCATTGAGTGAGTGTAGATATGTTCTAAATCTGAATAGAGGATAGAACTTTTGTTGTGCTCCTCTCCCTGCTGGACATGATCAGATGCCAACAAACATGGTGGACTCAAAGATGCAGCCTCTAACCCGTGCAGCCTTTGAATGGTTGAAGACAATTCGACCATCTCATCTGGTATACCGGTTCGAAGAGGAATGTTACTTAGAACCATATCTCCCCAGCCAATTTGCTCGGCAGTTTGGATATGATCAATTCCATGTGGGGAATGCAATCACCTGCCTCCAAGGCAAGGGTTATTTGATAGACGGGACCCGAGCCTGGGCTTACTATAATGCCCGTGATACGAAGGCCACATTCTCGATGCCAACAAATAGCACTCATGGTCCCCGGATGTTATTTACTTATTCAGTATTTTATACATCCGCGAATACTTTTGCCGAGAATTTTAACCTCGCAGATAGTTTCGCTTCTTCGACGAGATTGAAGAGAGGAAAAATTGCTATGTCAATCCCTATAAATGATGAGGTACACGAGCCAGCAGATGCACCTTTGGAAGTTTCGAGGGATATTATATTCCCTCAAGAAGTAAATGCAGCAATGCGTAACTCTCTGAAGGTGGGTAGATCCCATGCAAAAAGGAAAAGAAGAGAAGATCCTCCTGCCCCAGCAGCTAAGAAAAAGTTGATCCTGGATCACTCTTCTGAGAAGACAACTACCCGATCTCAGTCTCGGCAACTGGCCGAGTCAGCTCAACAAGAAGGGGCCTCAACACCAACCTCTATCCAAAAACAAGTTGAAACTATCAATATAGAGAGCCCTGAGAGGCCATTAAAAAGAAAGAAGATAGCCCATAGAAGGAATCGGGCCTTATCTTCAATGGTGATGAATGCTGCAGCTGGGTTAATTTTGCCCTCTCCTACTCCTGCTTCAGAGCCTAGGAATAAAACTCCTAGTCCTGAACATAGAGAGGTGGTTGAGCAAAGGACAGATCCTGTTCCAGAAACTGAGGCCGAAGAGCCTAAAGGAAATACTGTGGAGGAAGCGAGGGAAGAGCAATTACAGCTTGTTGAATTTCCGCCTACTCCAAGAACCCTTCGCGAAGAAGAATATCGTAAAGTCATTACAGCTTTAGAAGATTGTCTCTACAGTCCTCTGGGTGACTATGGTGACCAAGCCGCGACTACCAGCGAGAAGGCACCAGAAGAAGACGAGGATGAGGAGAGCTCTTCATCTGAAAATGTTGATGACTACATGCCAGATCTAGAAGATGATGAAGTGCACGCATCTCCTGCTGCTGTTAATGATGTAAATGAGGAGAATGTTGAAATCCTAGAGGATGCTGCTGAGACCTTAAGTCCTAAAAAGGATGTTGAGGCTCCCGAGAATGCTACCGATACCTTAAATCCTAAAGAGGATGTTGAGGTTCCCGAAAAAGCAATAGATGAAGAGAACCTGGAAGAAACTCCTGCTAATGATCCTCAAGGTATAAGATGAAATTAGAAATCTCCTTTTGAATGAATTGATAGCTAAACATCTTTATTTGTATTTCCTGTAGATCATGAGACTCCTCCAGCACCTCCGACGTGCACGGATATAATACCCACAACGACGGTGGTTGTGAGTAGTAGTCATCATTTGTCTTGTGGTTCTGAAGCTGGTAGCAGTCAAGCTGTGATAGCTGAAGTTACTTCTGCTCTGCCAGAGTCTACTCCTGTAGGGGATAAGCTCATTGCTGGATCGAACGAAGGTAAGACTACTTTCATTTGATCTTTTTTTGGTTATTTTGGCAAACGACTAGCAAAATAACAATTTTACTTTTATAGAAAAACAAACAGGAGGGGCGAATAGCTCTACTCTGGCTCCTTTGTTTAAAGAGCCTGCCAGCCAGACACAAAGGATCGAGCATCCTGCTGTCTCATCTTCAACGGGAGTAGCTGCGACTCCTGGGACTCTGGCAATTAATCAACAAGTTGTTCAATCATTCACCAGATGTTTCTCTGAATCGTTAAGACCCCTAGTCAACAAAATGATGGACAAAGAGGGAGCTGATTTCTTTATGGTTAGAAACCCAACTTCTCTTTTAGTGAGGGCTGTAAGGGAGCAATGTGACGAAGCTCAAGCTACTCTCCTTGAGCATATACTGGATGAGTTAGAAGTCTCCATAAAGAAATATAAGGAGCTCAAACAGAAGGAAATAGAATCTCTAGTTCAGGCTGAGTTCGAGAGAATGGCCCAAGCAGCTGATATAGAAAGGATGAATCTTCAAAATCTTTTGGAGACTTATTCCGCAAAGTCTGCTGAATACAATTCTAAACTAGAATCAGTAACTTTGATGGCTGAAAGAAAAGGACAGAGAATTGCTGAACTGAGAGCAGAAATTGTTCGTCTCCAGCAAGAATTAGAAGAAGAAACTGCTAATCATCAACTTGTGGTTGAACAGTTCAATGCCTTGATTCAGGAGAAGGATGAGTACGATGCAGCTCATGGTGCATAGATTACCCGTCGGACTGTAAACATGCCCGTTTTTAATGAAGAAACCGGGATAGAAGAGGCTAGAAGGAAGGTGACATCCACTCATGAATAAGAGCTGCAGACTCTGAAGCAGCAGATTGACAATTTGATCATTCCTCCCTCTGAATAGAACTTTTTGTATCTTTTGTCTTTTTGAAATATGTGTTTTTGTAACGCCTCGTATTTTGATAAATAAAAGATATTTTGCTGTGGCTCCATTATTTATTGCATATCTTGTTCAGATATAAATAATAGAGATAGAAAATATATTCAGAGGTACAAAACATGATATATTTCTTATAGAAAATAATTATATTTATTATATCTACTCAGAGGTAATATGGACATGGCAGAATATACTGAACATTATTATTTCAATTGACAACTTAATCGAAACGATAAGTTGTTGATATAGATGTGATATGAACGGGAAAACCGTAAAATGATGAACGGATAAACCGTCAACTGGTGGTGAACAAATGATAATGAACGGGCGAACCGTCGGATGAATGTGATGAACGGACGAACCGTCAAGGGATGATAGATGAACGGGAGAACCGTCGGATGAATCTAATAAACGGACGAACCGTCAGGGAATTAAATGAACAGATGAACCGTCGGATGAATGTGATGAACGGACGAACCGTCAGGTGAATTAAATGAACGGATGAACCGTCGAATGAATGTGATGAACGGACGAACCGTCAGGTGAATTAAATGAACGGATGAACCGTCGTATGAATGTGATGAACGGACGAACCGTCAGGTGAATTAAATGAACGGATGAACCGTCGGATGAATGTGATGAACGGACGAACCGTCAGGTGAATTAAATGAACAGATAAACCGTCGAATGAATGTGATAAACGGACGAACCGTCAGGTGAATTAAATGAACGGATGAACCGTCGGATGAATGTGTTGTTTCGTTGTTTGAGAAATCTCTGCATATAAATAGAACAAAAATCTGACAAGAACGAGCACTTTCACTTTTCAACATAAAAGTGTCGTCTGAAGATGCACTCAAGAAGACTGAGCTCGCTCCGAAGATTGAAGAAGACGTTAAAGAACGTCATGTCGTTCCATTTCAGCCAAAGGAAGCAGAAGCAGGTGAAGGTTCATCTGCACCCAAGCCACCGAGAGACATCCTGGACTTTCTGCTTGAACCAGGAAGGACTGAAGAAGAAGAAGCCATGAGGATGGCTGCCTGTAAGTTCCTCGTGGGTTCCAGCAAAGAGGTTCTCAGCTCTTTTGCTGACCGCGTTTTTGAGAAGGACGGTAGTGGTCCGCATCCAAATATAGAGAAGGATGATAGTGATCTTCCTTAATATCATGTACCATCATTCATGATTAAATAAAATTTTATTTATAAACATGAACTTGTCTTGATGATTTACAAGTATTTACATTTATACATAGTACTTTTTAAGGAATTTGCCATTGATAGGCATCATTGCAATTTGTCCATCTATTTCTGAGAGTTGATAAGCTCCATTTGAGAAGACTTTGCTCACAATGGATAGATCTTCCCACTTTGCGTCGAACTTGCTTTTGCTCATATGAGTCATAGTCATAGGATGTCTGACCGTTAAAACAAGTTCTCCTTGCTGAAAGGCTCTGACCTTCACTTTACGATTGAAAGTCTTCGAGATGCGGGCTTGATATAGCTCAATATATTGCTGGGCCATTAATCGCTTTTTATCGAGTGCCTCCAATTCTTGAAGTCGAAGAAGGTCATTATTCTCTGTAGTGAGCTCATTAGCAATGGCAATCCTTAAAGAAGGAATTTGAAGTTCTAGAGAAAGAACAGCTTCACAGCCATATACCAGAGAGAAAGGTGTAAAACCCGTAGGATTGCGGACCGTAGTTCGGTAGGCCCATAGACATTCGCCAAGCTTTTCACTCCAATTCCGTTTGTTAGTGGATACAAACTTCTTGAGGAGTTTGATAATAGTTTTGTTGAAGGCTTCGGCTAATCCATTAGCAGCAGGATTGTAGGCAGTCGAAGCAACGTTGTCAATCCGATGATCATCACAGAATCTGGTAAATTTCTGGCTGATGAATTGCGGTCCGTTGTCATGAATAATTCGTCGAGGGATACCAAATCTGTAAATGACATGGTGTTTGACGAAGTTGATAACACTACTGGTCTTGACTTCAGCCAAGGGTATAGCTTCAGCCCACTTAGAGAAGTAGTCAGTTATTGCTAAAATGAACCGATGTCCTCTAGAAGAAGGAGGATTAATAGGACCTATGACATCCATGCCCCAAGCTTCAAAAGGCCAAGAAGCGGCTGTCGGATGTAGAAATTCCGAAGGTTGATGAATGAAGTCTGCATGGATTTGACAGGCTCGACATTTCCTTGCATATTTGATGGCATCTGATACCATAGAGGGCCAATAGTAACCCATTCTTCGGATGCGATCCTGTAGCTTAGGACCGGGTTGATGTGCTCCACAGACACCATCGTGAGCTTCACGTAACACCTGTTTTGCTTCATTACCAGCTAGACAGCGTAGAAGAAGACCGTCGTAAGTCCGCCGATAGAGAGTCTTAGTAGTTTGGTTGTAGTAGAATCGTAAAGATCATCGTCGAATACTTGTAGCCTCCTTAGGATCTTCGGGGAGTATGTCGTGAACCACGAAGTCGATGAAAGGAGTTCTCCAATCTTCATTGATAACATTAATTTTAGCAAAATTACTGAATTCAATATTACGATTGTTTTCGACACAAAACAATTCTCGATTGGAAATAACCACCACTTGTTGTCTTCGGATGGGAACAACTAAGACTGCTGCAAGATTGGCTAAAGCATCTGCTTCAGTATTACAAGCTTAGCGTACATATTCAAAAAAGAAAGCTTTGAATGATATAGCCATGTTGATTGCTGCTTCAAAGTAAGGTACCAGATCTTGATGACGGACTTCATAAATTCCTCTAACCTGGTTGACCACCAACTTAGAGTCGCCGTAAACTTCCAGATATTCAATGTTCAATTGCTTGGCTAATTGAAGACCAATAAGTAGAGCATTGTACTCTGCTATATTATTTGAACATGATTCATCTAGAGAGTAAGCTCTTTGGATAGTTGATTCGTCTGGAGAAACGATAACAACTCTAACTCCTGCTACAATAGCACCATTGGGTCCGATTCTGGATGCTCCGTCAAAGAATAGACGCCAGGTTGGAAATTCTTCAGAGATCAAGTTAACTTCCAACGTCTCGTCTGGAATTTCGTCGTAGAGTTTAGATGTTTCTGGTACAGGATGAGCTGCCAAGAAATCTGCGAGTGCCTGATCTTTGACAGACTTTTGAGGAACATACACCATGTCATATTGGGCTAGAAGGATGGCCCATGTAGCAAGCCGAGAGTTGAGTGTGCTAGGCTTCTTCATTAATACCCGAAGAGGATTGACTCGGGATATGACATGAATGGTTTGACCAATAATGTAATGCCTCGTCTTTTGAACGGCAAACATAAGGGCTAGGCATTTTTTTTTCAATCGGACTATAACGGTGTTCAGCACCAATCATAGTACGACTAAGATAGTAGATGGCCTGTTCATGACCTTCTTTGTTCTTTTGGGCGAGTAAAGCACCCAATGAATGATCCATAGCACGGACATACATTAAGAATGGAATGCCTGAGATTGGGGGCACCAAAACTGGTGGGTTCATAAGATACCGTTTGATGTCGTCGAATGCTTGTTGACATTCTTCAGTCCAAATAAAAGATACACCCTTCTTCATTTGTTGAGTGAATGGTCTGCAGCATCTAGATAAGTTCGAAATGAATCGCCTGATGTACGCAAGTCGGCCTTGAAATCCTCGTAGCTCTTTTAGGTTGCGTGGAGGACGCATCTCCTGAATGACTTTGATCTTCTCAGGATCCACGTGTATACCCTTAGAGGTAATGACGAAGCCGAGAAACTTACCACTAGAGACACCCAAGAATGACTTGGTGGGATTCATCTTGAGCTGATGTTGACGCATGAGATTGATGATTGTTCTCAAATCTTGGATATGATCTTCTTTTAGACAACTTTTAACAGCAATATCATCGACGTAACATTCGACTGTTTTGCGAAGATGTTCTCTGAAAATGGTACTCATGGCCTGCTGGTAAGTTGTACCAGCGTTCTTGAGACCAAATGGCATCACGTGTAGCAATAGACTCCCCGAGGAGTACGAAAAGATGTATGTTTTTCATCTTCGGGATTCATTTTGATCTGATTGTATCCAGAGAACCCATCCATAAAGGATATTCGCTCGAACCCACAAGTATTGTCAATCATGACGTCCGTGATAGGGAGAGGAAATTCATCTTTCGGACATGCTTCATTAAGATCCCGAAAGTCGATGCAGACTCGAACTTTGCCAATTTTCTTCAGGACTGGAACAACATTGGCGACCCAATCAGGATGTTGTTCTTCTCGAATAAAGCCACAAGCGATAAGCTTCTTGACTTCATCATCGATCGCGTCCATCATTTCAGGCTTGAATCGCCGTTGCTGCTGTTTGACTGGTTTAGCATTAGGCAGAATGTTCAATTTGTGAGTCGCAATTTTAGGATCTAAACCTGGCATGTCTTCATAACTCCAAGCAAAGACATCAATGTATTCTTTAATGAGAAGAATCAACTCTTGCTTATCTGCTTCCGGAAGATTCTTGCTAATAAAGATTGGACGAGGTGACTCGCTTTCTCCTACATCGACTTGAATTAGTTGATCTTCAGTAGGAGGTTCTCTTTGTTCAAATCGGAGTACCCATTGATTATCCATCTGTTGAGCCCAAGGATCTGTTTCAGAACTTTCTTCAATGTCCTCATCATATCCTTCCGGAAGTTCAGCGGAGACCATATTAGAGGATACAATTACACGATGGACTTCACCAACGCTAGTATCAGAATCCCATGATCTGGAATCAGAAGAGTTAGAACGTTTCTCACTATTAGAGCCAGAAACTGCTGGGGATAACATCGGAGGAGAAGCATATCTGAGACATCTTTTGGCCCTGCTGTAATACATTTCTGACTTTCCTTGTGGAACAGCTGTACGAATGGGAGTCCTTCTACCTTTACCATAATTAAGGCAGCTTTTGAAGTCATAACCCATCTTTCGGACGATGTCTTTTGATTGTTGACTGTAACGACGGAATTGAAGATGTCCCGTGTCGTTAACTTTGCTATCATCCATATAGCTGAATTTTTGTTCCGGTCTTTTACTAAAAAGTATTGGACGTTCACCCTTTTTGCGAGCGGGAACAATACGATATGAATCTTTTGGGTGTTCACATGAAACTTCTGTTTGAAGAGATTGCACCACTCCCATTGTAAATGATTTAAAGCTATCTAACATATCCAAATAGTATTTAGTATGATAAATAACATCAGTATACTGGAAAGTAGATACTTTTTCATTGATATGTACATCAGTATTTACAGCAGGACCTTTAACCTTAACAGGCTTGGTCAGATTGATTACAAGAGGGGAAGAAGAAGAACGTGGAAGAGACTTGTTACGACGAAGGTCGATGACAAGTGGCTCGGAAGAGGTGAGCTCCTTTTTTTCCTTGTTGTGAGTTAAATCGACAACAAGAGGCTCAGAAGAAGTGAGCTGCTTTTTGTCCTTGTTACGACGTAAATCGATAATAAGTGGCTCAGAAGAGGTGAGCTCCCTTTTTTCTTGATCGTCATCAGTAGACTGCCGCTGAACTGGCAAGTGAGTAGCCAGTGGTTTAGAAGATTGAGGATGGGAAACACGCCCTTTAACAGGTATAATGAGAGGGTCATTGGGCACTGTTTCTTGATCTTCTTCAGTATCCATTGCCAATACCACCTTCATAAATTCCTCCTTGTACATACGAGCGTCATTGCAATATGCTTCGACACCCTTAAAAGGATAAAGGTCTGCGACTTCTTTGTGGACTTGTACTTTGTCATCAACATATTTGAAGCATTGATGCAGAGTTGATGGAACGATGTTGTGTTCATGGAGGAAAGGTCTTCCCAACAGAGCGTTCTAAGAACAGCCATGATTGTCGATAATATAGAAGGTCACCTTTGTACGAAGATTGCCTATTTGGAGTTTCAGGCGAATCTTACCCAGCGGTTCACTCCTTCCTTGGTTGAATCCCATGATAGTGGTGATTGTGCTAGAAAGACTATGCACTGGTATCTTTAATGCGTCGAGCATTGTCTTTGGCATGATACTGAGTGCAGACCCTGGATCTATCAGGATACGATCAACTTTCATCGAGTCGACATATCCTGTATAATAGAGAGGACGATCATGTCTATTATCCTCCAGCAGCATATCATCCTGAGTGAAAGTGATGTTTGGAATCAACTCTAGGACACTGTGACAGTGGTACAAGAAACTGGCTCTGCTTTCGATTTCTTGAGGAGAGTTAGGCAAGTTTCAGCCTGCATCAGAGCTTCACTTAGAGTTTCTCGAGTCTCTTTAGAAAGACGCAAGAGCTCGAAGATTGATAATCTAGCCGGTGTATTGGCTAGTTGAGCCAATATATCAAAGTTGTACGGCTTTTCAAGTCCTGTAGGAGATAATTTCTTTAGGGGCTTGTCAAAGCGGACTTGTTGTTTGCCTTTGTCAGCCACCACCGGCTTGGGAGGAATAGACACTACAACTGGTAAAGATGTAGAAGGGATCTCTTCAGTGGAAGCAGGTTGTGCTGGAGCAGGTTCAGAAGAAGAAGCAGGATTCTCTTGACTTTCAGAATGATCTTTCAAATAGGTTTTCCCTGATCTGGTGCCTAACAGAATTTCTTCATCAAGGATGGGTTCAAAAGACACCATGTTACAGGTCTTTACCTTGCTTTTGGAGCGGTCTTTCTTTTTGGATGAAGAAGAGACTTGGAATTCAGAAAAAAGATCTGGATGGACCCAGATAACTTCGCCGTTGTCAAGAGACAAGGGGACAAGGCCTTCATTTGGTGGAGGCGGAAGATTCTTAATCTCAAGAGTGGCTTTAGGAATTAGAACGACACCGTACTGTACCATCTACGGAGGAAAGTCACCGAATTGGACCGAAACCATGTTTGCAGTAACAGTCTTCTCATCTTACTGCAGAGTGACTACACCAGCATTGACAAGCTCCTGAATTTTTCCCTTGAGCACATAACATGCTCGAGTAGGATGTCCAATAAACCTGTGGTAAACACAATATTTAGGATGATCTGTCTTACCGACTTCATCAGGTTTCTTTGGATCTGGGAGCTGAATCTTGTTGCTTTTGAGTAGACATTCAAAGATGTTCGCAGTGTCATTCTCATAGAAAGAATATTCCACTTTTGGACGAGGTTCCCTCGGTGGAGGTGCAGAAGGAGTAGGAGTGGAAGTAGGCGGAGCTACATTGACAGCTAGAGACTCTTTATTCTTGTTCAGATTGATGTTTAAAGTCTCTTTGGCTTTGCGGTTGTTCTGGCGGTTGCCACCACCTGATGTCTGATGTTCATCTCGATCGGGGTTAGACATTTGTACCCCCAATTGTTTGAACTTCTCGGCACTTACTTCTGCAGCTTTGGCGTTGACAATGAATGAAGGCCAGTCTTGAAATTGGGTAGACCCTGTCCACATACTGATAATAGGCAATAGATTTGCCTTACAAGTATCAATAGTGACAGCAGCTGGAGTCCCAGGAGGCATTTTCAAGGCTTCACGGCAGAAATGTTCGATGAAACTCTAGCAGTTTTATTGTATTTCTGTTTGATTTTATTGAAAGCTGACATAGTCATGTCATTGAACCCTTCATAGAGCCGTTCCAGGAAAATTTGTTTAAGACCTGAGAAGGAAGTGATGCAACCATCGGGCAAACTTCTATACCAATCATATGCTACGCTGGCTAAACAACCGACGAACACTCTGGTAAGAAGAGCGTCATTTGGCTGAAGTTGAACATTCATTACCTCAAAATGATTGATGAATTGACTAGGGGAAGTACTGCCATCGAACAAAGAGATTGTTGGGATTTTGTACTTTGGTGGGAACGGGACTTCCTTCCATTCAACTGGATAAGGCTGCTTGATTTCCAATCTTTGCAAGTTGTCTTTCTCTTTAAAGGCTTCGAACTGGGTTCGCAAGAGTTTGACAGCTTCATTGGCATCTTCAGATGATGAAGAAGGAGCAGGTTGAGTTAGAATAGTAGGAGGAGGAACAGCATTGTATGCACTACCCCCAACTCCTGATTGACATGGTGTAGTTTGGACTTGTACTTGTATAGGAGGCATTTGAGTAGGTGCTACCCCCAGTCCAGCATTGACAGGCACCGATGATGCTATAATTTTATGATTTGCAGGTAGTACGGTAGGTGGTGTAGCATGTTGTGCCATAATGATAGAATGCATATTAGCAACCATTTCAGCCTTGGTTTTTAACTTGTCTTCAAGTGCAGCGATTCGATGTTCTTGATTTGTAGAAGTTGAAGCATCTAGATCATCAGTGACAACATAAGCTGTCACTTCTCTTGGTACAGTAGAAGACACTGTCTGTTCAGAGCTTTCGCTATATGCATTATAGTCGGAGAAAGAGTCATCTCCTGAATGAGAAACAGGAGGACAACCTGAAGGATCTTGAGGAAGATTCCTTTGACCAATTGTATCTCGGCTTCGAGAATGGGTATGTTGAAATACTCCTTCAGAAGATTCTTGGAGTAATTCTAAATACCGCTGACTTGGTTTACGGAGTCTACCGTATTTAGAGCATCTTTTACCCCCAGTGTCTCGGGAAGTCATGTTAACAGAAGCATACAAGACTTCGTCTTCCTCTGACATAGGTTCAGATTTAACAAAAGTCAAACGATCGAAGACAGATCATTTTGTTGTTTGACAACAACATTGGATGATGACTTTGTGATTGCAATGATGATCAGATGGTTGAACTGAAGGTGTTGAGACATTGTTCCGCTTCTGTCTGAGATGTTCTCGGAGATCAGGAACAGCAGCACGACGAGGAAAACTCTGAGGGATTTGTTCTTTGATAATATTCGGAACATGATTCCGATTCTTCAAATATTTAGTCCCTTGAGTATACAGGGAAGTGCTCACTTCATTGGCATAAGTGTCGGGATTTTTAACCCTGGAGATTTATTTCTGATGATGTTTAATCTTCGGCATTGGCTGTTTGCGTTTTACCGAAGTGGGTCTATTAAGATAAGTTCTGAGATCAGCAAATTCACCCCCAGGGGTTTCTGTCTGTGACACTAACAGATTTCCCTGTCTAGAACGGTAAATTTTGAGAGTTGGAAGATCCTGGAATTCTGCTACCGGGGTAGGCAGAATACCTCTTTGATCAGTATAAGTCCTCTTGTCATAAAGGAAAGAAGAATCCTTGTTTGAAAGAGTTCTAGAACTGATTGGTGTCAAGACACATTCAGATTGATCTTCTTCAGTAAAAACTGAAGAAGATTGAGAAAAGACCAAAGGGCCTTTTTCTTTGTTTTGAAGAGAAGGGTTAGCTAAAAAGCGTTTCCCTCTGTTATCTTCCAAGTCATAGGACAAGGAAGTTTGAGAAAAGACCAACGGGCCTTTTCTTTTGTTTTGAAAAGAAAGAGGAATAGCCAAAGGACTATCCCCAGTGGTTTGCGCAGGAGCAACAGTCTGTTTGGGGAGAGGAGCAGGATTTTTCCTTTTGTTATAAGAAGAAGGAAGTTTAGCCAAAAGGCTGTCACTCTTAGATTGCACAGGAATGCTTTGCGTATGAGAGGATGGCACATTGGTTCTGGCCACAGAGACTGCGGTTTGCGCATCAGGAGTTCTTGCCACAGAGTGCTTAGATTGCACTCTGGTTGCTGGAATGTCAGTTTGCGCAGGAAGTTTAGCAGCCAATTGCGCTAAAGGCATAGGAGTTTTATACTTAGCCATGGCAGCATAGGAAGTCTTTTGTGCACTAGCAATGGCAGATTACACAGTAGTGGCAGAGACAGATTGTGCATTGGACTTGGTGACAAAAACTGTAGATTGTGCAACAGATTGTGCATCAGTGTTCTTGGCAGACTGCGCAACAGTCTTGTTGGCAGACTGTGCAGCAGTCTTGGAGACCCACACTGTGCGCACTTTGTTTGTGGCAGCAGTATTTGCAGTACGAGAAGAAGTCTTGGAATTGATCATAGACTCGTAGGCTGTCTGGTTGATCTTCACAACCAGTGTCTTCTGCGTCTTTTCGATAGACACCACGTCACATTGAGTTGTCACTTCCTCATCGGAGGAGAAAGTCGTCCCCAGCAGAGTCGCCATTTTGTTTGCAAAAACAAAAGTATGAAGAACTTTATTAATACAAACTTTGTAAAAGATTATAATTTGAATTCTGGGAATGGTACAACTATAGGAATCCAATCTAGATGACGATTGCTTTATCCCTTGGACGATGTGAACTCTGAAGATGAAGCCTCTGAAGTTGAAAACAACTCTGAAATTGAAGGCAAAAAAGCCTCTGAAGTTGAAGGCAAAAGCCTCGAAAGAATGTAGCAGCACTTGGGCAAGAACTCCTGAACTCTCTGATCTCTGAAGTCTGATGTGTGATCCCCTTGAATGAAGACTTGAAACTCTATTTATAGAGTTTTGAGAAATAACTAACTTTTAGTTATTCTGGACTGCATATGATGGATTGCGCAGCAATGGACTGCACAGGCAGTTGCTGGATCATGGGTTAACTGTCTTGGACACATGGCATCATTTGATTGAAATGCGCATGATCATGCATAGGTAGTTGCCACAAAATGAGAAATTAATGGCATGAATGTCACGTGTACTTTGTCAATTGTGTTGATAGAATGCGCAACTTGAATTGCGCTGACATTGGATTGCGCCAACTTGGACCGCGAAGGCTTTTGTTTGCGCAGGATTAGACTGCGCAGGAAATGGATCGCGCTGCCAGCTGTCAGCCGTCCTCGAGCGTTGTATGGCGCAATAAACGAACAACCTCCTCGATATCTGTGCTATCAGTTATCAGAGATTTGATTTGGTTGTCAGGTAATGATGACTCTTGCCACGTCAGCCTTGCGCAATCGGATGTGTGCGCCGTCTGGCATGCACAATATGAGAGCTGCATAATCCATTGTCTGTGCAATTCACTTGGATGATGTATATCTTGATTCTTTGACTTTGTTAATTGATGCAACTTGATTTTTTAGGACCTACACGTAGCACTCCACGGTTTTGCACAAATGATCGTAAAAAATTGTGTTTATGGCTGGTTGGTATGTTTCTCCTGCATTCTTTAATCCGAAGGGCATCACCGTATAGTAGTATACCCCCAACGGTGTTCGAAAAGATGTGTGCTTCTCATCATCGAGGAACATCTTGATCTGGTTGTCGCCAGAGAACCCATCTATGAATGACATCCGCTCGAAGCCGTAAGTATTGTCGATCATTACGTCAGTGATCGGTAGGGGGAATTCATCTTTCGGGCATGCAGAGTTCAAATCACGGTAGTCGATACAGACTAGAACTTTACCATTCTTTTTTATGACCAAAATAATATTGGCAACCCAGTCTGGGTGTTGTTCCTCGCGAATGAATCCACTGGCAATTAGCTTCTTGACTTCATTCTCGATGACGTCTGGTCGGATTCGTCGTTGTTGCTGCTTCACTGGCTTAGCTTTAGACGAGATGTTCAAGCGATGCATGGCGACTTTAGGGTCCAAGCCTGGCATGTCTTCATAGCTCCATATGAAGTCGTCGATATATTCTCTTATAAGCTGTATAAGAGATTGGCGTTCATCGCCAGAAAGGCTTTTGCTGACGAAGATAGGTTTGAAGGATGCTTCATCTCCTAGATTGACTTGGATGACCTCGTCTTTGGTAGGTGGTTCCCGTTGTTCGAAGTGCAGCTCCCACCTCGTGTCCATCTTTCTAGCCTATTGTTTGGGTTTGATTGATTAGACATCGTCTATAATTTGGTCGGCAAAAACCATGTTGACGGACAGAGTTGCTTTGAACATCTCGCCGATACTGGAGTCTGAGTCCCAGAGGAAGGGATCAAAAGAATGAGAACAACGATCTGCTTCATCATTTGATCTTTCGAGAGTTGTTGGAGGAGAGACGTAGTCCAAACCAGCACCGCTTCGTTGATAGCAGTTCTCAGGTTTGCCGGGTAGAGCAAAGTGTCGTATTGGCAACCGTCGTCCTCGGCCGTAATTTAGCCCTTTGTCGCTTTTGATGTCATATCCCATATTCTGGATGAAGTTCTTGGCCTGCCAACTATACCAAAAAAGTTGTATTTTCCCGGAGTCATAGCCAGCTTCTGTGTTGGGCTTGGAAGAAGTAGAGTCTGGAACGAACTTTCTCTCGCTAATTATACGACCGAAGACGATTAGCTCTTCATCTTTCTTTCTTGCTGGAACGATGAAGTAGAGGATATCTTCAGGGTAAACTTTTCCCGCAGATGAGGTGTTGTGACCGACATGCAAAGGTATGGTCCTATGCCGTTCTCTAGAGCGTATATCGTATCTATGTAGTGGTTTATAGATTGATAGACATCAGAGTAATTCAAAGATAAACCTTTACTAAGGAAATACGCAAGTTCTTCTTTAGGGATAACATCATCCACCGAAGGTACATTATTATTAGTATTGATATACTCATTGAGTGGATCATCATTTGGAAGAGGAGCCACAGTCTTGGCCGAGTTTACCACGTAGGGTAACTCTTCACGATTGGGGGGATGGGCATTAGTAGGTTCCTCCCGGGGTGTCTTATTGAGAGTGATAGTCAGTGGCTTGGCCTTGTTAGGGTTTTTTTTTACCTAGATTGTGAGAGGCTTCGGAGTACTTTTCGGAGTAGTACGTCCTTTGACTCGGATAATCAGGGGACCACCGTTGGAGGATGGACTTGCTTCAGCTTCATTATCGGCTTCATTGCCTTCATCCTTCGGGGGTTGAGACTGGTAAAGTACCGAATCTCTATAATAAGCTTCGATGTCCTTGAAAGGATCAACATCAGCAAACTCCATCTTTACGACACCGTCACTGTTGACGTACTTGAAGCACTGGTAGAGTGTGGAAGGAATGTTCATGTTCTCGTGTATCCATGGACGTCCCAACAAGACATTGTAGGATACATTAGCATCGATCATATAGCAGGAAACTTTCGTTCGGAGATCACCGATCTGACATTTGAGACGGATCTTGCCTAGCGGGTGGCTTCGACCAGCATTGAAAGCCATGATAGTTGTGTTGGTTGCGGATAGCTTGTGCAGAGGAATTTCTAGAATTTAAATCAAATTTCTAGGAATGATGCTGAGGGAGGATCCTGGATCGATGTGTATGCGGTCCACCTTGATCGCCCCGATATATCCTGTATAGTATAGGGGTCTATCATGACGATTATTATTCAGTAGCATGTCCTTCTGTGAGAAGGTGATATTGGGCACCACTTTCATAGTACTGTGGCAGGGGGGACAGGAGACCGTATCTTCAGTGGGGGCTTTGACTTCAGCGAGGTAAGAGTCGGCATGTAGTAATGCCTCACTTAAGGCCTTCCGCGTCTCTTTGGAGAGTCGTAATAGATCGAACAGAGAAAAACTGGCAGGCGTATTGGCTAGCTGAGCCAGTATGTCAAAGTTGTAGGGCCGATCCATGTCTTCAAGAGCTGGCGCCTTTAAAGATTTGTCAAACTGCGTCTCCTTCTGCTTGGATCTGTCCGTGGTTTGAGGCCTGGACGGGCCGACTTCTGAGCTTTTGGGGGCAACAAGAGCTTGAGGAGGTACTGCTTCTTCTTGTGCGGGATCGTACATCCGAAGATAAGTCTTCCCCGATCGTGTCTCGCCAGATAGAACCTCGTAGATGGAAGAGGATACCATATGGCATGGTTTGAATTTTTTGCCCTTTCTTGCTTTGGGAGGTGCTACCCCCTGCGTCACCTCTTGGACAAGGTCTGGGTGGACCCACATGATCTCACCACGTTCAGTTGTGAGTGGGACCAAGGTCGACTTGCGAGCTGGTGGTAGGTTGACGACTTCCATCATCGCCTTGGGGATCGGGACCACGCCGTCTGGGACTTCTGGAGGAGGAAAGTCGCCAAACTGAAGAGAGATCATATTAGCAGATACGACCTTGTCTTTCGCTTCGAGGTTAATCACTTGACTGTCGATAAGCTGTTGTATCTTTTTCTTCAGGACAATGCAGTCCTTGGTGGAATGGTGTACGTACTGATGATAGAGACAATACTTGGGATCATTGAGTTGGCTCGCCTCTGTAGGACGTCGTGGTGGAGGTAATGTCAGCTTATTGCCCTTTGTCAACGTATGAAAGATGGTGATGACATCTTCTTTGTCGAAGGAGAAGGTCTTCTTAGGATTGTCGGAGGTGCCCTGAGAATTGGAAGCTCCTTTGGATGTGTCGACTTTCAGGACTTCTTTCCCTTTACCCCCACGAACAGGGATAGTTTGAGGATGCTTGCCCTTGTCTTCGGATTTGGGTGTCTTCAACCCAGTAGTTCCAAGTTAGGAACGTCATTTCAGCAGCATCAGCGGCCCCAATGAAAGCGGTCCATGTATCATACTTATGTATATCTAGACAAAACTTCACTGTAGGAAGTAAGTTTTGTCGGAAAGTATCCATAAGTTCTGAGTCTGGTATGCCGAAGGGCATCTTCAGTGCTAGTCGCCTGAAACGTTCGATGAAGGCGATAACCGACTCAGTCCTCCTTTGCATGGTCTCGATGAGGGTGGACATACTAACATGTATGCCACTCTCGTAAAACTTGTTGATGAACAACCTCTCCAAGTCTTTGATTGAATTGATACACCCGTCAGGCAGACTGTAGAAACATTCGAAGGCTACCCCCTGCAAGGTGCTAATAAACAACTTTGACAGGAATGGATCGTCTCTGGGCAAGTGCAGAGTCTGCGTGTTGAAGTAAGCCATATGTTGACAAGGAGAAGTCAATCCGTCAAATGAGTTCAGCGTCAGCTGCTTGTAGTTAGAGGGAAGTAGCGTTCTCCCACTCAGAGGGGTACGGTTGAGATATCCCTATCTTTTGAAGCTCATCTTTGTGTGAGATGGTGTCGAGGCGAGTGACCAAGGAATCAATTGCATCCTGTTGGTTGAGTAGGTGTTGGAAAACGGCTGTTGAACGGTTATTAGGCGTTGTTGGCGAAGGACCACCCCCGGTATTTACAAGATTTGTAGGAGGCACAATGGAATGATGCTCCTTTTGTAGTGAAAGAGGGTTTTTGATGTGAGCCAGACTAGCGTGGGCCGAGACGTTCTGTTGAGGTGGAGGAACAGCCCTAGCAGCTTGAACTGCCATGATACTGGTAAGCACATCAGTGATCCTGGGGAATGCTGTTTCGAGACCCTCTAGCCGTTTTCTAGTCTGATCACTAGCTTTTTCAGGTCTTTCTCCATCTTCCATGTATGTAGATAGCATGCGAGGATGAACAGATGAAGCAGTGCAACTGGTACTGATACTATCTATCTCCGAGTGGGTAAGTCCTTCATCTTCAGGTAGAGGAGGTAGATAGTCGCCATCGGATTCGGATGGATCATCGTCCTCTGGAAGGCTACCCACAGTGTGAAGGTCATCTATTTTACATTCTGAGGGAATGCTACACCCGGCTTGGGAATCTTCATCATCCCATACGAAATCTCGTCTTTGATCGAGTGCCCATATAGAGTCCTTCGGATGTGACAGCCTGTTGGCCATCTGTTGGTAGACTTCTCCTTCTTTTTCTCGCGAAGCTAAGAGAGAAAGTTGGGTTCGTAGTCCACCGTCTTTGATTGGGGCTTTCGTAAGGGGGACCCCATGAAGCTATGTTGGATGAAACACATAGTGGCTTCTCGTCGTCAGAGAAGTGCAGCCGTCGAAACACAGACTTTCTCTGAGGCACTTTTGTTGTTTTAGAGCAACAACAGTTGATAAAAATACTGGTGCACGAAAGTGTGCTATGAATTGTTATGTTCTCCCTCGCTTTATGCTTATGATTTATCATGTTGCGCAAGTCAGCGGAAGGGAGTTTTGCCTTACAACCCATATTGCATGCATCGTCGAGCTTTGCATGCGGGTTCATAAGGAGAGTAGGTGCATCCAGACATATTTCTTGTGCAGGGGCAACCCCCACACCTAAGTTCTGTGATGTCCTTGAAGATAGCCCCATGCTATACGCGTTGGGGCCTATCTTTTTGTTGTGGGCGCATAGGCCTTGGAGACTGGCCTTGGGCGCATACTCCTTGACAGCATGTCTGAGCTTCCTTGATGTGGGCGCATAGTATGGATCCAGTGCATAGCTTTGGGCGCATGGCTCTGGATGCCCAGCCTGTTGAAGACGGAAGTGTTCTGGTTCGGGCTATACGCCCAAACAATCCTTTCGGCGCATGGCCTTGGACGCATGCCTGGTAGAGCATCGCTATTTTCTCCCAATTTGGCCTCCTTCGTTTGTGAGCCTCATCGGGTCCGGCCAGAGTGTCGCACACCCCGATTCTTGGCATCGTAGTGTTTTTCTTTGCCAAGTCTCGGGTGTTGAACACCCTGTTGTTGGTTGTGCAGGGAAGAAGTCACTGGGCTAGTAGAGCCCGGAATGGTGTGAGCCTTCTCCATTTGGGGAACTTCTGTGGCAGAGTCCTCCAGCTGCATATCTGCTATGACACTAGCAGGATATGCATAGCGAGCCTTCGGAAGCCAAGTCTTGCAAGAATTGTTTGGCTTTGCTAATTTTGAGGGAGTAGAGCCATCCCTCGAGAGCATCTCTTCAAATGCCTACTGATCGAACTTTACGATCAGCATCTTCTGAGTACTCTCCACTTTGTCGGTATCGGATTGCGTCACCACCTTCTCATCAGAGAAAAAGGTAGTTCCCAGCAGAATCACCATTTTTGTGGATACACACAAAAAAAGAAGAAGAAAATGCTATCTTTTCTTTTATTGGCATAAGGCACCACAAATCGAGTACGCCTGAGAGATCCTGTGCTGATGATCCCCGAGTACAAAAAAGAATTTTGGGGAATAGGACGATGGAGATTGAGTGGCAGTTGCTCCTTTACTCCGTTGACACTCCAATTATAAAAGTGGGAGAAAACCTAAGAAAATTGCTAATTCTCGGCTCACTAGCAAGAAGTACAACAATTTGGCTCTTGAAAATGCTCTCTGTTCTCTTGTTTTGAAGAGGGGTGAGGCCCCCATTTTATAATCGTTCTTGAGCTGGAATGATGTTATGTCCCCACAAGAGGAAACACGCTGGTTCTTATATGGGCGCATAGTCCTACTTTGGGCGCATAGGGTGTAGGCGCATACAGGCTGCGAGATCGTGGGTTGGTCGTGGTGTTGACGTGGCCGCATGCTTTGGTGCACGACTGCTTGTGGAGACTGACGTGACCATACGTTTCAGTGTACGTTTTGATTATAGCTTTGATTGAGTCAGGCTTGGGTGCATAGCCATGTCTCAGGCTATGCGCCCTCCTTTCGGTGGAGCTAGTCTTGGGCACAAGGAGCTACACTGACCGGGCGCATGGAGCTACACTGACTGGGTGCATGGAGCTTCATTGAGTAGGTGCATAGAGTTACACTGACTGGGCCTATGGAGGTTCACTTGTCTTGGGCGCATGGAGCTTTATTTGTTGAAAATTTTTCATGCTTCTACACGGACGACGTGAGTGAGAGCCCAGACCATTGCGGCTTTAGAGACTTCTCTCTCGGCTTTAACGGCGACAAAAATGTTCTCCGAGAGGCTTTTCTTTCTGCTTTACTGTGGTTTTATCCCATCTTTATCATCAGTTCACGGGACTGCTGACTGTAGCGATGGAATTCTGGCTGGTACTTGATTTCTAGCTTTGGTACTACCGTCTTGGAAGAGGTAGGTGAAGCCGCCGTTGGAACAAATGTAGCTTCCAAAGGTAGAAGATAACCGCCCAATGATGTCATGTGACATGATCACTTATACTTGGCTGCCTTTCTTAACTTGGTAGAAGGAGCAGATGTCTTTAGTTCAAAATCAGCGACCAAGAAGGGTAAATCCACATAATTTCCCCATTGTCGGTTGATAGAGGTACAAGACCATCGCTTCGTACCGGCGGAAGGTTGACGATCTACAAGGTAGTCTTTGGAATGGGAACAGCACCATCTTGAACTAGTTGAGCAGGAAAGTCACTGAACTGTAGAGAGACGATATTGGCAGTCACCGTCTTTTCGTCTTGTTAAAAGGTGATTGCCTTGGCATTGATCATCTTTTGTATCTTCCCTTTGAGTACGTAACACGCCCTGGTTGGATGCCCCAAGAACCTGTGATACAAACAATATTTGGGATTGTCAGTTTTACCTACTTTATCTGGCCGTTTAGCTTCGAGCAGTTGAAGTTTGTTGCTCTTGATTAAACAATCAAATATGCTCATAATATCATATTCGTTGAAGGAATATTCTTCCTTGGTATGTGGTGCTCTCTGTGGAGGTTTCGTCGTTGTAGGTATTGACTGACCCACATTGATAGCTAAGGCTTCCTGGACTTTGTGGTTGTTTTGACGACCATCGCTGTTAGAAGTAGAATGCTCATCTTTGTCAACATTAGGCATCTGGATGCCTAGCTGTTTAAACTTGTCGGCACTGTCTTCAGCTGCCCTGACACTTTGTATGAAGGATGCCCTATCTTCGAATTGTGTGGGTCTGGTCCACATGCTAACTGTAGGTAACAAGTTTGATTTGTATGTATCTATAGTCAATGCATCTAGAGTACCCAAGGGCATTTTGAGTACTTTACGATGGAAGCGCTCTATGAAACGTTCAGCAGTTTCAATAGGCCTTTGTTTGATCTTGATAACGGCCGACATGATCATGTAGTTTGTTTCCTCATAAAACCGTTCCAGGAACATTTGTTTCAGTGCTGCAAAAGATGTTATACAATCATCTGGCAAGCTATGATACCAGTCATAGGCAACGCCTACCAAACACTCGACGAACACTCTAGTGAGTAGTAAATCATTTTGTTGAAGCTGGTCGGTCACCACCTCAAAGTGAATTAGATATTAACTCGAAAATGAACTGCCATCAAATAGCATTATGGTTGCCGGCTTGTACTTAGGTGGAAATGGAACCGCCTTCTACTCTACAGGATAGGGTTGTTTTATCCCTAACATCTGTAGACCATCCTTTTGCTTAAAAGCTTCAAGCTAATTTCGTAGAAGCTTGACTGCCTCAAGAGGATCTTCTGATGCCTAAGGAGTGGCAGACTGGTTTGATGTGTTAGAAGGTGGAACCACATGATAAGCACCACCCCCAGCACCACAGTGACTCGGAGTAGCCTGAGCTGGTATGGTAGCGTTGGCAGGTGCAAATACTGCTATCTGTTCTTGGGTTGGAATTAGATTCGCAATCGGTGGAAAAATATGTCGTTCTACAATCACGGCATGCATACTTGTAACCATTTCAGCCATGGTTTTCAAATTGGCCACTAAGGCAGCGATCCATTGTTCCTGGCTGGCGAAGCTGAAAGCATCTTGTTCCTCATTAGTGACATAGGCAGTCACTTCTCTAGCCACCGAAGATAAATGGGTGGATAAGATAGTCCGATCAGTGTCTTCACTATTGGCATCGAAATCAGGTAGAGAGTTACCCCCAAGATGAGAAGTAGAAAGATTCCTTTGACCAAGGATTTTTTGGTTTCTTGATATTGTATTATGGTATACACCCTTGTCGGAGTCACGGATTCAATAAACATATTGCTGACTAGGTTTGCTGGATGCATTACGTCTTGGACGTTTTCCATCCCCAGTACTACGAGATGTCATATTGACTAAAGCATACAACAATTCATCTTCGTCTACCATAATTAGTTCAGTTGTTCGAGTGTAATTCAAATGGTCAAAGACAAATCATTTGGCTGATTGACATCAGCACTTAATCACTATCTCATGGTGCTGATTACAGTGATGTTTCGGATGTGGAGTTACAGGTGTGAGATGGTCCTATAATCTTTCGCTTTTGTACAAGAATCTCGCGAAGATCGGTCACGCCAACAGGATAAGGAGAAGACAGAGGCACATATTCTTTGATTATGTTTGGAACATGGTTCTTTTTCTTGAGTTTTCGTATTCTATGTGTGTACAGAGAAGTGGCGAGTTCATTGTCATAAGTGAAAGGATTTTTAATTTTAGAAGCTTTCACTGTGCACATATTGGTGGTTGGCGCAGATTGCGTTTGGTGCACTATATGGCTTGATGAAAGATGTTATATTCTGCATTTGTCAGGATAAGTATCCAAGTCATTATCATGCACCACTTGTCTATCAGTTTGAGATACACTCAATCTTTCTTATTTTGTTCTTGCTATGCACAAGGTAGGGAGATTCTGACTTTGGCCTGATTGGGATTGGCCATTTGATGTAGGGTAGGCAAGATGCGCTGTTGCCTTGTGCATACTGTCCCAACGTGTTTGGCACGACGTTGGTGGACAGCAGGAAGTGCACTTTGAGTAGAATCCAATTTCTTGGAAGTGAAATTCTTGTTCGAGAGTGCTCTAGCATTGATTGGCGCAGAGGCACAATTAGATGGATTTTTCACCGAGTTCAAGACTGGGGAAGAATAGGGAGTAGCCATAGGGCGTTTTATCTTGCCTTGCACAGAGGCAGTATTCTCCACCAAGTTTAGAGTTGGGGAGGAGTAAGGGATGGCCATATGGCACTTTCCTTTACTTGGCGCAGAAATCGAGTCTGGCGTGCATTCCACCAAGTTTAGAACTGGAGAAGGGCGTTTTCCTTTGTTTAGTGCAGGAACAGTGTTTGGTGCGCCTTCTACCAAGTTTCGAGTCAGGGAAGGGCATTTTCCCTTGCTTAGCACAAGAACAACGTTTGGTGCGTGTCACGCCACAAAACCAGAATACTAGCAAGTCGGGACGGACCAGGCCAGCTACTTATACTAAAGTACTACAGTACTCTAAAATAATGTATAAACTGTATTGATGGAGGTTACTACTAAAAACCAACAGTCAAACCTAGGTCACATGATCCTAGATAACTCAATCACAGTCAAGCAAATAATGTACAAGGATATGATCATCAGGCATATAAGACAGTATAATGTCCCAAACTATAATATATAGATGATCATGAAGCTAGTAATACAAAATGAAGAACTAGCAAGACTAAGTAATACATGATCAGCTCTAGTTGCAGTCTAGAAATATACAGACCATGTCTAGGCCAGTAGGCCAAAAGTCAAGTCCAAAACATGAGCTAAACATGTGCTCGGTGGCTAAATATCTCAAAAGAAAATGTACAGAAAAGAGTGGGTAAGAGAAAGAACACCCACTCAAGCCCCTGGTGCTCTGGGTTGTCACCATCGAGTGGAAGGTTCGGAAGATCCTCGGGCTCCTCAACTAAATCTGGTCAATGCAAAACCAGTGGGGTCAGACCCCCAATAGCAAGTACCATAAAGGAAGCCAAACTATGAACTAAAACCAGCATACAATCATAGCAATCCTAAAGTAAAACAATAAACGCAGGACAAGAATAATGTAAAGGTACCACAGGAATATGAAAGAAAACTATAAATATATAAGGAAACAACATGTGAACATGTGAATATAAAGGGTATATAGCATGTGATGAACCAAGCATGTGGGACAAGTGGTAAGGACAAGCATGGAAGACATACAGTAAAACCAAGACTGTAGCAGAAATGATACCATGTGAGAAAATAGCAGGAAGCTAGGCACCAAAATAAGATAAACTGGAACGAGACTAGACTAAACTAAACAAGAATGAACTCCATCCATCAATCACATCCAAACAATGAGTATGGCTTGATACTTTAGCTAACTAGGGTTATCACAATCCTAATTACTAACATATGCAAGTTTGAAAAATCTGATCCAGTTACCTGCCCTGCAGACTATCCGATGATCAAAGCCAAAAGAAAAACAAGTATAGCAGACACATCGCAGTAAGATACGCGTGTCCTAAGGAAGTGCCCCACTCGATGGTATGCTAAAAGAGTGCTCATCATGACAGATACCTCCAAATCCCTAGTAGATATATATATATAAGACCGAAAAACAAGGGGTGCAGGTAACCGAAAAAGTCTCACCTCCCAAAGATCTAGATAATCAATCTAGTTATATAGTTCCTAACATTTTTATTTAGGATACTGGGTATGACAATTCCGCAGAATCCGTCGTAAACTTGAGACATGCAAGACTGGACAAGATAAGCAAGATTATGTACTCCAACAAGCCATAATAAGACATGACAATATCAAGACAAGAGTGCGCTACGACGAGCCACTATCAAAAAGCTAGACATGTACTGGAAATAAGAGTGCGCCATGACTATAGAAGCATGAAAAATCTCAGCTGACAATATTCCTCCACCACAGTGCAAATAACACAAACTGTACAGACAGAGTGTTAAAAAGACAAAACAGAAGATATGGAAGAATGTTCTTTTATTATCATGTTTAAAAAGGTCTAGTACAGATTCATCAAGGCTTCATATAAAGGACCAACCCTATTCTTCTACAAAGAATCGATTACAGATTCAGCAAAGCCTAAAGGAATCTACAAGGGGTTTAGTCTTCGTCAAAGTGCAGCCCGCTTCTTCTTGGTACACATACTGGAAGATTGATCTCTATTGAAGCATACTCTGACTTTCTTATGGGCGCAACCCTCCAATAGCGCATCAGCTTCTCAGCTGAAGCGACCAACTTCCTGAAGCACCCACTAGCCCAGGTTTCCAAATGGTGCAGCAGGTCACAAACCTTATAATGAGCAGGGCAGAGCACAACCTTTGGCTCTTCGGTTAGCCATCCACCCATAAGCTAGGCCGTCAGGACCTCGAAGACCTCCAAGGCGTCGCCCAGGTTCGAACTCCTCATGAGAAGCGTTCCAACATGTTCTGAGGCTCATTAACAATTCTTCTACGAAGGCATAGCCCCTTTGAACGAAGGAGTCCTCAACCAAAATCCGACTTAGGCAAGGCCAACCGCCGCTCGAAGCTAAGTCTGGATCCAGCATGGTGTTGAAGGATAAGAAGAAGAAGAAGACGTAACTTTTCAGAAGAAACTCCCCCTTTATATAGGGTGGGAGTGGTCCTAAATACAGGCCATATGGACGATGTTCAAAGTTCCCACATTAATGGGATGAACCTAGGACTCAGTACGATGAACCCTATTAAATAATATTCAATCGACTAAGTCCTAGACTATCCTAGGGCCCCTTGAAATTCTTTAAGTAACGGTGGCAATTAAGAGGGAGTCATTCATTAAGGAGCGGTCATTTATTGCTCTTTAAAAGAAGACTTCCAAGCTAATGCCTTCAATCCAGAGGCGCAACTACATTCCTGCACCAACCTCAGGCGCAGACTGGTGATGTTTTTATCCTACCTCAACTCTAATGGCACAGCACTCTGCTCTGACCCAGAAGCTCAATTATCTTTCGCCAGAGACTTGGGAGATACCATTGCATCCAACACAAGTCTGCCTGCCACTCCAAAAGTACAGTAACCTCTTCAACCTGAAGCACAATCCTACTCGTCGTCCTAAAGCACAATGACTTTTCGCTCAAAACACAGCCTTCTCGTCTCTCATATGCACAGAGGCTAAGTCATCTTCGAAGCATAGTCCACTCATCGCCTGAAAGCATAGAGGCTCCGTTGTTTCAAGAAGAATAGTACTCGTCGCCCCAGAAGCGAAGTAGTACTTAGACCTTGCCAGAGGCGCTAGAAGCATGGTCCCACCTAGTCGGTTTGCTTAAACCGACTCTCTCAAAGATAAGATTGGGGCTAATCATGATTGATATCTTCTCAAATTGATTTAAATCTTAGAAGAAGATCAATCAGAATCCAAATCTGAGATGATATCCTAAGATTTACTCGGCTGCATTCGAATAGGCAAATCGGTACACGCCACGTGTTTCCTCCTTTGGTTATTTTGATAACTACTAGAGATCTCGATTGAGGGAAATCTCAATGTCCGCCACATGTAGCGCCACAAAATCCCATACTGTACAATAACGGTAGATTCCTTCTTATCTTAAAACCAAAATGCACATCACATGTGTGCTCTCTTTCCCTATAAATAGAAGGAGTTTTCCTTCAAAAAAGGAGAGGCCACCGAATATCAAACCTCCAGCTCCAGGCATCCTCTTGATCGGCTACCCTAGAGTTCCATCAAAGGCATCAAAAAGTCAGAGCAAGTTCAACCCGTCGTCAGATCGTCAACGGAGTAGAGGAGCCGCTGTAGTGCTCGATCTCCACCGTCACACTTTTCCAGAAACTCTTTCCCTTGTACTTAGAATATCCTGTTTAAGACTTCCTTTTCTGTACACAGGTCTTCCCCTTATACTTAGAATATCCTGTTTATGACTTCCTTCTCTGTACACAGGTCTTTTTACGTTCAATAAACCAAAAGTTCATTCAATATTTTGTGACGTCGAACAATGACAGGCCACTATCAAGCAAGCTAGGAAAAGACATAAATAAGAGTACACTACGATGGGTCACTATCAAGGAACTAGGCATGTAAAGAAATCAAGAGTGTGCCATAATATGCCACTTTCTAGAAGCAAGACATGAACATGTACCGGGTCCAACCAAGCATGACAAGGTAACACAGTAGACTGACATAGCATGTATATTAGAGCAATATGTAAGAAAAATTCATGAATTTAAATCAAAATCAGAAAGTATACAACTTGGGTACTGGAACGGAATTTCGATGGTACAAATCGGTACACAGTCGTTATGCCAATTTTTTGTCACAGCAACTTTTCAAGTTAAAATGAGGGATCACAATCGGAATTCCGGTGGTACACATCGGTACACCGTCGGTATGCCGATTATCATCACAACAACTTTTCAACCTAAAATGAGGGCTCATAATCAAAATTCCGGCGGTACACACCGTACACCGTCGGTATGTCGATTATCGCCGAGAAACAATGCTAAAGGCTAGAACAAGTCCCAAGATCAAAGGCTCGTCCCGAAAGTTGTTAAAACTAGTATAACCATGAAAATAATACCAGAGGAAGGTTGTACATAGCATGTATACTAAGTCGCATGGCAATGACCCCGATATCGTCTTCGATATGGAGTTTTCCTACTAGAAAAATAAATGAACATAGCAAATAACGAAAACCTAGCTCAGGCCAAATTTTCAGACGGACAAAATGGCCATTTTTATGAGAGAAACATATTTAGTAAAGCTAGTAGTAGGAAATACTGGACTACCAAGGAAATGGGAAACAAAAACCATAATAAAGCAATAAGGACGTCCAGTAGTTCGATAGGATTTACTTGTCTTATAAACCTCCAAGCCTGTACTTCAAATATAACCACTAAGAGGGGTTCAGAAACCACACTCTGAGGTCTCGAGACCAAGCTCCAAGCTCTCGAGGAACACAGAGTGAAAACGAGAAGGAATGGAGGGTGGAGAGAGAAAATAAAAAGAGAAATTGAAAAGAAATTGAGTCATATATATAGAATAGGTGAATTAATTATGACCGTCCAATCGCGATCCATGACTCGATCAAAATTAATCTTGACCGTTCAGAAGAAAACCAAAAAACCAATAGATAATAGAATGTATCAACACTATTCATCAAAATATCTAAACACTATTTATGAAAATATCTAAACAAAATATCTTGAATAAAAAATATCTCTAAAGTGGAAAATTTGCCCGGACGGCATTTCGTCGGTACAGATCGGTATTGTCGGCAGTATGTCGATTATACAGAAAAGTCTCTAAAATCAAGTTATCTTCCGGTTCTCCGAAATCCAAGAAAATGCAGAATATGGTATAAAATATGTATCTGTATATAAATACAAATCCTGTGAAACGAGTCTCACAACTCTCCCCTCCTTAGAAAAATTTTGTCCACAAAATTTTCTAAAGGAAATCAAAAGTAAGCAAGAAATCCAAGAAAACATGCTATCAGGATCAAGATAGGAAACTCATAAATCATAAAATTCAACTAGAGTAATTTACAAGAAATGTAAAATCAATTTAAACACAAAGAAACAACAACATCACGAATACAATTACACTCAAACAAAAGGTAGAACATAGATATATGAATAAGTACCTCACGAGTCAAACAGATACGGGTAACGAGATCGAATATCATCCTCGCGCTCCTAAGTCGACTCGTCCGGTGAGTGATGATCCCAAGAAACACAAACTAATAGGATAGTCCGGTTCTTGAGAATCTTTGCCCTCCGGTATAAAATGGATACGGGCCTCTCCTCATACGATAGGTCGGTACCAACGACCAACTCGGAATGATCTAGGATATGGCTTGAATCTGGAACATACCGATGAAACTGAGATATGTTAAACACGTCATGTACCTCGCATAGCAACGGAGGAAGAGCAAGACGATATGAAACATCTCCTACTTTCTCGAGAATATCGAACGGTCCAAAAAAATCTAGGACTAAGCTTTCCCTGTATGCCAAACCTGATGACACCACAGGTAGGCAAAATCCGCAAAAATACGTGATCGTCGATAGAGAACTCAAAATAAGGTCGATGCTAGTCTGCCCAGTGATGCTGCCGATCCTGAGCTACTCGGAGATGCTCTCTGACCTACCTGACTACTCTAACTGACTGAGCAATCATCGCTGGACCAAGCTTCTGCCTCTATCTAATGTTATCCAAAGCTAGGGGTGACCTACATCTTCTACCATACAAACCCTCGAAAGGTGCCATCTGAACGCTCACCTAGAAGCTGTTGTTGTAAGATAACTCCACCAAATAAAAGTGATCCTCCCATGAACCACTGAAGTCAAGAGTGCACGATAGAAGCATAGCCTCCAAAGAACTACTGAAGTCAAGAATACACAATCGAGGCCCAAGATACCAAATTTAGATTTATTACCAATCCAAAGAGTTACTGGTTGTGCTGTGAGGCTCGCATAGGAGCTGCATCCCCGTTCTGTTCAATAACTGCTTTATTAGCCATATTGGAGTGGGGTTGCTGCACACTTGACTAGGAAGTGGTTTGCTCTATAAAGGAGGGGAGCTGAACTTTTATAAGCTGCACTTCTGTCACCTGCGTACTTCGAATGAGTAGATGGCTTTTTATTTAATCATGAAGAAACTATAACAGACCTTTGTAATCACGATTTTAATAAAGTTTTTTCCCTTTATGCGCTACCTTCTCTTGTGATCTGTGTTTGGATGTGCACAACAACCTGGTGTCTTCTGTGCTTCTGCAAAGTGTGTGAAGCTACTTGATGTCTCTTGCGCTTTTGTTGATGTTGTGCTATTTTTTCATGCTTCTACAAGACCCCCTTCAAAGTTTTCAAACTTGGACAAGTTTGGAATACTTTGAACAGAAGCATGAAATGACACGTAGTATAAAAAGTGTGCAGCGTGTTCCTAATAGGCTGCCAATCATTTAGTAGCTGTCAACATTAATGTTTTGAGCTGTAATTTCATATTAAATCATAATCACCCCTCGTTTTTAGGAAAAGATTCATCATGATTTCGTTTTATCTTTACGCTGTTGAAGCGTTTCTTCCCTTATTGGGAGTCTCTTGACCTTATCTGTTGACGCGTGGCTCTGTCCTATATGTAGGAGTTCGTTAAAGAGAGAAAGACATCTCCCCTTTGTTATTTCTCTCAAACTTTTCAGAGCGAGAATTCCTTTTTCTTCCTCCAAATGAAAACCCTAATTTTTTCCTCTAGCCCCAAAAAATTTGAGAGCTCCTAGAGTTCCCAAGGCCGGTAAGGCAGGTACGGCAAGCACGAACAAGGCTAAAGGGAAGCGGTCGGCATTAGAGGCTATCGATGACGATGATTCTCCGGTCGTTGCTGTCAGCACGCCCGTAGACATGTGATCGGCTGTTGCGAGTAGGTGTTTGATTTGAAATCATCGATGCCTAGCTCAGTCTGCTGATACGCATGAGCGCTACTTCTCGGAGTAGTTTCTCAAAGATGTGTTAAATCTTCTCCCGCTAATGTGCATGGGCACTACTTCTCCGGAGTAGTGATTGTAAGATGCACTAAAGCTCTATATGTCGAGTCAGTTTACGTGGCAGTTCGGTTACAGCTAGAGACCCTGTATGGGTTACAAGGGAAGCCTGATGGATGGCACTCATGCATCGTATTATTATAATGTCGGGTGTACTGGGTAAGTTTTATGATCCCCATAATTTGAGGGAGGACCCACATCTTGTACTCAACCGTAAAGTTTCACCGATTGGCGAACAACTTTTCGTTGGGCTATGATCCATAACGGAGTCTAATTAAGGGGATGAAGTTGGAGGAATCAGTCGGTCCTCGCGTGCCTATGAAAGCTTGCATCATCGGCTGGTAGGACCTCGGATGGGTCCAGTGCCTCCCGGGAAGAAAGAGAAGACGCGACGCCCTTGAATACCCCATCGAAACGTTAGGCCGACCTGGAGGCGAGTTCACCACCTGCCAAGAGATTCAAGCGGACCGCACATAAGCATAGCGGATATATACGACGGTCTTCACCACGGAAGAAAACTCAAACCGCTGAGCTTTCTTCACAAGTACACACCAGTCTTTTTACCCTGGTTTCATCTCGGGCCTTCTACTTATTGTTGTTTTATTTGTATAGGCAAAGAGACAGTCAGGGCAGTCAGAGAGAGAGACGCCCGATCGTGAGCCCAAAATTATCGAAGAACTTTCTGAGGGGCCACTCACTAGGGTGAGTATTCGGGTGTCGTTGTATTCGAAGGTTAGAGTTACCATCCCTGTACCGATCGGAGGTCCTCCTTTGAGGAGGGAAGAATGAGTCACCTCTGCCGCAGGGCCCTCGAATGTCGAGGTTCCTACGATCACGTGGACTAAGAAGGCTAGTGTCCCAGAGGAAAACTCGACATCTGTAGCTACTGAGGTTGCTGACTCAGAAGACGTTTCTCCTCCTGCTCCTTTTGGCTATAAAACTCACGACTTTTCAGAGTTGATGGCTTCATATCAGAAAAAGACTTTGATGGGGCCGACTACGGATGAGCTTATCGTGATACCTAGGGTTAGTCTTACAGGGACCAAGGGCGTAGCTCGAGAACCCGTATCCGAGATGGGTCGAACAGACAAGGATACTGAAGGCACTTTTCGAGATTCCTCTACCGAACCTCCTCTCCATACTGATAAAATGGCTGAAGTGACCATCAAAGTTCAGGGAGGTGAGGAGGATAAGATAACTAATGAAGTATTGGCCGAAGTGGCTATTGGAGAGTTAGCCGTTGTGGCCATTAAAATGCCGGCTGAGGGGGCCATTGAAAGTTTGGTCCAGGAGGCCCTTGTGACGGCGACCGAGGAGGTCATTGAAGAGTTGGCCGATGCAGTCATGGAAATGGCGGTCGAGGAGGCCATTGAAGAGCTGGCCGATGTGGCTATCAAAACGACAGTCGAGGAGGCCATTGAAGAGCCGGTCATGGAAGAGTCAGTCGAGGAGACAGCTAAAGCACCAGTTGAAGAGATCGCTGAAGAACTGGTCGAGGTACCTACTGAATAGCCGGTTGATACGGCCATCGAAGAGCCGGTCGAAGAGATCAGTGAAGAATCGATCGAAGAGACTGCTGAAGAACTGGTCGAGGCAACCACTGAAGTGCTGATCGAGGTAGCCATTGAAGAGCCGTCTAGAGAAGCTGTTGATAAGTTGGTTGAATAAGCCATCGGAGATCGGGCTTATAAGCCAACTGCTGAAGTAGTTAGTGCACCTTTGGCGGTTGGGGGAATAAGAGTTCGCTCTGGAATGGAGGGGCCTTATCCTTTGGGAGTTTCCGACCCAACATATGTCCCATGAGAAGCCACACACGGGGCTCCTTCTGAGACAGTAGTACATGAGTCGGATCAAACAGCGCCTAAGGCTAGTACTGCTATTCCATTGGCTGCGTCGTCCTTGGGTATGGGTGTTTCTGCCCCCGCAACTGCCTCTAGTTCTATAGTACCTACGACTATGATTGCTCTTACTGTGGCTACGGTTCGCGACATCAAAGTACCCGAACCATTTCTATATAGCTGGCCTTCAGCTGCGTGCATTACTATCAATGCATGCTTTCGGTCAGCTGTTAGAGTAGCACGTTGGTCGTATGAGGCGTGTGTTGCCTTGGATTTCTTCGTACTACCCCTAGAAGGTGTGTAGTACTTAGAGTCTAACATGGCCTTACCCAAAGGGTAGGCAATTCTGCTAAAGACAGAAGTTCCTTCTTGCACAGCGGCCTTCATACGCGGGTAGGGTGCTGCGCCCTTCTTGTTGTTGGACCGTTGAATACCTCTAGAGGGGGGTGAATAGAGTGCGTCCTTGTGCAGCAGAAATAATCACCAAAAAATTACCAGATTATAAACTAAGGCAGATATAAAAGACGGTAAATTAAATGCACCAATCAAGAGATAGAAGATCAAACTTAGTAAACACCGCTATATATACTAGTTTCCCTCTAAGAGGACTAATCCAGTCGTGAGTACTCTTGCCCGCTGTTATTCTAATATTCACAAGCTAAATGAGAGCTTGCCGTCTCTTTACAACACCGTGCCTTGGCGACGAGCGCACGAACGACTCCAACAAACTTGAACACGAAAATTGTAACATTTTCTGAATTTGTGACCTCTTTACAACTCTTTGAACCAAAGACTCTAAATCGAACAGAATGTTGGCTTTGGCTAAGAGTGGTATAGGCGAGACTTGAAAGCTTTAGAGCGTTGAAAAAACACTTTAGAAGAGATAGAGAGAAGAATGAATGAGTGTTTAGAAATATGAAAAACCTTCTCTATTTATAGTGTTTTTTTCTGACCGAACGCGGGCTGAGTTTGGGCTGAGTTCGGATGCTAGGATCTCGCAATCGAATGTTGCATGCAAATTTGGAGGGAACATAATTTCAAAATTCACTGGCCGAACTCGGTTCGAACTCGGACCAAACTCGGTCAGAGTTCTGACTGAATTCTGTTGAGTCAGAATAGAATTTGTATAGGCCAAATTGTATATGTTTGGGCTCTTTGGATATGTGGGGTTCTTTTGAGATAGATAGGTAGACTTTTTAGTTTTCTGGACTGAGGAAAATCTAAGCCAGTAATATCCCGAATGATCTTACATTCTATATTTCCTAGACTCAATAAAAGTAAAAATACAGAAGAAAATACAAAATGACTCGATTTGGATTCCGATACAAAGTTGTCTGGATGATGATGCGATGTTCCTTGTAGATATAGGATATAGGCACAGTACGTTCTTCGGTAATGATTTTAGTAACCTGTAACATCTGTAGCAGTTCGTATATTTTGTGTTTCGACTTAAGTTATCGTTGATTATCAAAATCAGGTGTGACTATATTAGGCAATTGGCCAACAATCCCCCATATTTAGATAATTGACAAACTTGAGTCTACACCAAAATATAACTAATATGTAACTTTGAAATAATATACCTGACTTGCAGAAATTTAAATTTTGGTATTTCTCTTCTCCCCTTTGTGATGTACGCAAAATGTATAGCTCCCCCGTAATATATGAAGCCAACAATTGAATACAGACAAAGAAACAGATAGAGTAATATTCATACTAAACAAGTCATAATTCAGTCGAACTAGCAGCAGTGTAAATAAACTAAAACTCAAATAGCATGAAATACAACTGAAATCCAAATGCATAGAATCATAACTGAAAGAGTTTATGACTGCTATATAAGTCCAACTGAAAGAGTTTGGACTGCTACAAAGTACACTAAATCATCATCAGCAAGCTAAAATCATAAAACTCTAAACTATAAGACCAAATTATATCTGAGCGTCATCAACCACTGGAGGAACAGGCGACTAAGGATCGAAATAGGCAGTAGTCGGGTCATCAAACCTCGGTCCGTAGAAGCCATAATTACTGATAATCGAAACCGGAGCTAAAGGATAATGCGCCAAACTCCAGTACAGATCAGCAATGCCATTTCTTAATACTTGAGCCTGAGAGGTATGGCGGAACTCAACATCAACATAGCTCTGATGACGTTGTCCCGAGAGAGTGACAAAGTCATGAAACTATTAATAGAACTGAGGATCAAATCCTGGAGCAGCAGGGGCAGGAGCTGGAGCGTCTGGATCAACATGAACATCACCAGGAGTAGCACCGAGTGGAGGTGGAGGTAAATGATATTTCTTAGACCTAGTCAGCTCAGAAGATGACCAGAAGATAGGACATGAATCAAGGTTGATCTCAAATCTCCTAAAAATGACTACTAGATGCATGGGGTATAGGAGGATGCGACCTACCCTCCAAAAGATGATTATCCAAGCCATGAAGGTCTTGCGAACAGAGAATGTAACTCCGAAGTGAAGGTGGTACATGGCAGACATCTCGAAAAAGGTAATCTCATAAGTAGATCCATTTTTGGGAAGCAAAGCAGATTAAATGAAACGATACAGCTCATAGAAGTGTTGATTAAGGTGCTTTGCATACAGCCTACCGCCCCGAGGGAATGGGTTAGGATGACACATTGAATCCTTAAGGGAATCAAGGATAGCTTCTGCGGGAAATTGAACTCAGTTTATCTCGACTAATGCTTCGCCGTTGTCCGGCATATGGAAGTATTCATTAAGATCAATTGAGTTGAATTCAATCTCTTTTCCACCGACACAAGAATAGATACTACCGTTGTCTTTTATTTGCATATTGCAATAAAACATACTTATGGCATTATCATAAATATCACTAGAAGTTTCAAAGATATCCCTGAGACCTAAGTTTTTCAAAAGTGGAGGCGTACTCCGAAAAGATAGTAAAATTGACTGATCGCTCGGGGCAAATTTCCCGATAGTGAAAGGAGTTAAACCAAGAGTCCGCTATTTCCATATATGAAAATAGGGTTGCGTCATATTCCTCTTCGCCGGTAGGGCGAGTAGGACTGAACAAATTAGTGGCTTCGTATTCAGAGGTAGAAGACGAAGCCGCGGAATTTTCTTTCCTTTTCTTGAAAAGTTTAGGAGCCATAAAATTTGAAAAGGAGAAGGATGAAAATATACCTGAAAAGAATAGCAAAAAGGAATGGAGGTCACCTTCTTGAGCCTTTTAGATCTAAGGAGAAGAGAGAAAGGAGCTATAAAAAGGTGGTAGAAGAATTTAGGTTGGAGGTTTGAGTGCTCAGATGGAGGAAAAAGAAGAAGAAGATGATTTTATAAAGGAGGCTAGGGCCGGCTGTGCTATTCTGGAAAACTGAACTGACGTTAACCGAACTCGGGTCAAACTCGGTCCGAGTTCTATCCAGTTCGGCCGCTTGTTTTTCCATTTCATTTGATACATAATGAATAATAAATATACTTAATAACTTTTAATTCTTCAATTTTGTAATATCCATTACTTTAGGTTAGCTGTAGGGGTCGAATCCCAGCTAGCAGTTGTCCGAAGACACTTGGCACCGTGCCGCTTAGACTTCTACGTCTTTTGACATAAGGGCCCTTTCGGCTTGTACCAAAAATAACTTTAATTAGTAAATCTCAAAAATCTCAAGTTGTAAGCATTTTTATTAAAAATAACACATTATGAATCTAAAAATTCAAGTATGCCTAATTCGTGTCGTTGATAATTGAAACGGTATTCAGCTAGCAATTTTCTGAAAATATCTGCTAATTGATGATCTGCGTCAATAAATTCTAAGAAAATATCCCCGTGTTGTTGGTGATCACTGTAGAAACATAAAAAAGTACAGCATCTACAAAAGCGCATGAGACATCCATACTACACAAAAGCGCAAAAAAATACTAAATTTGTTGTGCTCATCACTCAGAATCACGAGAGAATCAGTGCTTAAAAAGAAGTTGTTTATTAAAAATCATGTTTACAAAGATCTATTACAGATTCTTCATGATTACATATAAAGACTAAACACCTAAAATCTACAAATGTGCAATCTTCAGAAGCGCACAGTTGCCAAAAGTGCAGCAGCATCAGAGAAAATCACTTCCTGGTTAGAGCGAGACACTTTCTATTCTGACGTGGAGGAACTGCAATATGGCTAATGAAGCAACTATTGCACTACTAAAATATTGGTAATTAGCGACAAATATTTTTGTCGCTAAATACTATATTTTCGTCGGTAAAGTAATTTACCGACGGATTACCGACCGAAATAGGATGTCGATTACTATAACATCACTATGACATTTTCGTCGGTAACCCGTTGCCATAGCGACGGCTTACCGACGAAAATATCGACTAACTATAGCGACGGATTAGCAATGAATATAATCCGTCGGTAAACACGACGACAACTTAGCGATGGATTACCAACATACTTTTGTGAGCAAAAAAAAACAAATTTTCTAGAAGCTCAGTGACGGAAATTTTCGTCGCTGACTCGTCTGATATGCTTTTGGTATCAGACAAAACCTTAGCGATGGCAAATTCCGGTTGCTAGTCCGTAGCAAAGCCTACAGGTATTCGTCGCTAAGTCGTCGATAGTTAGTCGCTAGCCTGCAAATTTTGTAGATTTCCATCGCTATTCCATCGCTGGTTAGTCGCTAAGCTTCTTATTATTGCCAGACTAAATTGTTCCAACTTTGCTTAAACCTGTGAATAGATACAAACACCAATATAACCCCAATATACATTATAGTCAAATGATATACATGAAATATAACCCCAATATATACAAAAATTAACCGAAACACCAATATATACAATAAATTGAACTCCAATTACCTATCCAAATTACTCCAATAGATACAAACTCGTCCAGCAGTCGGAATATAGTACATATACAACTCCAATAGATACAAACTCCCCAAAGTTCATACAAATTCATCATCAAATACAACAAGGAAATAAACAAAAATCAAACGGATGGTAGAGGAGGTAGAAGAGGTGGCGGAGGTATAGCCTGCCGTCCGTATGCATATAACTGCCCCAGGACCAAAGTGACGATCAGATGTACGTCCTAGGTAGGAACGTCTGGAAGAGTCGGCGGCACGACAAGAGGCACTGTGGTCGTCAGAGGCGCTGTGGTCAGAGGAGTAGTCGTTGCCGTAGGAGCTAAGGTCGAAGCTGGAGCCGGAGCAGTGGCAGCAGGAATCAAACCTGCTGTGCTTAGAACTCCGCTCATCTGGCTCACCTAACCCTGTGGGCCCACCAAAATATGTGTAATCTCCCATAAAGTGTAGGTGTCGACAGTATCGTCGGTCTATGGAGGTGGAGGTGGTGGAGATAGAGGAGCTCTGGAATAAATGGATGGCTGGGATGCCAACGATCCGGTATCGTACACATTGTCCCCTTTTGTAACGTCCCAGTCTCAAATACGTAGGACTAGGAACGTAGACATGCCAGTCGTATAATAAATATACGTAAGCTGTAAAATATAGTAAACCTAGACAACTAATCTCATCCAAAAAAATAAAGGAATAAATGATACAATATAATCAACCAAGAATTGTCTTTATACAAGATGTTGGACGGAGACAAATCCACTACCAACTATTTAAATGAAAAGAAATAAATACAAATGAAAGAATTTATAAAGCGAAGTGAAGGATGATCCAAGAGCAGTCATCTTCGAATGAATAGAGAAGATCATCACCACGGCTAGAATACCTATGGACGATAAGAGCACACACCTAGAGAGATCACCAGGTCCTCAGAAGGACGTAAAAAGACACATAACATCATGTCATAAAACTAAATACAAATTGCTCAATAAATAAGTCAATTGGATTACAACATAGTCGAATACTCCACCATTGAATCAGCGGACCATCTTCCCAACCAAACAAGGAAAAAAGATGGCACCCTAGTCCATGATGAAGTATCTTTTTATGCCATAAACCCAATATGGTATTCGGACCACAACAAGGTTCAGTGCTTTCTCATCGGAATAATGAGCCACACTTACAACCAAACAAGAACAAGATGTGGCAAACTAGTCCGCAACAAGTTACTATTCCAAGCCACGGTCAAATATAAGTACCCAAACCCAAAGGTACTCATACCTAACGAATAAGAGAGCCTAACCATTCAAAGTGAATGCAGTTTTTAAGAACAAACCTCCAACGCATGGGCTCTCTGGCTAAAGTGGGATCATCATGGTCCCCCCTTGGGGTACTAAAGGCCCAATAATGATGTAAGAGCATAACGTTTCACAGAACATTAGTAGCCGTCAGTAAAATAAAGGGGTCATCTCACACCGTATCTCCAATAGCGCTTCCGGATCATAAAAGGTAAAGTGTATAGTAGTCCATATGCTAAGGAATTATCCTCCCTGCCCAATGCCTACTATGTTGTATATATAACACATAACCTCTATTAACCTCTAAGTCAAAATAATCATGCAAATACTATTAGCGGTTAATCCTATCGTATGGCTTATACGTACTAGTGGCCAGCTAATCACACATGTCCAAATTCTATATGAGACTCGCAACTCTGTAGTATAAATGTGTCAAGGCCTATGAATGCAACACACATGGGGTGGTCCCTTAAATCTAAGTTTAATTTGTATTAAAATAGTCCATAGTAGGAAATAGAACTGAACAATAAAATTCTATCTAATTATGCCATGTATTACGTTTATTTTCTATAATATAAATAATAAGTAAATGCATGAAATATGCGCTAAAATAAAAAGACAGCAAATGGCAAGATATCTTGTCTGGAGTTTGTGTGCAGAAAGGGCGATGTCCAATAACTCAAATCAACAGATTAGTGAAGCATAAAAAGTCAAATCTCACAAACATCCTCGAATTTTGAAACTAATATCATGAACATTTCCAGAATAAGAAAAATAGCTAGAACAGACTACCCGTAAGTCCAATTCTAGACACAGGGAAAAAATTGTAATTTTGGGTCAAAACGATGTACGCCGTTGGACCCATTTTGTACTGAAAAGCGTACAAGTGCTTGTGGTCTCTAAATTTGTCAAATTATATTTCTACGGGTCTAGTATAACGAGATGAACCTAACCGTAGATCCATAGTTGGATTTCAGCGGGCCGTGCACAAATTTGTCCGTCGTATCGGGTCGTGGGTCCGCGAAAAAGGCATTCTGGTCGACGTTCTCAGATTCGGACCAAACTTGGCATATAGGACCAGAAAAACGATACGATCCCGACGGCACAAGTTTCGTCTAGATATGACGAATGTGCACAAAGTTATTGGCTAGTTTGAAAATAGGCCGACACGGGGTATCTTGATGGATACGCACTAATTTTGTCGCACACACACAACGAAATCTAGTTCCGTCAATTCCCATACGTCGACAACATCCAAACGCGCCTTTCGATTCTTATGGGTTGCGACCACGTCTCCCAGTTTGTCGGGGCGCACGTTGTATCAGGAAATTTTATTGAAAATCTTTATTTTGAAATACTATTTTTCCTAATTTTTGAAATTCGATTACTCGATGCGTAGTTGTCTAAATTAATTTCTACAAAGAGAGTTTGAAATCCCTACAGGTTGACTATAAGTTTGCTTAAACTAAAATTTAAAATACTAACTATCTTGTTCTGGATATTTCTTCCAAAATAGGGGGTGAGGTTGTTTGCATATTGTTTTTGAACAACTTTTTCCTCAACTTTGCGTCAATTTAAGGCTGATAGCACGATTACAATTGATTATAATTACTACGTCTCCTAGAGGGTCATATGGAGTTTCAATAGAAGTTTACGTAACCAAAAAAGATTGGTTATATAGGGCATATGAAGATCAAGTAGCGGGTTACCTTGTAGTGGCTCGCTGAATAACAACTACTACTGTGGTCGGTTGGTGCGCATAGGGGCGACATTTAGATGAGTCTTCTGGTGGCACAGGCCGTCGAGGTGAGGTGTAGGGTAGTCAGGAATGCTCTGTCATTGCTTGGGTGGTGTCATTCATAGAATTTTGAGGAGACCTTTCCTTTACCTCTCGGGCATACACCTTATATGTCGAGGTTTAAATTCAATTCAAATAAGCTTGAATTGATTTGAATCTCCTTCAATTCTATCCGCTGGTGATTGATACTAGGATTGGTACGAAAAAAGATTTGATTTTGATCTGGAAAATTTTTTGTTCAAAAAGTCACGTAAAATGAGGAAATTCTGTAGTAGGTATCAGCGGAAGAAATTAAACTAAACCCTAGGTTGATTTTGATTTGGACTTCATCATAGTCGGTAGAGAATAGGATCAAGCTTATCAGGATTTGAATTGGCAAAAGATTTGGAGAAGATTCGGACAGATTTTATTAAGAATTAAAAAAAAATTGTGGAGGTTTTGTATACAGCAGGGGTCGGGCTCCCTTGCTTTGGGAAGAAAGCAATGTTCATCAGTGCTTTTTCTTTTCTTTTCTTTTTTCACTAAACTAGTTATATATATATATATGAGGAAAATGTACCTAAGGTCGACCTTAGGTAAGTTACCTAAGGTCGACCTCATTTTCCTCACTTTACAACATTTTTTTCTTGAATGTTTTTTTATGGGATTGATCTACACCTTATTGATTGGCAACATACCAAATTTCAAGTGATTATAATATTGTTTAGCCCCCTATCTATCCCTTGCAAAATCGACGGTCTAAAACTTTGCTGCAACACCGTCGATTTTGCAAGGGATAGATAGGGGGCTAAACAATATTATTTTTTCTTGAAATTTGGTATGTTGCCAATCAATAAGGTGTAGATCAATCCCATAAAAAAACATTCAAGAAAAAAATGTTGTAAAGTGAGGAAAATGAGGTCGACCTTAGGTAACTTACCTAAGGTCGACCTTAGGTACATTTTCCTCTATATATATATATATATATATATATATATATATTATATATATATATATATATATATATATATATATATATATATATATATATATATGAGATTTAAGTAGAAAAATATCTAAAAATATCAGAAAAATATAAATAAAAGTCTAAAAATGCACTTACCAATTGTAGCATGTTTTTTAGCATAAAAAAATTTACCTTATGCATGCACATATAAAATTATTTTAAAAATTCGTAAAAGTCCATAGCTACAAATCTAAAAACCTAAATAAAATTTTGTACAAGGTAACTCATTTTTTTTGCATATATAGAAATATTTGCTAATTATAGATAAGTTGTAAAATTCTAAATTCCAATTGTAATTCTAAAAGGGAAATAAAATCTTATTAAACTAATAATTTTTATGAAAATTTCTCGTCTCACCTGTCATATATAGGATATCTACTATATAAAAATACTTTTATATAAATACAACTTTAGCAACCATCTATCAATTTAAAAAAATAATTTACAATTTCCTAATAATAAAGTAGTTAATGATAAAAAATAATAACAGTAGCAATCATAATATTAATAAGAACAATGTAGCAGGGAATCATAAGTCCAGGTGTGTACATATTACTAATAGTATTATCTTTACAAACAATAATAAATTTTCAAAATCCCAAAATAATAAATAAATAAATATTAAAATAAAAATAAAAATAGCCGTAATATGATTTAATAAATCTAAACAACTAAATATTCAAATAGAATAATTTCAGTGGCACATACAGCTAATATGCTAGTCAACGCACTTGACTTCACTAGCTGTGCCACATTGTCTAGTCAGTGTGCATAACGAAAATTAAGCATGACTAAGACTACATTTTTGAATAAATAACAAAATAATTCAAGATAATTTCTTAAAGAAAATAAAAATAAGAAAAAAATCCTCCAAAATTTTGGGTGATTACATCCTACCCAACTTATAAATTTTTTTCCTCGAAATTAAAATAAATCTTATTATTGAAATTTTTTTAGTGAGGCTAAATACGGAAGGTGAGTAAGTATGTCAAATATCAAATCATAACCCAGTTCCCGTAAAGGTGGGGGAGATAGTTATATGAGGAATCCAAACTAACATCATATTCTATATGGTAGGGTATTCTTAATATTGCGTGGATCATGGGTATGTAATTCGTTTGAGAAAATGGCTCGATATTGCATGGGTAAAAATCAAAGGGGACAAAAATTGGCATATGTGGTTTATTCTAAGGAAAATGTGTCATATATGTAGGGTAATTGAAATGGAGTACAAGATGGTGCGTTTGTGTGGAATATGTATGTCATGTGTGTAGAGTGGCTTGTCTAGTTCATGAGGGTAAAAATTTTTAGAAAAAAAAGGCTAGTGTTGTGCTTCAAATATCAAAGTCATGGTAGAGGTATCAAGATGTTATGGATAGAAATATACTTTATAAACCACTGATTTATTAGTTCCGTCGGAACCAATCTTTGAGTAATTTAAATTTTGGATTTTAATCTATATTGGTTGGACAAGATCCCAAAAATCTATTTGAACTATTCCTATTTGGTTAGGGCAACCTAGAATAGGTTCTCAACTCAAGTGGTTGGGATAATTGTTAGTTAGGTTTGTTGAGTAGGTTCTATGAGTCTTGAAGATGCGCTTTCCGTGACTTTTGTGTATAAGAAGCACACAAGAATTCAATTGAGTGGCACACTAGTGCCATGTGTCTAGTGGACTTCGAGTAGATCCCATTCATATATTGGGTCGAAAGATTTGAGTCGAGGTTGGATCTCTAATTACAGTCGGATAGTACATCGGTATTATGGTAAGGGTTATAACTAGCCTTTTTGACCTAAAATTCGTATCATAAATATAGAGTACAAGGGGACGTGGTTTAGTGGGACATGATATGTCTACTTGAAGGTGGACTCGTCTAGGTCTTGCATATAAAATTTGTTGGAGGGTAAGAGCTGGTCTCGTGCTCCGAATATCAATGTCATGGTCGAGGACACCAAACGATCTAGATAGAAAGTGGGAGTTCATAAGGCACTAATTTATCATCCTAATGGAAACCAACTTAACCTAAGCAATCGATAATACTAGCAAATCCTAAAATTTAGAGGGCTTATAATCTATACTCTACAGAACTAAGACACGGTTTAGGTTTAATGAGGTTAGAAAATTTCAAGGTCGTGATGTAGTACCTCGGCTTTTGATTATAAAGGAAATACTATATTACGTAATAGAAATTATGATGCGTAGATATGAATCAAGTTTGAAGAAAATTCTGCAATTTTGAATAGATAGAAATGATTGTGTATATCTAGCTTTCATGGCCACACGGGAATACCTCGTGTATACGAGCGTTTGTTTCTCGAAATAGATGACAAAAAACTATAAGAGTTCAAGAGAGATGGGATCGAATTGCCAATATGGGTTTCAAGTGCGATTGAATAGTTCAGAAAGAAAGTTTGTCAAGACCGTTGCGAATAAGATCTTAAAGGACAAGTTTAACTATATCTCAATCCACGTAGAGTAATCATACGAAGAGCGACCAAGTGCACTAGGTTGATCAGACCATCATGCACCAGTTCTGATTAGACAATAAGTTACTGGACGTGCCCAAATATCATATTTCTTGAACAAGCTCGATGAAAGGGTAAGCTTGCAAAATTAGGCTATACTAGCAGCACTAGTTGAGACAGTTCAAAATTATAAGCACAAAAAATAATGATTGAAAGAAATATGAATAGTCTAAGTTACTTAGAAATCTAAGTCTTGTCCGGTGTTCATGCCTATACAATCATCCTACTGTCTTCTTTTCTAAGGCTTTGGTCGATAAACTGAGCTATGGTCCTCTAAGGATTTATAGTCTAGGTAGTCTAAGTAGTATCCTCTACAATGGGACATAAGGACGAAGGAAATACTAGGTCTTGAGGCACTCCATCCAATTATAAGAGTTCAACTAATAGTGTAACTGAACTAATGAGGTCTAAAGGTCATTTTTCTAACCCCTATCAAGCACGAAGGAAAGATAAGATTTACTACAGAAAGGATCAAGCAAGATGCAATCAAGAGTTAAGTAAGAGTTTCAAAAATTAGAAGCAATTAAGGAGGTCAAGTATGTGGATGAGATCCTAGACTCTAATCCTATACGCAGGCTTGCTTGGTATGGTAAAGTAACCAAACAATTTATAAGGGACCTGTATGGGCCACCACAAAAATATGTAATGCCCCAGCCCCATATACGTAGGACTAAGAACGTAGACATGCCAGCCGTATTGTTAATATACGTAAGCTGTAAAATGTCTTAAACCAAGACAACTAATCTCATCAACAAAAATAAAGGAATAAATGATACCATATAATCAAACAAGAATTGTCTTTATACAAGATGTTGGGCAGAGACAAATCCACTATCAACTATTTAAATAAAAAGAAATAAATACAGATGAAAGAATTTGTAAAACGAAGCGAAGGACGATCCAAGAGCAGTCATCTTCAAATGAATAGAGAAGATCATGACCTCGGCTAGAATACCTGTGGAAGACAAGAGCACACACCTGGAGAGATCACCAGGTCCTAAGAGGAACATAACAAGACACATAATATCATGCCATAAAACTGAATACAAACTGCTCAATAAATAAGTCAATTGGATTACAAAATAGTCCAATACTCCACCATTGAATTAGCGTACCATCCCCCCAACCAAACAAGGACAGAAGATGGCACCCTAGTCCATGATGAAGTATCTTTCTATGCCATGAACCCAATATGGTATACGGACCACAACAAGGTTTAGTACCTTCTCATCGGAATAGTGAGCCACACCTACAACCAAATAAGGACAATATGTGGCAAACTAGCACGCAACAAGTTACTATTCCAAGCCACGGTCAGATATAAGTACCCAAACCAACAGGTACTCATACCTAACGGATAAGGGAGCCTAACCGTCTTAAGTGAATGCAGTTTTTAAGAACAACCCTCCAACGCATGGGCTCTCTGGCTAAAGTGGGATCGACATGGTCCCCTCTTGGGGTACGAGAGGCACAATAATGATATAAGAGCATGACGTTTCGCAGAACGTCAGTGGCCGTTAGTAAATAAAGGGGTCATCTCACACCGTATCTACAGCGAAGCTTCCGGATCACAAAAGGTAAAGTCTATAGTCGCCCATACGCTAAGGAATTGTCCTCCCCGCCCCATGCCTACTATGTTGTATCCACGATGCATAACCTCTATTAACCGCTCAGTCAAACTAGTCATGCAAATGCTATTAGCGGTTAATCCTATCGTACGACTTATACATAATGGTGGCCAACTAGTCATGCATGTCCGAGTTCTATATACGACTTACAACTTCGTGGTACAAATGTGTCAAGGCCTATGGATGCAACACACAAGGGGTGATCCCTTAAATCTAAGTTCAATGTGTATGCAAATAATACATAGCAGAAAATAGAACTGAACAGTAAAATTCTATCTAATTATGCCATTTATCACAGTTTATTTTGCAGAAAGTAAATGATAAGTAAATGAATGACATATGAGCTAAAATAAATAGACAACAAATGGTAAGATATCTTGCCTGGAGGTTGTGTGCAAAAAGGACACTGTCCAATAACTCAATCGACAAATTAGTGAAGCATAGAAAGTCAAATCTCACAAACATCCTCGGATGCTAAAATAAATACCATGAATATTTCCAAAATAAGGAAAATAGCAAGGATAGACTACCATAAGTCCAATTCTGGACACAGGGGCAAAATTGTAATTTTAGGTCAAAACGATGTCCGTTGTTGGACCCGTTTTGCACCGAAAAGCATGCAAGTGTCTACGATATTTAAAGTCATTAAACTATATGTCTACGGGTCCAGTTTAATGAGACAAATCCATCCGTATGTCCAAAGTTGGATTTCAGCAGACCGTTGACAAATTCGCCCATTGGATTGGGTCGTGGGCACGCCAAAAAGTCATTCCGGTCGACCTTCTCAGATTCGGACCAAACTTGGTGTACATGACCATAAATTTGATATGGTCCTGATGGTGCAAGTTTCCTCTCGATACGAAGAACATGCACAAAATTATTGGCTAGTTTACAAATAGGCCGATACGGGGTTTCTTGACGGATGCGTACTAATTTTGTCGCGCACACACAACGAAATCGAGTTCCGTCAGTTCCAAACGTTGACAACATCCAAACGCACCTTTTGATGCTTATGGGTTGCGACCACGTCGCCCAGTTTGTCAGGACGCATGCCATATCGAATTTTTTTTGAAAATCTTTATTTTGAAATAATGTTTTTCCTAATTTTTGAAATTCGATTTCTCGATGCGTAGTTACCTAAATTAAATTCTACAAAGAGGGTTTGAAATCCCTACAGGTTGACTATAAGTCTGTTTAAACCAAAATTTAAAATAATAACTATCTTGTTCAGGATCTTTCTTCCAAAATAGGGGGTGAGGTCTGTTTGCGTACTGTTTTAAACAACTTTTTCCATAACTTTGCGTCAATTTACGGTCGATATCGCAATTACAATTGATTCTAATTACTAGGTCTCCTAGAAGGTCACATGGGTATTCTATAGAAGTTTACGTAACCAAAAAACAATTGGTTATACAGGGCGTATGAAGATCGAGTAGCGGGTTACCTCGAAGTGGCTTGTTGAACAGTTGCTACTGCTATGTTCGGTTGGTGCACATAGGGGCAGCATTTCGACGAGTCTTCTGGTGGCACAAGCCGTCTGGGTGAGGCGTAGGGCAGTCAGTAATGCTCCGTCGTTGCTAGGGTGGTGTCATTCGTAGAATTTTGAGGAGACCTTTCCTTTACCTCTCGAGCATACACCTTATATGCCGAGGTTTAAATTCAATTTCAAATAAACTTGAATGGATTTGAATGTCCTTTAATTCTATCTGCTAGTGATTTATACTAGGATTGGTGGGAAAAAAGATTTGATTTCGATCTGGAAAAATTTTGGTTCAAAAAGTCGCGGAGAAAGGAGGAAATTTTGTTGTAGGTATCAGCGATAGAATTTAAACTAAAGCCTGGGTTGATTTTGATTAGGACTTCGTCATAGTCGGTAGAGAATAGGATCAAGCTTATCAGGATTTGAATTGGCCAAAGATTTGGAGAAGATTCAGAAAGATTTGATTAAGAATTCAAAAAAATTTAATTTCATGGAGGTTTTGTTTACAGTAGGGTTCGGCTCCCTTGCTTTGGGAAGAAAGCACTGTTCATCAGTGCTTTTATTATTTTTTTCACTAAACTAGTTATATATATATATATATGAGATTTAAATAGAAAAAATCTCTAACAATATCAGAAAAATATAAATAAAAGTCTAAAATTGTACTTACCAATTGTAGAATATTTTTCTAGCATAAAATACTTTACCTTATGAATGTACATATAAAATTATTTTAAAAATTTCTAAAAGTCCATAGCTACAAAACTAAAAACCGAAATAAATTTTTGTACAAGGTAACTCAATTTTTTTTGCATATATAGAAATATTTGCTAATTATAGATAAGTTGTAAAATTCTAAATTCCAATTATAATTTTAAAAGCAAAATAAAATCTAATTAAACTAATAATTATTTCTATTAAATTTTCTTGTCTCACTTGTCATATATGGGATATTTACTATATAAAAATACTTTTATATAAATACTATCTTTAGCAGCCATCTTTCATTTTAAATTTTTTTTTACAATTTCCTAATAATAATAATAAAGATAGTAAAGTAGTACTGATAAAAATGATAACAGTAGAAATCATAATATTAATAACAACAATTTAGTAGGGAATCATAAGTCTGGGTGTGTACATATTACTAATAGTATTATGTTTACAAACAATTATAAATGTTCAAAATCCCAAAATAATAAATAAATAAATATTAAAATAAAAATAGACGTAATATGATTAAGTAAATCTAAACAACTAAATATTCAAATAGAATAATTTTAGTAGCACATACAGCTAATATGCTAGTCAAAGCACTTGACTGCACTAGCTGAACCACATTGTTTAGTCAGCGTGCACAACAAAAATTAAGCATGACTAAGACTATATTTCTGCATAAATAGCAAAATAATTTAAGATAATTTCTTTAAGAAAATAAAAATAAGAAAAAAATCCTCCAAAATTTTGGAGGATTACACCTTTCCCTCAACTGAAGGCTTGTATCCAAAGTCGCTCCTCACAGCCGACGTCGGTGGCTGACTAGTCCCAGATCCCTCGGCAGTCCCTCCCTCACCGACTCGACTCTTTAAAGTCTCATACGTCTCCTATATTTATTAGGTGAATAGATTTAGAGTTAATACTCATATTTTAGTTACTATTAAGTATTGTTATGGTTACGTTCTCATATGTCTCCTAAATTATTATTTGATTTATAAATACTATGATAAAAATGAGAAAAGTTTTAGCAAGGTCATCATCATCAATGCTAGGTCTCTCTATTTTTATCTCAGCTCTAAAAATGCTATAATAAAAATGAGAAAAGTTAGAATTTTTTTACAAGTATATCGCAAAATTGGAGTATAACGTAGCAAAATTATGTCTCTTACTTCTCTATATCTTCCATCTCCTCTATACCACTATTTAGGCAGATATACGGATGAGCGGCTTCAAACTCATCGTCCTCCAACCACCGTAACTTAGAAGCACTTGTCGGCTTGCCACCAACGTTGAAGATGAAGAACAGTTTGGCAACTCTAGAGGGGGGGTGAATAGAGTATATATGTATAATGACCAATTAAAAATTAACTCTTTCACTAACAATGAATAATCAGAGTAAAATGCGGAATGTAAATGAGAGACAAGAGAGCATACGCAAACACAGCAATTTTAACCTGGTTTCCCTCGTGGAGGACTAGTCCAGGCCTGAGAACTCTAGCTCAGGATTAAATCCACTATTTGTGAAATAGTAGCTTACAACCCGTGCCTTTACTTCAGAAGAGCACGTCAACTTCTTACAGAGAATCGCAGTGGCGATTTGCTTGGAATTGTCCAAGCGATTTCTTCACTCTTGCACAAGAATCCTAAATGAGAGATGCTGAGCACTCGAGACTTAGGAGGCTTGTGGCTAGTAGATGAGAAGGGTATGGCTTATAGAGCTTGTAGGAGAGAAGAGAAGAGAAGATTGAGTGATTCAAAATGAGAGAATTCATGCCCTATTTATACTGATTTTAGGGACAGAATTCGGCCAGAATTCGGGTAAGGAAATTCAAAAATTTGGCCGTTGGACAGCTAGCAAACAGCTAACCCTAAAATTAGGGTTCCTGATTTCTAGGGGACAGAGTTCGGCCCGAACTCTGTGTGGAGGCGGAGTTCGGCCCGAACTCTGTCTCCAGAGCACAGAATGGTCCTAAGAGGGACTTGTGGGCAATTTGGTTTTGGTGGAGCTTGGGATTTTTGGTTAGGCTTGTAGACTAAGTTCCAAGAGCTCAGCATAACTCAGAGTACATAAATCTAGACTCAATGAAATCATAAAATACAGACTCCAGAACACACTGAGAGCTGAAGACTGAGCTGTCATCTGTCTTGAACTGAATGCAGTCGTCGTGTGTCGTATTGAATTAATACAAGTATTATTTGGTCAATGTAGTCAATATTTGGTTGACTGTGACTTTGTGTCAACAATCTCCCCCATATTGATAATTGACAAAATAATATATGTATATTTCAATATTCATACCTGGACACAGTTGATTGTAATATAGCTCCATAGCTCCCCCATAAACAATGCCTGAGCTAAGCGAAAATAGCTCCCCCATAAATCATGAGCGGTGTCGAGCTAGAAACTAGAAACTATAGCTCTCCCCCGTACAAAATGCATAGTACCTGTGATCTGATAGATAATATTTTCCAGAGCAAGAAGCACAGATATACACAGATATACGAATGCATAGAACCAGTAATAGTTTCCCAAAACAAAAATATACATATGTTTTCTCCCCCTTTTGGTAGTTAGCAATATAAGAAGCAATGAATAGTAATGCAACCACACTAAGAGAAGAAACAGTATAATTTTAAGCAAAATAAGCACTGACAGAGAATGATAATAAAGATAGATAATGTCATCCACCAAACCAAGTGGCCAACTCATAAACAGAGTACATAAAACCAGCTACATAAATCCATGATAAACTAAATAACTGAAAGCAAAAGTAACTAAGATCATCAGCAGTAGCAGCAGCAGCAGATAGTAGCCAATCTCCATCATGGAGCACGAGAAGGTCCTGGAACATCTGATGGACCAGGGAAAGATCCAACGAAAAGGTCCTGGAACATCTGAAGATCCACAAAAGTATCATCTGGATCCATATACTGCATGACCCACGGATCATCAATGCGATAACCCGCGCGCGCTGGATCCCGCTCAATAGGCACATGCAGATCAGGATGACGAGCAAGTGAATACCGCATATCATGCAGAGAGTTCCCAAGGGCACTAATCTGCAGAGTGGTACGGTAATCATGCTGCGTCCAGCGATCATCCTCAATAGCAAAACGATCGCGAAGCATAGTCTGAAGTGAATCCAAAGTGGCAGGAGGTGCAGTCTGACCGAGTGAAGGGGCGTCAGGCTCCTCATCAGCAGACAAATCAGTAGCAGCAACAGGCTGAAGGAGTCGTGCCGGAGATAAAAAGGTAGGTGCCGGCAGAAACGGACAGGCATCAAGTGGTATATGAAAAGCACGAAAGATCATAGGAAGATACAGAGGATAAACCAAAGCTCGTGGTTTCCTCCTACAGCGAATCATCCAGTCCATCATAGTACGTGGAAGATTGAAATGAATTCCAAAGTGAAGATGATAAAGAGCAGAAATTTCAAGATAAGTGATTTCATCAGGGGAACCGATCTTGGGTAGAATGGTGTTAGAAATGATCCAATGAAGATCAGAAAAATATGGGTTGAGATATTTTGTCATGAGCTTTCGAGGACGTGTGTAAGGAGTGCACAGATCATCCTTGAAGCTTTCAAGAGAAAGTCCGTTGGGAAAATGGAACGAGCGAGCATCAACAAGCCTTTCCCAAGAACTTGGCTCAAGAAGATCAAGATATTCTGCTAATTCAAAGTCATCAAACGAGATATCGATACCAGCAACTCGTGAATAAATACGAAGATCATCAAAGGTTAAGTTGCAGTAGAACATTTGAATGGCATGACGATAAATAGCAGAAGATGTAGTGATTAGTTCATCAATATAAAGGTCATGGAATAAAGAATCATATTGAGAGAATATTGAAAAATTGATAGGATGTCCTGTGAATACCTGACGATTCCGAAAGTCACTAAACCAGTTGTTTGATGCATCAAGTGAGACAAAAAGTCTATTGTCATAAGTGGAAGGATGTAGAGGACGAGGTGGATTGAACAAAGGGTGAGGTGGTTGAGGTAGTTCAATGATTTGTTCAATTGATGGAGAAGAATCTGAAGAGGAAATACTCTCAATTCGAATCCTCTTCCCACGATTGAACAAGCAAGGAGCCATTTAAAAGATTTTAACTAGAAGATAGAAAATATGAATGATACCTCAAACAGGTAAAGAACAATGGAGGAGAATGGAGAGGAGACACCTTTTTGTTGATTTGAGAAGCAATGGGGTACTCTGGATCAAAAACTAGGGTTAGGGTTTTAAGGAAAGAGTGTGTATAGGTGAGAAAAGGTGGTAATAGTGAAGGAGAGAGGTAGAATCCCGACATAAAGTAGGGTTTTGTCTTATGGTCGGGTGAAATATTGACCATAGGATTAGAAAAGATCCAACGGTGGAGCCAGATCCCGATTCTGGAACCTAGGTACCGAACTCGGCCCGAACTCTGATAGGGGCAGAGTTCGGCCCGAGTTCTGGTTCAATAGTCCAGAACTGAAAATAGGCAAAAGTCAGGAAGAAAATGTTTAATAAATAAACAAAATGATAGTCGGGGAAAACAAAGAGTGTTGAATGCAAATAAGAGGTATACAGAAAGTAGAATGAACTTTTAGAAAATGTCAATTAGGCAATATTAAATCGAAACAAGCCATATAATAAATAAGGACATATACTGCAGTTCAATAGTCCAAATTTGCCATGGGTTAGCTGCAGGGGCCGGATCCCAGCTAGCGGTAGTCCTGAAGACTAGTGCACCGTGTCGCTTAGGCTTTTACGCCTTGTTGTCAGAAGGGCCCTTTCGGCTTGTACCTATACCAAATTCTTCGTAAAGGAATCACAATATACTCGATATTTACGCAGGTGAGTTTCAATTTATGACTGCTTCATCTAAGATTCCAAGTTCACGACAAAGAAAATTAAAGCGCTCTTCGGATAGTGGCTTAGTAAAGAAATCTGCTAGCTGATGATCAGTGTCAATAAATTCTAAGTTAATCGTGCCATTTTGCTGATGATCACGCAAAAAGTGGTGTCTGATCTCAATGTGTTTAGTGCGTGAGTGACAGACAGGGTTCTTAGTCAAATTTATGGCACTAGTATTGTCACAGAATATAGGAATATGCATGAAAGATAACTTATAGTCTTCAAGGGTTTGCTTCATCCACAGAATCTGTGCACAACAACGCCCAGCTGCTATATATTCAGCTTCTGTTGTGGATAGTGCGACAGAGTTCTGCTTCTTGCTAAACCATGAGACTAGAGCCTTTCCTAACAAATGACACGTGCCGCTCGTACTTTTACGGTCGACCTTGCATCCAGCAAAGTCAGTATCAGAGTAACCGATGAGGTCAAATGATGTTGACTTGGGATACCATAGGCCCACTGTAACCGTACCCTTAAGGTATCGAAAGATACGCTTAACCGCAGTCATGTGAGATTCCTTAGGATTTGCTTGATATCTAGCACATAGGCAAACACTAAACATGATATCGGGGCGACTAGCAGTTAAATAAAGTAAGCTGCCTATCATACCTCGATACTTACGTTGATCAACAGGTTTGCCGCTCTCATCTGGTTCGAGTTTGGTTGAAGTAGCCATTGGCGTGCTAATTGGTTTGACGTTGTCAAGGTCGAACTTCTTCAGCATGTCCTTGGTATACTTCGATTGACAGATGAAAGTTCCATTTGTCAGTTGCTTTACTTGTAGGCCAAGAAAGTAGTTGAGCTCTCCCATCATGCTCATCTCAAATTCTGTCTGCATACACTTGGCAAATTCTTGACAAAGAGTTTCATCAGTAGATCCAAAAATAATATCATCAACATAAATTTGAATTAATAGAATGGTGTCTTTGAAAGATTTGATAAACAGTGTAGTGTCAATTTTCCCTTTAGAAAAACCTTTCTCAAGCAGGAAGCTGCTTAGCCTTTCATACCAAGCTCTGGGAGCTTGTTTAAGGCCATAAAGCGCTTTCTTTAGCTTGAACACGTGGTCGGGAAATTTGTGATTTTCAAAGCCAGGGGGTTGTTTGACATAAACTTCCTCCTTAATAAAGCCATTCAAGAAAGCACTTTTAACATCCATTTGAAATAATTTAAAGTTCTGATGATTGGCAAAAGCACAAAGCATCCGAATGGATTCTAGTCTAGCAACAGGAGCATATGTCTCATCGTAGTCGATACCTTCCTCTTGGTTGTATCCTTGAGCTACTAGACGAGCTTTGTTACGTGTGACTGAACCATCTTCATTTACTTTGTTTCTAAACACCCATTTGGTACCAATTATTGAGTGATTAGCCGGTTTAGGAACTAGTTCCCATACTTGGCTTCTCTCAAATTGGTTGAGTTCTTCTTGCATAGCAGAGATCCAAAATTCATCAGTAAAAGCTTCAGAAATGTTTTTAGGCTCTACTTGTGAAATGAAGGCAGTGCTAGCAACAGAGTCTCTTAATGATGATCTAGTAGTAACTCCACGTGAAACTTCACCTATGACTAAATTTTCTGGATGAGAAGGTTTGAATGAGAATTTCTTAGGCAAACCCTCCAGAGAATTAGTTTCAGTTGAAGTATTCATTGGAGTAGAGGAAGTTGATGGCACAACATCATCATCAAGAGTACTTACTGCACTGTTATCTTCATCAAAAGTCACATTAGTTGACTCCTCCACAATAAGTGAGCGTTTATTGAAAACTCTATATCCCTTACTTTTGGCAGCATAACCAAGAAAGATACCATTGTCAGCTTTGGCATCAAATTTGCCTAAGTTGTCTTTGGTGTTAAGGATAAAACATCTGCAGCCAAAAACTCTGAAATAAGAAACATTTGGGGTTCTCCCAAACTAAAGCTCATAGGGTGTTTTCTTCGAAATGGGACGAATAAGCACCCTATTCAAAATGTGGCATGCTGTACTTACAGCCTCTGCCCAAAAATATTTCGGAAGAGAAAATTTATTCAACATGACTCTAGCCATATCGCCAAGAGTCCTATTCTTCCGCTCCACAACACCATTTTGTTGAGGAGTTCTAGGACAAGAAAATTCATGATCAAAACCATTTGCATTACAAAAACTTTCAAAATCTGAATTTACGAATTCGCCTCCATGATCACTTCGGATTCGAGTAATCATGTAGCCTTTTTCGTTTTGAACTTTATTTACAAAAACTTTGAAAACAGAGATAGCATCGCTCTTATTAGCGAGAAAGAAAACCCAAGTAAATCTCGAAAAATCATCAACAATAACAAAAGCATATAGTTTGCCACCAAGGCTAGCTATTCTACTAGGACCAAATAAATCCATATGGAGTAATTGCAAGGGTCTAGTAGTACTTACAGAGTTGATGGAATGAAATGAGGATTTAGTTGCCTTGTTTAGTTCACATTCGGCACATACCGTGTCCTTTTTGAATGTGATGTCAGGCAATCCTCTCACTAGCTTCTTGGTAGAAAGCCTGGATATAGCATCCATGTTGGCATGACCGAGACGCTGGTGCCAAAGTAGTCGTTCGTCTTTGTGGGCATATAAACATCTACCTGCATTGTTAGTATTTATAGAGAGATAGAAAATATATATATTGTCCTCTCTTTTCCCTTCAAAAGCAATGTCTTCTGTTGACCTATCGTAGATGTAGCAACAGTTTTGTCCAAAGTTAATATCATATCCATGATCAGCAAGATGGCTAATGCTGAGCAGGTTATGCTTTAACTCGGTCACTAGGCAGACATCCTTTATAACAGGAGAAGGAGGATGACCAATGATACCGTTACCTATTATGTGCCCTTTGAGATTGTTACCGAAGGATACGTATCCTTCTCTTTTCATCGATAGTGATGCAAAAAGATTTGCGTCTCCCGTCATATGTCGCGAGCATCCACTATCGAGAATCCACTTACTTTCAGTTGAGGAGGAAAGGTCCACCTACATCAAGAGTAGATGTGACCTTTGGTACCCATTTTCTCGAGGGTCCTGAAAAGTTAGTTTTTGGAAACCAAGCATATATTTTCTTGTCTACCAGTCTTCTAATTCTACACTGTGGTGAGATGTGTCCATATTTTCCACAGTAAGTACAGATGGCTTTTTTTTATTTATACTGGGAGCATGAGAATGATATCTATGAGCAACAGGATGAGGATGATTTGGAGAGTTAGCATGGTAATGATGACTATGCTTAGAGTGAGTTACATGATGATTATGTCTGTATGTCATAGCATGATGATATTGACTGTGAGGAGTGGCATGCTGAAATTGTCTATATGGCATAGTGTGATGTTGTGGCATGATATGATGATTTTGCTTATGTGGCATAACATGATGATTTTGTCTACGTGGCATGGCATGTTGATGAGGTATGGTATGATGACTTTGTCTATGTGTAGAGTGATATTGGTTGTGTCTTTGTGCAATATGATGAGTATGGGGAGTATTTTTACGTGCATGCGGTTTGTGAAAGTTTGTGTATATAAATGCATGGTTATGTGCTGTATGAGGGTGATGTGGTTGACTAGCATGAGTGGTGTTGTGCTCATGTGATTGGGTTTGAGGTTTAGCAACTTGTTTTCCCAATTTGATTTCTAATCTTTTAGAAACAGCTTGTAATTCATCAACCTTAATATTTAAGCCATAAATCTTAGTCATAGAAATCTTGTGTCTACTCTTTTCTTCAGCAAGCAATGTGTTGAGAGTAGTGATGTCTTGAGTTTGTTGCTCAATGCGTGCTTCAGCATCATGTAAGCTTAATTTAAGCTTGGATACTTCATCAGTGTCATTTGTGGGAGATGTGTTTCTAACATTATTAAGAAGCAAGGAAATTCTTTGTATCTCATCTTCTAGACTTTTGATTTTGTCCTTGGCATGCTTGTATTTACCGATAACCTTTTTGTGATCATCAAGTAAATCGGTGAAAGCATCGCCAAGTTCATCAAAAGAGAAGTCATCTAAAGTTTCGTTTGATACCTTGGTGGAATTTGCCATGAGGCAAACATTTGCTTTGTCTTGAGGAGAGTTCTTTTCTTCCTCGGAGTCACTTGCTTCGCTTTCATGCCAGATGCTTGTGTTGGCATATCTTTTTGATGAGTTCTTCTTGTAGGGCTTTTCATACCGGTTGCTCTTCTTTAAGAGCGGACAGTCTCTTCTGACGTGTCCAGTCTTTTTGCAACCATAGCAAGTTGGCTCTTCTTCATCGTCTTCTTGTGGTTCCTTCTTTCTTTGATTGAAGCGAAGGAATTTCTTGAAGTTACGTACCATGAGAGCTTGGTCTTCATCATCTGAGATATCGTCTTCAGTCTCATCGTGATCAACCTTTCGTCGATGGACTTTGAGTGCTATCTCCCTGGTCTTCGGAGCAGGCTCTTCGAAGTCCTTGAGGTCAAGCTCGTGAGTCATGAGCTTGCCCATCAAAGTCTCCATAGACATACTTGTGAGATCATTTCCTTCTATGATGGCTGTCACCTTAGGGTTCCAAATCTTTGGTAACCCTCTGAGTAGCTTGCGGATCTTCTCATGGTTTGAGTACTGCTTACCAAGCGAGGATAACGGGTTGATGATGTCGAGGAATCTTGTAAACATTTGAGTGATCGTCTCATTTGGCTTCATCTTAAAGGCTTCGTACTCTTGAGTGAGACGGCTTATCTTTGATTCCTTGACTTGAGTGGTTCCTTCATGCGTCACTTCCAGAAGTCTCCATACTTCATGAGCAGTGGTGCATGTAGAGACCCTGTTAAACTCGTTCCTGTCTATAGCACAGAATAAAGCATTAATAGCCCTAGCATCTAGACTTTCCTGTTTCTTCTTCTCGACAGAATATTTGTCGTGTGGCTTCTCAATGAGGTCACCATCGACAACTATTCTGGCGGGCTTTTTGTAACCGTCAGTTACGACAGTCCACAGGTCAAAGTCTAGAGACTTCAGATAAAAACTCATCCTTGTTTTCCAATATGTGTAGTTAGTCCCATCAAATAGGGGAGGCCTATGAGTGGACTGACCTTCACCATGATTGGAGATCAAGGATTGTGTGGTTGCCATGGATCAGCTCTTAGGATGTTAGTCCTTATAAAGAGAACAGAGCTCTGATACCAATTGAAGAACAGTTTGGCAACTCTAGAGGGGGGGTGAATAGAGTATATATGTATAATGACCAATTAAAAATTAACTCTTTCACTAACAATGAATAATCAGAGTAAAATGCGGAATGTAAATGAGAGACAAGAGAGCATACGCAAACACAGCAATTTTAACCTGGTTTCCCTCGTGGAGGACTAGTCCAGGCCTGAGAACTCTAGCTCAGGATTAAATCCACTATTTGTGAAATAGTAGCTTACAACCCGTGCCTTTACTTCAGAAGAGCACGTCAACTTCTTACAGAGAATCGCAGTGGCGATTTGCTTGGAATTGTCCAAGCGATTTCTTCACTCTTGCACAAGAATCCTAAATGAGAGATGCTGAGCACTCGAGACTTAGGAGGCTTGTGGCTAGTAGATGAGAAGGGTATGGCTTATAGAGCTTGTAGGAGAGAAGAGAAGAGAAGATTGAGTGATTCAAAATGAGAGAATTCATGCCCTATTTATACTGATTTTAGGGACAGAATTCGGCCAGAATTCGGGTAAGGAAATTCAAAAATTTGGCCGTTGGACAGCTAGCAAACAGCTAACCCTAAAATTAGGGTTCCTGATTTCTAGGGGACAGAGTTCGGCCCGAACTCTGTGTGGAGGCAGAGTTCGGCCCGAACTCTGTCTCCAGAGCACAGAATGGTCCTAAGAGGGACTTGTGGGCAATTTGGTTTTGGTGGAGCTTGGGATTTTTGGTTAGGCTTGTAGACTAAGTTCCAAGAGCTCAGCATAACTCAGAGTACATAAATCTAGACTCAATGAAATCATAAAATACAGACTCCAGAACACACTGAGAGCTGAAGACTGAGCTGTCATCTGTCTTGAACTGAATGCAGTCGTCGTGTGTCGTATTGAATTAATACAAGTATTATTTGGTCAATGTAGTCAATATTTGGTTGACTGTGACTTTGTGTCAACAGAAGATAGTGCGGATTCCACGATTCGGTTCATCGACCTCACCTTCATCATTTCTTGGTGCTCTATTCCAGTTTGTTCTGACATGAGTATCAAAGTAGATTGAGCAGAAGTTTGAGACCTCCTCAATAATATAAGCTTTGCATATCGAAGCTTCTACATAAGCCTTATTGCCCACCTTCTTCTTCTTCAGGGGATGTAGATATCTATAAATAATATATTCAATATTAGAACTGTTTAAATAAAATAATTATTAGTACTAGATAATTTATAACTCTCAAATGGATACATCCATCAATAATGGACGGGAGCACCGATATGTGCTTCTTATGCAAGATGAATCGACAAATATTCCGTACTATCAAAAAAGCCGGAGGGAAACATCTTTTCTAACTTGCACAATGTCAATACAATATTCTCCTTAAGTTCAAACATAAGTTGCACCGTCAACTTACTTGAACACAAATCTCTAAAGAATATAGATAACTGGGCCAGCGGACCCCATACTTGAGAAGGCAACATATCTCTCAGAGCGATAGGAAGTAAACGCTCCATGAACTCGTGACAATCATGACTCTTCATCCCTATCAGCTATCGTTCGTTAAGATCGACACATCTTGCCAGATTCGACACATAACCGTCAGAGAATCTCAACTTTGTAATTCAATTGCATATTATCAATTTATCAACTTTAGCGACTTAAATTAATACTATATTTTACATATGATATTAGTTGCTAAGCGGTCGCTATTCCGTCACTATTTAGCGACTGATTTACTTTCGTCGGTAAGATCAGTCACTAAAATGCAGTATTTTTGTAGTGTTGGCCTGAGCAAAAACGTAGCTCTGCATGAAGCTCATAGCACTACCAGCAGCTTTTACAGCATAACAGGATGCATAGCCCCCCACTGTAATATGGATAATGAATCCATTATTGAACTGGACAGAGCACAACCTGTGATGCTTTGGGTTAGCAATCAATCCAAACCCGATAGCTTGGACCTCGAAGACTTCCAAGATATTGATCAGGTTCGAACCCCTTATGCCAAATGCTCAAGTGTATCTCGAAACCCAGTAGTTGTTCTTCTACAAGGTCACAGCTTCTTTGAACGAAGAGATCTACAACCAACAGTCGACTTGTGCAAGGCTAATAGCAGTTCAAAGCTAAGTTAGGATCGAGCATGATAGTGGAAATGCTAAGAGATAATGGACATGGTTCCTCAGAAAAGCTTCCTTTTATATAAGCTGTGTGTCGTCCAACTTACACGCCACGTGTCAATCGGCCAATAACCCCTAAATTTATGGGATGAACCTAGGACTCAGCACAATGAATCTCATTTAATAGGTTTATTTGACAGAATCGTAGGCCATGACTTTCGAATATCCCCAAAAAGTGGTGGCAATTAAAGACATGTTGACTCGGCTACTCAAAGAGAGTCATTAAGACACAAGCTCTCAGAATTCCTTTGTCGCTTCGTAAAAAGCGTAGTGGCTTTACAAAGCTCCCAGAAGTCTTTTATCATCTCATAAAAGCGCAGTGGCTTCACAAATCCCGACAGTAGTCTCCTCGTCGCCCAAAAGTGCAGTGACTCCTTGGCCTTCAAAACACAGTCTCTTCATCGTCCAAAAGCGCAGTGACTCCGTTGCCTTCAAAACACAGTCTCCTCATCGCCCAAAAGCGTAGTGACTCCGTTGCCTTTGAAAAATAGTCTCCTCGTCTCCTAAAAGCGTAGTGACTCTGTTGCCTTCGAAACAATAGTCTTCTTGTTTTCCAAAAGCGAAGTGACATCGAAACCTCACCAGAAGTGCAGCTCATATAGACGTGCAGTTCCATGAGGTGGCATTATTCTATGCTGCCAGTATGGTATCTATATCTTTTTAGATATGATCAAATAGGTTTGTTTGAACCATCGCTTCTAAGATAAGAACATAGTTTGGTTCTATTGATAGGAGCAATATCCAATCGGTCTGTTTAAATCATCACTTCTAAGATATGAACAATGTTTGGTTCTGTTGATATGAGCAATATCCAATCGGTTTGTTTAAACCGTCTCTCCTAAGATAGGAATGGAGTTTGGTTTTGTTGATGAGGGCAATATCCAATCGGTTTTTTAAACTGCTGCCCCTAAGATAGGGACAAAATATGACTTTATGGATAGAAGCAAAACCCACTCATCTTCATCCGATCAAGATTATCAAGCAATAAGCGCACGCCATGTGTCATTTGTTTGGTTATGTTGATAACCACCCGAGATCTTG